>CM064512.1:62587376-62593838 GCA_032716605.1 Paralithodes platypus | reverse complement strand
TATAGGAATGCTCTCTCTCTCTCTCTCTCTCTCTCTCTCTCTCTCTCTCTCTCTCTCTCTCTCTCTCTCTCTCTCTCTCTCTCTCTCTCTCTCTCTCTCTCATATCAGTCCCCCATACATCCTCCTTAATCTATCTTTCATTTCCCCTTCCTGGTATTTAAAGACACCTCATATCCCCTCTTAAATTAATACCCTATAATTATCAAAGGGTATATTTATTAAGGCCTACGTACTATTATACTCTCTCTCTCTCTCACGTACACACACACACACGCCTCTCTCTCTCTCTCTCACGTACACACACACACACACGCCTCTCTCTCTCTCTCTCACGTACACACACACACGCCTCTCTCTCACTCTCTCTCGTACACACACACACATGCGCCTCTCTCACACGTATCCTAACTATCTCTCTCACTCACTCTCACACACACACTCTCTCTCTCTCACGCTCACACACACACTCTCTCTCTCTCACACATATCCTAACTATCTCTCACTCTCTCATACACTCTCTGTCTCTCTCACGCTCACACACTCGCCCCTCTCTCTCTCTCTCTCTCACACATAATCCTGACTCTCACACACTCTCTCTCTCACGCTCACACACTCTCTCTCTCTTTCTCCCTGACCTCTCTCTCACTCTCTCTCTCTCCAATTTACCAATAACAATATCAATTCACTTCATCTCTCTCTCTCTCTCCCCTTCTCTCTTGCCACACACCAAACCACCCCCCTCCTCAACGACCCCAAAACAATGCTCTGCCAATCCCCCCACAATAACAATCCAATACGCGACCCCTATGCCAGCCCCCTGCGGGATAATAAGGCCAAATTGCGCGGGAAAACAACATGTGAGGGGGGGAGACGCCGTTGTTAGCTGAGAGTTTTGGTGATGAGAGAGAGAGAGAGAGAGAGAGAGAGAGAGAGAGAGAGAGAGAGAGAGCATTCCTATATAGTTTTAACGGGAGATAGGCTAGACAAAGATTCTACCAAAAGAGATAAGTTACACCATATTATAACCGATGTTAATAAGAGGGTATAATATGAGGTGTCTTTAATACCAGGAAGGGGAAATGAAAGCTAGATTAAGGAGGATGTATGGAGATTGATATGGGAAGAGAGAGAGGGAGAGAGAGAGAGAGAGAGTTGAACTACTAACATGATTGACAACAGAAAGGTAAAAGTTGGGGGATCACTTCTTACATCAGCATTGAAATCACCCAGAAACCACACAAAAAAAACTCCCTATCACAACTACCATCATTACTTTTCCAGGCTAACCACGACTACCATCACTTTCATCTCTACTACTGCCACCTACCACAACTAAAAACTACCACCTACCACAACTACCACCATTACTATCCCAGGCTAACCACAACTACCACCACTTTCATCTCTACTAATACATACCCATAGCTTACTTTGACTGTTCCTTTTACTTATATATTTTCTAGATCTTAAGTGATGGCGCCTCTTCCGTGGATTGACCTCCCTACTGCCAACCTAGAGGTTGGCAGATTAGGAGCCAAAGCGTCACATATTTCCTTTGCCCCTCAACTTTCCCTTCATAATTGCTGAGGGGCACAGGGCCTTGGGTGGGGATTTGGTTTCCCGGGTATTACCGCACCCTCCTCAGCTCCCTGCCTTGGAGTGGCTTCAGTCACCCGGGCTTTATTAGTGGTAAGCAGGGAGGGTTTTGTGGGGGCGCTCGTTTATGGCCTTGGCCTTGCTCGGAACCTTGGGGCTGTTCGGCTAGACAGCCTGGGGAACAACAACAACAACTACCATACTATCCTTGTATCCAATTTATATCCATCCATTCTCTTCTATCCATTCATCTGTCCTTGGTTCGTGTGTTGGTATGGTAGCAACTCGTGAGGTGCTGGTTACGGCTGGTTAAACAATTATGGGAGATCTTCACTTAACTAATACTTTCTTTCTTTTCTTTTTTCTCTCTCTCTCTCTCTCTCTCTCTCTCTCTCTCTCTCTCTCTCTCTCTCTCTCTCTCTCTTTCGCTCTCTCTCTCTCTTTCGCTCTCTCTCTCTCTCTCTCATGCATAACCTAGGCGACTGCACACACACAAGAAAATGACTACATGTCTCTTAGATTGGGAATGCAAGGTCGAAGCAGAGGGTGCAGGTGGCAGGATATATAGATTATAGCGACAGATCTGAGAGAGAGAGAGAGAGAGAGAGAGAGAGAGATTATTATACAGTACACTGATCATACAAACCCTTTCATCCGGACAAAGTGATCAGGACTTAATTTCAATCGAGGTAGCAGAACCCCAAATAAAAAAAAATATGAAGAATATACATGAGAGAGAGAGAGATATTTACATAGATTTACATTACATAGATACACTGACCACACAGACTTACGATCCCAGCGAGGTGGTCAGGACTTGATTCTAGTAGAGATAGCTACCCCGAGAGTAAGGGTCAGGGGAAGGAAAGGAAAGAGAGAGAGAGAGAGAGAGAAAAAAAAAAAGAGAACAAAAGCAAAGAAAATATATAAGAAGATAAGAGAGAGAGAGAGAGAGAGAGAGACTAGATGAATTGGGAGAGGTGGGGGGTGATATACTCCATTAAATACGAAGTAGGCTATACCCACTGTACAACCCTTCCTGCTTGTACAGTCACGCTAATAAGTCATGTATCGGCACCAAGTATGTTTTGATCAATAATTGGTATCAGTAATATCTAAGCTTCATTTCTTCATGTCGAGTGAAATATACAAACATGTTCCTACACTTACCCACCCTATTCAACATCTGACAGACATTAATACAGCACAGAGCGAGCCAAACGTAATGACAGCTGGGACATGACTTATTAGCGCGACCGTACTGTCTAGTTATAGGCTTATTGGGGTGTGTACATTATTGAAACTATAGGTAGCGCCAACCAACTTGACAATAATCTTGATCCCTGACCTCTCTGTAACTCAAAAGGGCCTAGAGCAAACTGACTGTAAATATCAACACCGATTTCCTGGTGGACTCTTCCCAAATGATAGAAACGTCAGACCGAGTTATAAGAAGTTAAGGGGTCAAGATTATTGTCAAGTTCGCTGGTGTATCGTGTTGTATCGAGATATATATATATATATATATATATATATATATATATATATATATATACAGCATATAATATATATAACCTTTTTCTTCACCAATCGCATCTCGCTCGAATGGGTCGCAACCCCCATGGTTTTTGAGGTAATATTCGTAATTATTATGTTGTTTCCACCAACCAAATTCACCTCTAAAACTCAAATAATGAAATCAACAAATACATGTGGCACTCCAAGGACTCGAACCTAGGATACTCACACCGAAATTCCACCCACTTATGCATTACGCTATCAAGACAGTTATTACTTTTTTTGTTTCTCTCCCTCTCGCACATACACCCACTCTTGTCACCGGAAGCCTGTTATCTCCCCATCATCGTCACACATGTAGTTCCCGGATGTTCAGCGATGGTATATAGGAGTTATGGACTAATGCGTTGAGTCGGCTCGTAGACAACACATTCCCTAACTTATCTCAAGCGAGAGTGGATGTACTCATCTCATTTTATTTTTATTATATATATCTGAATTTTGTATTAAGTTGATAGTGTGTGTGTGTGTGGGGGGGGGGGGGGGGGTAGTGTGTGTGTGTATGTATGTATGTATGTATGTATGTGTTATGTGTGTATGTGTGTTAGCTCAGCCATCGTCCTAACCAAGTCTATCATTGGGAGGATGTAGGTATATATATATATATATATATATATATATACTGTATACACACAGACACACAGCCTATGAAAGATATGTACGAATCAAAGGGGTCAATAACACCAATCTTCTAGTTCCTTCCTAAGCTGATGATAAGACAGATAATCACTCCACACAATAGATATAGAGTTTATCTATCCCATATCCTGTGTATTGTATGCCAGCCTACTAGCCCTTATCAAACCATCCTTGTCAACGGAAATACCTTGGGGTGGAGGGCGGGGGAGACGTTTCCTTTGGGTTATGCCTGCAATGTCTGGTATATCTATCTATCTATCTATCTATCTATCTATCAAGAGAGCCATAGATATACGTAAGATGATATATTATTTAATATTATATTTTTAGTCCTGGTAATTACGTAGAACATTGATCCGTTTTGAATTTGGAGGTTTTGACATTTCGATGGGGATGAAATATATATATATATATATATATTTATTTATTTATTAATTTAGAGAATTTCACTGTGGACTATGCACCAGAAACACTGTGCAAGTTTCTGAAGTCTATCAAATAGTTAATATAGTGTTGTGTTAATTTACAGAATACATAACCGGTTTTGTCATGATACAAACAAAAGCAGGCAATTATAATGAACAGACATATTAGCACAAGCAAGATTACTGTAGCCTCAGAGTTATAAGGGAATTTACACCAGATATTCCTGTTCATATTCCAAGTTCTCTGTGAAAGAAAAGATAAATACTTTCAATAAGAAGTTCGAATATAATTAAGGTAAATACAGTGAACGAGTCTAACATACGGAACTATGAAGGTATGTGTGAAATTAAGGAATACCCGGTTCTTAACATTTATCATCCATTTCAAACCCTAGTGTACTTGAATAAATTTATGAAAGCATATGGTCCTCCCGGGATTCGAACTCGGGACACCACACCCAGAACATAAGCATCTAAACCATTACACCACCAAATGAGAAACTTGTGCTTTGGAATGAAATCAGATCACTACTGAAATCCCAAAACTCGAGATAAGTGTGGCAAGTTAGTATTGGTGATGGTGAGACAGAAGTGCTGATAGTGATCATGGTTGTGACAATGATGTTGATTAGACATAAATGGTAATAGTGTAGTTGGTGAAAAGGAAAAGGTGGTGATAACTGGGGATACATAACTGGTGATAGTGGTGGTGATAGTGACTTAAATGGTGAAGCAGAACTGGTGCTAGTGATAACAGTGGTGAAAGGAAGAGTTGGTGACAGTGGTTGGGGACAGAAGAACTGGTGAACAAAAAAAATATATAGTGGTGGTAATGGTGCAGTCGTCATGTCGTGCACCATCCGCGTATCCGGGCACCAACAACAACAGCACCATCACCAACAACAACAACAATATGTGTCCGTGGTTTGTACGTGCGGGGGCTGTGAGTTTGGCCGTCCGTGCAAACTCCTAGCACGGCCCATCCCGATCAAGTACCTCCCTAAGAGTACGCCACTTCGCTCCACCTCCCCTACTCCACCTGGTTCCTGTGTGTCTACCTATCTCCCCTCTCCACCCCCGCACTCCACCTACTTGAATGCGTCTCCTCCACCTCTTTGCTCCATCTCTCCACCATCTCCATCGTCCACTTATTTAATCCCCTCTCCCGCGTCGTCTCAAGTGTCCCCCTACCTCCCTTCATCCACCTCGTCCCTACCTATCTCCACCTCCACCTCGTCTCTACCTATCTCCTCCACCTACCTCCCCTCGCTTCCACCCCTTCCCTCCACCTCCCCCCCGCCCCTGAGGCCCTCCCTAGGGGTAGAGGGAGGGGTTAGATGGGGCCCTGATGGTAGTGCTAATCCCCAAACTCGGCCCCCTCAAGATGGCCCTCTCACATCACCACAGGGTATCCGATCACCCACCTTTCACTCCAGTACCGCTCCCCCTCAGGGTGTTCGAACCCCCTGTGGCTCGAATACAGGTCCCCCACAGGGTATCCGGGGGTCCAGTGCCAGTCTGGAGGCCCGGGGGGAGCGGGGGGAAGGGGGAGAAAGAAGGAGTGTTTGGAGGGGGTGTGGCAGCCTCCCCGCCGCTTGGCCCCTTCAGAATACACCGTGGTTTACCCCCAGAGATGCGGCCACAGGGTAAGATGGATGTGCTTTTTCTATGTGTATGACAGAGACAAAGGGTAAAGCTTGCCTGTAACAAGTGTCTTCCCCAAAGTTGAAAGAGTGAGAGAGCCAACAAATCTCTATGCCATATTATTTAAAATTCCAGTAACTTATTTTAATAGAAATGTATAGTTTTACATAACGGACAACATTGATAATTCCCGACTTGAGTGGCGGTTCATAAACTCTGTGTGTGTGTGTGTGTGTGTGTGTGTGTGTGTGTGTGTGTGTGTGTGTTTACACGACAACGTCATGATATGAAACTATTTCCTGGGGCACAAACAACTTAATTGTTAATTCAGCTTTAAACTTGGTATTCTTAGGTTACACCTTCATCCCTCAACATGTCTGGTGGATCAAACAAATGAGAACCCTTATTTGATTTCGATCCTTGTGTCTATCAATATACCGTAGATCATTGTTTGTGCACATAATTTAGATATATTCTTTTATCACAACAATATTTAAGTTTGGTATGCTCAATATTGCCTACTGTAAAGTAGTTGGTTTTAATTTGACTTCCCCAAAAGGGACTTGGTGTAGGGAACTGT
>CM064512.1:62447376-62584876 GCA_032716605.1 Paralithodes platypus | reverse complement strand
CCTCCCGGGATTTGAACTCGGGACACCACACCCAGAAGATAAGCATCTAAACCATTACACCACCCCATATATTACATTTCCACTCCTCAGGCGTTTTGGGCTTGTGAAACCCACTTATTATTATCCAATATATCACCCTCCAAACATTGATCACGCTCTGGAGTTTCTATACCCTTAAGTGGAGGAGGAGGGGGGGGGGGGGGGGATGGATGGATGGATTAATGAATGGATGAATGGATGAGTGGATGAATAGATGGATGTGTGGATGTGTGGATGAATGGATCGATTAATGAATGAGTGGATGGATGAATGGATGTGAGTAGATGGATGTGTGGGTGGGTGGATGGATGAATGGATGTGTGTGTATGGATGTGTGGGTGGGTGGATGTATGAATGGATGTGTGGGTGGGTGGATGTATGAATGGATGTGTGGGTGGGTGGATGGATGTGTGGGTGGGTGGATGTATGAATGGATGTGTGTGTATGGATGGATGAATGGATGTGTGGGTGGATGTATGAATGGATGTGTGGGTGGATGTATGAATGGATGTGTGGGTGGGTGGATGTATGAATGGATGTGTGGGTGGGTGGATGTATGAATGGATGTGTGTGTATGGATGGATGTGTGGGTGGGTGGATGTATGAATGGATGTGTGTGTGTGTGGATGGATGTGTGGGTGGGTGGATGGATGTGTGGGTGGGTGGATGGATGGATGTATGTGTGTGTATGGATGGATGAATGGATGTGTGTGTGTGTGGATGTATGAATGGATGTGTGGGTGGGTGGATGGATGAATGGATGTGTGTGTATGGATGTATGAATGGATGTGTGGGTGGGTGGATGGATGGATGTATGTGTGTGTATGGATGTGTGTGTGTGTGGATGTATGAATGGATGTGTGGGTGGGTGGATGTATGAATGGATGTGTGTGTGTGTGGATGTATGAATGGATGTGTGTGTGTATGGATGGATGAATGGGTGTGTGGATGAATGGATGTGTGTGTGTGGATGTATGAATGGATGTGTGGGTGGATGGATGGATGTATGTGTGTGGGTGGATGAATGGATGTGTGTGTGTGGATGTATGAATGGATGTGTGGGTGGGTGGATGAATGGATGTGTGTGTGTGGATGTATGAATGGATGTGTGCGTGGATGGATGGATGGATGTGTGTGGGTGGATGGATGGATGTGTGTGGGTGGATGCTGGATGTGTGGGTGGCGTGGATGAGGATGGTGTGTGGGTGGATGGATGGATGTGTGTGGGTGGATGGATGGATGGATGTATGTGTGTGGGTGGATGGATGTGTGGGTGGATGTATGAATGGATGTGTGTGTGTATGGATGTATGAATGGATGTGTGGGTGGGTGGATTTATGAATGGATGTGTGGGTGGGTGGATGTATGAATGGATGTGTGTGTGTATGGATGTGTGTGTGTGTGGATGTATGAATGGATGTGTGGGTGGGTGGATGGATGGATGTGTGTGGGTGGATGGATGTATGTGTGTGGGTGGATGGATGAATGGATGTGTGGGTGGGTGGATGTATGAATGGATGTGTGTGTGTATGGATGTATGAATGGATGTGTGGGTGGGTGGATGGATGGATGGATGTATGTGTGTGGGTGGATGTATGAATGGATGTGTGGATGGATGAATGGATGTGTGGGTGGATGGATGAATGGATGTGTGGGTGGGTGGATGTATGAATGGATGTGTGTGTGTGTGGATGGATGAATGGATGAGTCGGTGGCTAATTATATGAATGGATGAGTTGACGAAAGGGTTGGATGGTGCCCTATGATAAACAGGTATAGTGGAGGGGAGGGTGGGGTCATGGAAGATTTGGGTTTTCTTTCAAGCTATGTTCTGCCTTAAGGGGAGATTTCCACTTGAGGGATTTTTTTCTTGACCCCTTTCTACCTCATGGTTAGCCCCATTGCTTTTGAGATTTTAAGACGTTTGCCCCATTATTTTGACGATTTTAAGAACTTTCAACCCATTTCTGTCAATTTTAAGACCTTTCGTGCCATTTAGGTGTCGATTTTATTCTGGCGAGCGATAGCGAGCCTGTAATTTATGAGGAACCGGCTTTAAGCCGGGAAATTTTTCTACCGAAAAATGTACAAATTAATCTTGAAAATGGGTCAATGGGGCGTATTTTAAAGCTTGATGGAGGTCTAGGGAATAAACTGAATACCTTCCCTTAATCAGATGGAGGAGGAGTAGGAAGGGAGGAGGTAGAGGAGGAGGGGGGAGGGGATGATGATGATGAGGCGTGTCAGGGGTGGAGGGCAGGTCTCTGGGGCAAGTAGGCCACCCACTTCCCTCAGGCTCTGTACACCCCCCCCCCCCTTCCCCTCCTCCTCCTCCACCCCCCTCTCCCAGCTTCCCTCTTATTTTCACTCCCCTCCCTTCCCCTCCCCTCCCCTCCCCTCCCCTCCCCTTTCCTAGCCCCTTACCTCCCCCCCCCCCATTCCCATCCCCTTATTCCTCCCTTCCTCTTCCTCCATCCCTCCTCTCCCCTTCCTCTTCATCACTCATCCTTCTTGCCCCCCCCCCCCCTATTCTTCCTCCCCTCATCCCCCTTCATCCCTCTCCCACCCCCATCCTCCCCTCCTCATTCAACCCTCCCTCCCCCTCCCTCTTCTACCTCACCGTGGGATAGAGACAATCACAAAAACAGAGACAACATTTATTATGGTCCGAACCGCATTATCTATCGCACACCCATGGATTGGTTTTTATCTATATATATATATATATATATATATACCGGGTATATATATATATATCTGTGTCTATATATCTTTCTAGCTATATACATCAGTCAAATCAATCAAATTTATCTATCTATCTACATATATACAGTATATATCTATCAAATCTATATATCTATCTATATCAATTCGTCAAATCAATCTAAAGTATCTATCTCTTTACATATCTATATGTAAAAATATATTTTAAATATACAGGCGTATTATTATAAGTGTGTGTGTGTGTGTGTGTGTGTGTGTGTGTGTGTGTGTGGGTGTATATGTGTGTGGGTGGGTGGCCTGTTTTTACGTTCAGGGTATGCAATTTCGTGCAAAATTGGTGAATACATGCAATATACTGTATTATGCACATATATTAACAATGTGAGAGAGAGAGAGAGAGAGAGAGAATACTGTAAATGTAAACACCACTAATCCTGTATAATACATGTAGGGTTTAATGTAATGCTTCGAGTTACACCTTCACAACCTTGATCTTTTACCCCCATCTTTAAGGGGAGATGGTTCGTTTTTCTGGCACCCCTTCTCCCTCATGTTTAGCCCCATTAGTTTTCAGATTTAAAGACGTTCAGCCCATTAATTTGGCGATTTTAAAACCTTTCACCCCACTATCGCTCTAAATATTGCTAGAATACTATGATAAAGACGTCGCTGGCACAAAAGGGGTTAAGAATACGAACGGAACTATTCCCTGTAACTTCTTGTAGCCCTCTCTCAGCAGCCTTGGTCACCCCTCTGTAGAACAAGCCACCCTCACTTTTCTTTATGTTAATAGTACAATGTCAGTTGTTGTAATTACCCTTAGACACTAATCCTAGGGTAGTCTATGGTAATTGTGGTGGTAGTAGTAGTAGTAGTAGTAGTAGTAGTAGTAGTTTATATTGTAGTTGTGATGACCCATAGACACTAATCCTATGGTACTCTATGGTAATTGTGGTGGTAGTAGTAGTAGTAGTAGTAGTAGTAGTAGTAGTAGTAGTAGTAGTTTATATTGTAGTTGTGATGACCCATAGACACTAATCGTATGGTAGTCTATGGTAATTGTGGTTGCAGTAGTAGTGGTTGTTGTTCCCCAGACTGTCGGTGGTTCGAGTTCGGCTGGGAGTATATAAACATTTAGTAGCTCACATGTATTATTTGTGAGATATACTATATATATATATACATATATAATTATAATACTGTTTGTCTTCATCTTCCTGTCTGGCCGACCAGTTCCGAGTCCGGTAGACCGAAGCAGCTCCAGATGCTCGGGCCCCTAAAGGGGCCTTGGTGAAATGATATCTGTCTCTGAGAGGGCAGCGGGGGAGGGGATCATCAGCCCACGGGCTTGCACCCCCGGGCCAATGCCCCCACTGTCCGCAGCCCACCTTGCAGTGCCACCCAATCGGACGATCTCGCCAGCACCTAGAAGGAAAAGTATTAGACAGAAACGGCCAAGGTTGGGTAGAGGATGCCAAACCTCACTCTTGATAGGACCAACCTTCACCCGTGTTGTTGTCGTTGGTGGTGGTGTTAGTAGTAGAGTAGTTGTCTTGTTGATAAATATGCGTCACCTAGATATGTGTAGGCTAATTTCTTCATAAGCTACCAAATCCCGAGTTAATCTATTTTCAATCTTGTTTCCGATACCAGTGCAAAAGTTCCCATAAATATTGACCCTCGAAACTTGCCGATACTATACCCTGTTCCAAATTGGTCGACCAAAACTCTTGACCATTAACCCCTGTAACTCACACACGAGCTAATATTTCTGCCATGTGAGAAGGGTCACCCAGGGAAAAGGTGTGGAAATGTACAGTCCATTTGCTCTAGCCCTTTGTGAGTTACAGAGGTTAAGGGGAGGTTTTTAGTTTGGTCCCTAGATATCCTTCAAGCTTAAGATTACACCTCCTTGAGCCCCTTTCAACATAAATTTGTAAATTTTTCGGTAGAAAAATTTCCCGGCTAAAAGCCGGTTCCTCTTAAATTACAGGCTCGCTATCGCTCGCCAGGATAAAATCGACACCTAAATGGCACGAAAGGTCTTAAAATTGACAGAAATGGGTTGAAAGTTCTTAAAATCGTCAAAATAATGGGGCGAACGTCTTAACATTAGGAAAACAATGGGGCTAAACATGAGGGAGAAAGGAGTCAAGAAAAAAAAAATCCCTCAAGTGGATATCTCCCCTTAAAGGTAAATATTGCTGGCCTAATAATAATGAATGTACCATAGCTCTTGAGGGGAGATTTCCACTTGAGGGACTTTTTACTTGACCCCTTTCTCCCTCATGTCTAGCCCCATTGCTTTTGAGATTTTAAGACGTTTGCCCCATTAGTTTGGTGATTTTTAAGAATTTCCGCCCCATTCTGTCAATTTTAAGACCTTTCGTGCCATTTAGGTGCCGATTTTATCCTGGCGAGCGAAAGCGAGCCTGTAATTTAAGAGTAATCGGCCTTCGGCCGGGACATTTTTCTACCGAAAAATGTACAAATTTATCTTGAAAGGGGGTCAAGGGGGTGAAATTTTAAGATTGCTGGAGGAGTAGGAAACAAACTAGAAACCTCCCGTGACACCCCTTCTACTCTTACCATAATAGTATTTCCCAAACAGAGGCACCCAGCTGGTAGGATAATCTGGATACGCCTCACCACACTTCATCACCCTTCACCACCCTTCACTACCCATCACCACACTTCACACTATAGGGTGTTACATATCACTGCACACATTGGTTCTATTGTTACATGCTACCACACACCACTACCACACACCACTACCACACACCACTACCACCCTCATCACCACCTCTAATGACACCACAACCATCACTACCACCCAATTAACAACCAGTCTCAATAACAACAAGCAAGAACGACAATGACACCACTACGACTACCACTACCACACACACCACAACTACCATCACCACCACCTCCACTACCACACACACCACTACCACCCTCATCACCACCTCCACTACCACTACCATACACACCACAACTACCACAACCACCATCACCACCACCTCCACTACCACACACACCACAACTACCATCACCACCACCTCCACTACCATACACACCACAACTACCACAACCACCATCACCACCACCTCCACTACCACAAACACCACTACTACCACCACCACCTCCACTACCACACACACCACTACTACCACCGCCATCACAACAACCGCACCCTCCCCCTCCCCTCCCCTCCCCCCATCACTACCACCACCTCTACCAACCACGACTATCACCAACAACAACAACACATCTACCACCAACAACAACACATCTACCACCACCAACAACAACAACAACAACAACAACAAAAACAACAACAACAGCTCCCCAGTATCAGTGTAGCAAAGAGAGTATCAAGTTTACTCGATAATCGTGTGTGGGGGTAGTATCCTTCCGGTGGAGAGAGAGAGAGAGAGAGAGAGAGAGAGAGAGAGAGAGAGAGAGAGAGAGAGAGAGAGAGAGAGAGAGAGAGAGTGTCGGGGGGGGGGGGGGGGGGTTATAACCACGGTCACAGGAGATAGATGGAGACGGAGATAGGTGATGAGATTAGAGAGAGACAGAGAGAGATTTACATAGATACACTGACCACACAGACCTTATGTTCCCAGCGAGGTGGTCAGGACTTAATTCTAGCAGAGATAGTTAAACCGAGAATAAGGGACAGTGGAAGGAAATGATAACAAAGAAGAAGGCTCTCTCTCTCTCTCTATACATATATATATATATATATATATATATATATATATATATATATATATATATATATATATATATATATATATATATATATACACACAGTATATATATATCTATGTGTATGTATACTTCTTAACGGATGGTAGGTAGGATCGTGACGGAAGGATTTAAGGGGGTATGAGATTGAACTATAAGTAACCTTAAACCTCTTTCCTCTCTGGCTGTGTATCTATGTAACTCTATGTAACTCTCACCCTTCTCCATGCACCCTTCCATAAGCTATTCCTCCCGGCTTAATCCGAGGTTACTTTATTGCTTTTTGCCTTCTCTATATTAAACTTCTAAACTTATATATATATATAGATATATAGATATACAGTATACACAATATATATCTATTGTTTTCCTCTTTTACTTTTGGAAAACACTAATATTTCTCAACCATTCATGCCATTCAAGTACTGAAATCTCCTTCTTCCCCGCCTCCTTTTTTGTTTTGTTTTAGCTTTGGTTTTTTCTTCTCCACCTTCTCACCATCATCATCATCATCATCTCTTCTTATTATGTTCTTATCTTTCCTTCTCTCTGTTCATCTTTCCTCCTCCTCCTCCTCCACCTCCTCCTCCTCCTCCTCCTCCTCCTCCTCCTCCTCCTCCACCTCCACCTCCTCCTCCACCTCCACCTCCACCTCCTCCTCCTTGTCTTATTCTTTCTTTCTCCCCTCCGTTATTCTTACTTTCTCATATTTCTCCGTTCCACCTTCACCTCCTCCTCCCTCCTTCTTCCTTCCTCTTCCACCTCCTCCTTCCTCCCTCTCTTTGTAATGTTGCATCCACCCTACTACTACTACTACTACTACTACTACTACTACTACTACTACTACTACTACTACTACCGGTACTATAGTCTAGTCGCTGTAAGTAGGTGACAAATCATAAACTCTCTCTCTCCTCTGTAACTCAAAACGGGCTAGAACAAATGGGCTGTAAATGTCCACACCTATTCCCTGACTGACTCTTCCCAAATGGTAGAAATATTAGCTCGATTACTCTAGTGGTTTTTGAGTTACAGAGGTTAGAGGTGATGATGTCTAGCCTACTGACAGCGAATAGACTGTAGTTAGTATTAGATACCTTAAGGGGAGATTTCCACTCAAGGGATTTTTTTCTGGACCCCTTTCTCCCTCATGTGTAGCCCCATTGCTTTTTAGATTTTAAGACGTTAGCCCTAGTAGTTTGGACATTTTAAGACATTTTGCCCCATTTCTGTCAATTTTAAGACCTTTCGTGCCATTAAGGTGTCGATTTTTTCCTGGCGAGCGACAGCGAGCCTGTAATTTAAGAGCAAACGGCCTCCGGCCGGGAAATTTTTATACCGAAAAATGTACAAATTAATCTTGAAAGGTGGTCTAGGGAGTGTAATTTTAAGCTTGATGAAACCGTAGGGAACAAACTAAATACCTCCCCTTAAACATCCCTCCACTATCCTCACTACTACTACTACTACTACTACTACTACTTAAGCATCCCTCCACTATCCTCACTACTACTACTACTACTACTTAAGCATCCCTCCACTATCCTCACTACTACTACTACTACTACTTAAGCATCCCTCCACTATCCTCACTACTACTACTACTACTACTTAAGCATCCCTCCACTATCCTCACTACTACTACTACTACTACTTAAGCATCCCTCCACTATCCTCACTACTACTACTACTACTACTACTTAAGCATCCCTCCACTATCCTCACTACTACTACTACTACTACTTAAGCATCCCTCCACTATCCTCACTACTACTACTACTACTTAAGCATCCCTCCACTATCCTCACTACTACTACTACTACTTAAGCATCCCTCCACTATCCTCACTACTACTACTACTACTTAAGCATCCCTCCACTATCCTCACTACTACTACTACTACTTAAGCATCCCTCCACTATCCTCACTACTACTACTACTACTTAAGCATCCCTCCACTATCCTCACTACTACTACTACTTAAGCATCCCTCCACTATCCTCACTACTACTACTACTACTACTTAAGCATCCCTCCACTATCCTCACTACTACTACTACTACTACTTAAGCATCCCTCCACTATCCTCACTACTACTACTACTACTTAAGCATCCCTCCACTATCCTCACTACTACTACTACTACTACTTAAGCATCCCTCCACTATCCTCACTACTACTACTACTACTTAAGCATCCCTCCACTATCCTCACTACTACTACTACTTTTCTCCCGTCTATTATACCCTGTTCCAAGTAAGAAGGCCATAACTCTTGAACATTAAGGGGAGGTTTCAGTTTGTTTCCTACTCCTCCAACAATCTAAAAAAATCACCGCCTAGACCCCCTTTCAAGATAAATTTGTACATTTTTCGATAGAAAAATGTGCCGGCCGAAGGCCGGTTACTCTTAAATTACAGGCTCGCTATCGCTCGCCAAGATAAAATTGACACCTAAATGGCACGAAAGGTCTTAAAATTGACAGAATGGGGCATAAATTCTTAAAATCGCCAAACTATCGGGGCGAACGTCTTAAAATCTCGAAAGCAATGGGGCTAGACATGAGGGAGAAAGTGGTCGTCAAGAAAAAAATCCCTCAAGTGGAAATCTCCCCTTAAACTCTACAACTTACAAAGGACAAGAATAATCCAGCTAATATTTCTACCATTTGGGAAGGGTTAGCCAGGAATTAGTGTGGAAATTTACAGTCCATTTGTTCCAGCCCTTTTTGAGTTACAGAGGTTAGGGGTCAAAAATTCTACCATTTGGAGAGGTTCAGCCAAGATTTAGTGTGGAAACTTACAACCCATTTGTTCTAGCCCGTTTTGAGTTCCAGAGGTTAGGGGTCAAATTGTCTAGCCATCCTATAACGAATGAACTTTATAAATATTGAGAATCCCTACACCATCATCACAACTACTACTGTTCTCCCGTATGCTAGATCACTACAGCTACCATTGAAAGAAAACGGACACGCCCCCTCCATTCATAAAAATAGGGTGTATTGTTTACCTTTGATTTGGTTAAGTGTGTGTGGTGGGGGGGGGGGTATCTTCAGGACCTTCTCCCTCGTGTTTAGTCCCATTAGTTTTGAGGTTTTAAGACGTTCACCCCATTATTCTGGCGATTTTAAGACCTTTTGCCTCATTTTAAGTCCTTCCGTGCCAGTTAGGTGTCGATTTTTTCCTGGCGAGCGATAGCGAGCCTGTAATTTAGGAGGAACCGGCCTTTGGCCGGAAATTTGTTGTGCCGAAAAAATTAAAAATTTATCTAGAAGGAGGGTCTTCGGGGTGTTTTTTAAAGATTGATGGAGGTCTAGGGAGCTAAAACAAAAATAAATAACTAAATAAATATATAACATTAATCAATAGATATAATAAATATATAACATTAATCAATAGATATAATAACTCCCCTTAAAATTGGAAGACTATAAAGTATACTAGACTTCATTGAAAGAAAACGGACACGCCCCCTCCATTCATAAAATCGGTTGTATTGTTTACCTGGGCTTTGTTTGGGTTAATCAGCTGATCAGGACTACATGCGCGCGCCCATTCACGTTCTACAGGCTTGGTCAAAAGTTGTGCACTGCTTCCATTATTTTTTTCTCTGTGTTTCTCTCTCTTTCATTAATTTATTTGGAGGTGTTTGGTGTTAGAGTGAAATAAATAAAATTCTCTCTCTCTCTCTCTCTCTCTCTCTCTCTCTCTATTTATATATATTTATATATATATATATATATATATATATGTATATATATATATATATATATATATATATATATATATATATATATATATATACTGTATATATATATATATATCCGGTATATATATATTGAAATAGTGTGTAGTTGTTTTTTCTATTACTGATCAGCAGACAACTTAGCATGCAGACTTAATCTTGATATTCATTCATTATTTGTTTTTATATAAAGAGTGAAAAATATATTTAAGTCTGTTCCCACTTTCACAACTGCAACTTAGTTTTCCTCTCGTGAATTAGTAAAACATGCTAAACAATGCCTATTAGATTCGCTCAAATATACCTTGACTTTGTTTAATATATGATATACTGTATATATATATTTGTGTTTCTTACATACGGGAGTGAAGGAAGCAGAAACAAGTCAATTAATAGAAATCCATACACTTTAAGGTGTTATTATTTGGTGTATTGCCTTTGTGTGTGTGTGTGTGTGTGGTTGAGAGAGAGAGAGAGGGGTAAAGGTAGTCATGGGAAAGGTTATATTGTTGGGTTGAAGTATAGAGAGAGAGAGAGAACAAGAGAGAGAGAGAGGGGAAGAGGTCGAGAGGAAATGAAAGAGCAGGGGGTTGAGAGAGGTGGTGAGAGGTCAGAGAGAGGGAGAGGGGGCAGGGGAAAGTTTGGACTGTGCTATGTAAGACGTGGGATCAGATCTTAAATACAAAAACCTGAGAATTGGGTCAGACCTGAATAGGGCTGCCTGGAACGCCATTTGAACATGTGACTGAAACCGCATCTCTTGTGTTCCATTCGGTCATATAATTTACATATGTACAGTATATATAGATGTGTGTGAATTTGTATTTTGTTTTTGTGTGTTCATTGTTTTCTGTAGTGTTCCGTGTTGTCCCTATTCTGGCTCTGTCTTGAGTCGCCCCCCCAAAAAAAGAAAAGAAAGGGGGAAAAAAGGAAAGGTGGGGATTGGCTTGTATGAGACCTAAGTCCTGGGTCTTCTCCTGGGCGACCTAGATTTTTTTTTTTTTTTTTTTTATGTTGTGTTGCATTGTCCCTATTCGGGCTCTGTCTCGAGTCGGCCACTCTCAGCTACGTGTTATGTGCCTGAGTATATACATACATACATTATTATTAGTAGTAGCCTAGTATTGTCCATGGTATTAATGTCTAGCGAGGCCGGTCCTTAGTGATCTTGGCCCCATTCATTGTTCTTTCCTCTCACTAAAACATTAGGCTATCCATAATGCAGTTGGGAGTGAGGACATGATTAGATTGATATCCAGAATTCGAAAATGGATATTAATCATGATCGTGTACTCAACCTTTAACTGTGTTGGTGGTGTAATGGTTTAGGTGCTTATGTTCTGGGTATGGTGTCCCCAAGTTGGAATCCCGGGAGGACCATATGCTTTCATTAATGTATTGAAGTGCATTGGGGTTTGTAATGGAGGATTAATGTTAAGAACGGGGTGTTACTTAATTGTTATATTTTTATTATTATTATTATTATTATTATTAGTTTAGTAGTAGTAGTAGTAGTAGTAGTAGTAGTAGTAGTAGTAGTAGTAGTAGTATATTAGTAGTATTAGTATATTTTATTATATATTTACTGGTATACATCTTGGTATTAATATTTTCCTTTCTCTTGTTGACAGACCTGGTGATGTCCACCGCCTCAGCGGCGATGCAGGGGTCATGCTCCGATCCCAGCAACAAACAAACACCACCAACAACAACAACAACAACAGTACCTCCAGCAACAGTAGTACCTCCTCTACAACCAGTACCACTACCACCACCACCAACAATAACAATAACAACAACAACAGGGACCTAGCGCCGTACTCCCAACAGATTAGTGGGAGCAACAGGGACTTAAGTATCTACCCCCAACCCCAGCCCCTCGGCAAGACCCCAGTTCGAGACCCTGGCGGAGGCTCCAATTCACAACTTAAGAATCAGCCGACGCGAGATCAGCCACAGGTGAGTTAGTTAGTTAGTTAGTTAGTTAGTTAGTTAGTTAGTTAGTTAGTTAGTTAGTTAAAATAGGACTTCAGAGGCTATCAACCCTTCTGGACTATTAACAGGGACCTAAGTATCTACCCCCAACCCCAAACCTCAGCAAGACCCCAGTTCGAGACCCTGGCGGAGGCTCCAATTCACAACTTAAGAATCAGCCGACGCGAGATCAGCCACAGGTGAGTTAGTTAGTTAGTTAGTTAGTTAGTTAGTTAGTTAGTTAAAATAGGACTTCAGAGGCTATCAACCCTTCTGGACTATTAACAGGGACCTAAGTATCTACCCCCAACCCCAAACCTCAGCAAGACCCCAGTTCGAGACCCCGGCGGAGGCTCGAACTCACAACTTAAGAATCAGCCGACGAGAGATCAGCCACAGGTGAGATTTTGTGTGATTATAATAAGGTGTTGTGCGATGAGTGACCAAAAACTATTCTATCTATCTATTGTTGGACGCCGTGATTCCCGAAAGGGTGGCCACCAGCGAATCGTCCCCATGTACCTCTGTTCCCAATCAGTTGACGCCCCTCCTCCCATCCAGTATCGCTTTCATGCATATACTTCTTAACTCCATCCTTCCACCTATCTCTCGGTTTAGTTCTCCCTCTTTGTCCACCTCACTCGTACACTCTCTTAGTCATTCTCTCGCTTCCCATACGTTCCATATGGCCGAACCATCTCAAGGTGTTCCTTTTCGTACTTTCTAGCACATCTACATCCACACCACACCGCTATCGTACTTCCTCATTCGTCTGTCTATCCCTCCATGTAACTCCGCACGCACTTCTCAAGTAACTTATTTCTTGGTTTGTGTCTCTCCAACAACGAGAGAGAGAGAGAGAGAGAGAGAGAGAGAGAGAGAGAGAGAGAGAGAGAGAGAGAGAGAGAGAGAGAGAGAGAGAGAGGCTATATAGAAAGGATAGATAGATATGCAAAATAGAGGCCCTTATATATAAATTTAGATAGGTAGATAGATAGATAGATGGATGGACAGACAGACAGACAGACAGACAGACAGACAGACAGACAAATCAGATAGATAGATAGCCAAACAGATAGTATATATTTCTCATTTCCCTCTCTCTCTCTCTCTCTCTCTCTCTCTCTCTCTCTCTCTCTCTCTCTCTCTCTCTCTCTCTCTCTCTCTCTCTCTCTCTCTCTCTCTCTCTCTCCTCTCTCTCTCTCTCTCTCTCTCTCTCTCTCTCTCTCTCTCTCTCTCTCTCTCTCTCTCTCTCTCTCTCTCTCTCTCTCCAAGACAAGATTTGGGCGATAAACACATGTAATTTTGTATACTTTATTATTGGCTTTTCTTTGGCTTTTAACATTGGCGAATACTCTTTGTCTTTTAAGGGGGCCCACCTCGCTTTTTTCATCTTTCTCTCCTTTTCTCTCTTTCTCTGGCTTGTATCCATTCGGCCCCATTCAGCCTACTGTTTTAAGACGTTTACCCCCATCCAGGTGTCAATATTTTTTGGCGAGCGGTAGCGAGCCAGCATATATATATTTTTTTTTGACAGCAAGCTAAATTTGTACATTTTTCGATAGAAAAATGTCTCCGGCCAAGCCGGATTTCTCCTTACAATGCTGGCGAGCGATCGACACCTGGATGGGGATAAACGTCTTAAAACAGTTGACTGAATGGGGCCGAATGGATACAAGCCAAAGAGAGAGTGAGACAAAGAGAAAAAAGGGAGGTGGGCCCCCTTAATGATAGTTTCCCCAGCAATATTTTCGTTTTCTTTTCGTGAAGTTCAGATTTTCTCTTTTATTTGCAATTTCTGCCTGAGCCTAACTGTAAACTTTTTCGAAGCGTATGCCGTTGTGTGTCACGTGTTTGTGTGTGTGTGTGTGTGTGTGTGTGTGTGTGTGTGTGTGTGTGTGTGTGTGTGTGTGTGTGTGTGTGTAAACAAGATATCTCACAAACTTCTGAACCGATTTTCACGACATTTGGTGGGCAGATAGGATGTGCGCCAAGGAAGGAGTGATTCAATTCATGAGGTGCTCCGGATCATATCTTGGAACTCAGATACATACATATTTATACATACATACATACATACATTTATAGACCGAGTGATCTACATGAAGTGCGATTCCAGTCTCGCTTCCGAATGGTGGCATTCCAGGCAACCCTGTTCAGAGCTGCCTCACTTGTCAGGGTTTTCTATTCAAGATCTCACGTCTCTCTTGGTCTGCCCCTTGGTGCAGTTCATCCATCCTCTCCACATGTCTAAACCATCCAAGCCTGCTATTACGCATCTCATCACTAATATTCTTGATGCCAGATCCATTTCCAGAAGAAAATTTAAGGGGAGGTTTCCACTTGAGGGATTTTTTTTCGAACTTCCTTCTCCCTCATGTTTAGCCCCATTGCTTTTGAAATTTTAAGAAGTTTGCCCCATTAATTTGGCGATTTTAATAGCTTTCGCCCCATTTCTGTCAATTTTAAGACCTTTCATGCCATTTAGGTGTCAATTTTTTCCTGGCGAGCGATAGCGAGCCTGTAACTTAAGAGGAATCGGCCTTCGGCCGGGACATTTTTCTACCGAAAAATGTGCATATATATCTTGAAAGGGCGTCGAGGGGGTGACATTTTAAGATTGCTGGAGGAGTAGGAAACAAACTAAAAACCTCCCCTTAAGCCAGCGTAGGCAGAGATAGGTGTTCTAATCTATCTATATATATATATATATATATATATATATATATATATATATGTTTATCTAGCCATTTATCAGTTTATGTATTGCTCACTAGTCATTTTTGCTCATTTTAAGCTTATAAGTATGATCGCGTCTTCCTCTGGCTAACCATAGAAGGTCCTGTTCAGCTTAGGAAGGACCCTTAACATGATTCAATGATTGTGCAATATTGGGTCCTCTGCACTCTCTCAAATACAGTACTGGTTTTCACTGGTTTTATTGTACCTACCGCCAGCCGACTTTGTTTAGCTTAGTAAGGGCCTCTCTTAGGTGAATAACGGGGCTAGCGAACTTCATTATGCAAATTGTTGGTTATTCAAAGACGACTGGTAATAAATTGGGGGTGGTGGTCTTGGTTTCTCTCTCTCGCTCTCTGTATCTATCTATTTACACATCCCTCTCATTCTCTCTCTCTCTCTATCTATCTATCTATCTATCTATCTATCTATCTATCTATCTATCTAGGTATATATCCCTTACTCACTCACTCACTCTCTATCTATTTATGTATCTATCTATCTGTGTATCTACCAATCCACCTATCGATCCATTATACCTATCTATACCTACCTACCCACCCACCTAACTACCCACCCACCCACCACCCACCCACCCACCAACTTACCACCCACCCACCCACCCACCCACCCACCAACCACCCACCCCACCATCCACTACCTACCTACCTACCTACCTACTACCCACCCACCCACCCACCTACCACCCACCTACCCCCCACCCTACCTACCTACCTACCTACCTACCTACCTAACCTACCTACCTACCTACCTACCTACCCTACCCACCCACCACCACCCACCCACCCACCCACCACCCACCTACCTACCTACCTACCCACCCACCCACCTATATCTATATCTATCTATCTATCTCTCTATCTATATATCTATCTCCGTTATTCCTAGCCTCTCCTCTCCTCCCATACCTTGAAGATGTTAGGTTTTGCAATTAGCACTTTTTTTCCGCCCCAGCCACCTGTGTAGACTTAAATTATGTCACTACTGCCTCTCTCTCTCTCTCTCTCTCTCTCTCTCTCTCTCTCTCTCTCTCTCTCTCTCTCTCTCTCTCTCTCTCTCTCTCTCTTTTCCAGACTATCCTTTTCTTTCACTTCCCTGGTATCTCTACTCGAATTTAGTCCTGATCCCTCACTTGGATCATAAGGTCTGTGTGCTCAGTGTATCTTATGTTAATGTATGTAAAAATATGTATATCTTTCTATTTATCTCGCCAAGAGTTGTAGATATGTGGAATAGGCTACCGAGTGCTATTTGTAGGATCAAGAAATATATATAGCTTCAAGATAATCTAAATGGACGAGATGGGTTGTGTGTGAAAGGGATCTGCCTTGTGTGTGCCAATCAACTCTCTGCAGACTCCTATTTTCTTATGTTTTAATGTTCTATATCTCTCTCTGCTATCTCTACAAGAATTAAGTACTGACCACCTCACTTGGATCGTAAGGTCTGTTTGCTCAGTGTATCTATTTATATCTCACTCTCTCTCTCCGTCATTACTTACGGTATTTGTACTCTTATCCTACAGAGTCGAGGACGGGAAGGTCGAGCGGCGTCCCGAGACAGACTAGTAGGCGCCCCCCTCAGCTTGGCCCAACGTGACTACCCTCGCCATGACTACTATCAGCACAAACCCCAAGACTACCCTACCAAACCTCAGGACTATCCTAGCAAGCTCCAGGACTACCCGAGCAAACCTCAAGACTATCCGAGCAAAGGCCAAGACTATCCCAGTAAGAATGGCGGTAGTACGCCGGTCTACAAAGCTCAGAGTCGGGAAGTGGTGCCGGCGCAGAGACAACAATCGCCCGGTGTTGCGTTGGCGATGATGGGAGGGTCGCCGGGTATCAGGGAGAGGGTCGCCTCACCTCATAGGGTCACGTCTCCACCGGTCAAGTTGGAGTCGCAGAGAATGGCTAGTCCCCCGGTTAAAATGTCCGACCCGCGTCCCCAACACGAGTACGGGAAGCCTGAAATAGGGAAGCTTGAGGGATCGCCTGGTGGGGTCGGGATGCCTAGACTGAGTCCCGCCGGCATCACCAACCATTTTGTGCAGCAGTATCCTGAACGAGATACCGGAGCTTCGCAGGGCAGTGGGGCGGTGTGGGAGGGCAACTATCCCATGACCCCGGAGAAGTACCATGTCGCATCCCCACAATACTCCCCTCTACCTCTTACCTCCTTACACGTACAAGCATCCCCATCACATCCACTCCGCCTCTCTCTCGACCCCCCGGAGAAAGCCATAGACGGATTGGACCAGAAGAAGGATATCAGTTACTCCCCGGGCGGCGGGAGCGTGTGTGGGGTCGGAGACGATGGAGGAGGTGGTGGGGCCGGGCTAGAGGACAAATACCGAGAATACCCAGCAGAGAAAGACGAGGGGGGAGACGCGGAGGTGCTCGTCGACGGCTGCGACCTAAAGCAACTAGCCGAGGTCACTAGCAAGATGGCCCTCACTGTCCTCCCCGACGATTTAGACACATACAACGAGCTCAACAAACACCATCTCAACGGACACCTAAGCGCTCATTTAGGAAGCCACCTAGGACGACAGCTGACCCCAGAGAGTACCACAGACTGCGGATCACTCAGCAAAAGCTCCTCCGATGGCGACCACATGATGAATCGCAAGAGGCCGCCCACGAAGCTCAAATCCAAACGTCGGAACATCCTCTCCTTCCCTCACCACCTCTCTGTTGACGAGCTCAGGGTTATACAGGTGGGTGAATTATTTAATTGTTACCTTCCAATATTTCTTTATTTACTATTTGCAGTTAGGAACATATCATCAGCTAACTCCTGTTCTCATGTACAGATATAAATAAGTAATACCCCGTTCTTAATAGTAATCATCAATTACAAACCCCAATGCACTTGAATAAACTAATGAAAACATATGGTCCTCCCGGGATTCGGACTTGGGACACCACATCCACTTACTCTTGCCTCATTTAAGTTGTTTCATTATTACACTGTTCATTTAGTAAGGAACACAATTCACTTTAAAGTTGTGCTTCATTATCAAGTTGTAAATCAAGAAATATAACCCAAAATCGTAATATCAATGACAAAGAACAATTACCCGGTACTTAACTTAATGTTGTTTCATATATTTTAAAGTTTTATTATCCAAGAACGTAACTACAACATTAAATAACGTATATGTCATCTCTTAATATTATTCCTATAACCCTCAGCGTCGACAAGACTCCTACGGCGGTGGATCCTCCTCAGACGAGAACCGATCATCTGGTCATGCCTCGATGACCGACGGGGGTACCTCCTCCTCTTCCTCCCCCCCGGTGGACTCCCTTCCCCGCCACGATCACCCCCCTCCACGCCAGAACCTCAAGGTGGTGCCGGAGGATGAGCGGTTGTCGGCAGCGGTGACGTCGGTTGGTGCCGGCTACAAGGGTGCTGGGTCTGGTCGCCGGGGTCAGCCCTGGCCCAGACATAGACCTGCACCATCTAAGGTAGGCTAATATGATCTTAGGTTAATTTACATACCAATATAATGCACTACTTATTGAACTATCACATATAAATTGACTAGTCTATTCTAAGCCAAACAACCAAATATAATATTATCTTAACTCCTCCACTTCGGCTGTCCTCTTACGCTCCTTATCCCCTGAATCTGCCCATATAGGGCCTTATGGCCAAAATAGCTTAGCAATGGTAATAGGTAGAAAGATCAGCTTAATGGAAAAATGGAGTACTTATTGTTGTCTTGACCCTGTCGTTGACCGGACATTGCTATGTTGTTTGGTTGTTGTGTTGTGAGGTTGTGAAAAATTAGAGCGCTGGAGTTTAAGAGGACACCCAAGTTCCACGGTGAAAGTTCGGTGTGGCGTTTAAGAGGCCAGCCGAGTTCGAAGGGTTAAGGATGATCTTTATTTCTCTAAGCCAAGCAAAACATTCCTTCATCTTTTACTTAAGCTATTCTTCTTAAGGACAATCTATATTTCAATGTACAGTTTGCCCAACAGGATGACCTTTCCCTGAGCCTGGAGAGTGCGAGCGGTCTGGAGGACATCAAGCTAGCCATCGAGCAGCTCACAATGCGCTCACAAGGCTCCCGCACGTCCTACTCCACATCCACCTACTCCTCCATGTCTGGGTCGGAGGGCGGGGGAGAGCCGGTGCGGAGATTGATGCGGCATTCGTCACTCGAGACCATCAATACGAACGTCACCGCGGCCGACGAGTTTGTGTGGGTGGACTCTCATAACAGGTGAGACTAACGTGTTTGTGTTTGAGAGAGGAGTACTGGGAAGAAGGGAGAAGAGGTAAATTATAGGTTTAACGATATTTCATTAAGTCACAGAAATATTAATCTTGTTTGCCTGAAGTTGTATTTGTAAGTAATGATTGTTTGTGTGATAATTGATTAAAGTTGATAAAGAACAAATATTTAAATGCATAAACAAATCTATAAATTCAAAATTACTAATACTACTACCACTCTAGATAATGATAGTAAATGTATTAATATATTTGTGAAGGATGCTGTACATTAGATATATTCTCAGTCAATGATTGATATTATAAGATTACATGCTTTCATTTGGGGGTTATTTATGTTAAGAACGATATAAATTAATTACAGTATAAGCTAATCGTTATTGTTGCTCAGATTGGTGGAACTACAGCAGCTACCTTGGAGTAACCACGATGTGTTGCGCGTGGTACAACAAGGTCGCGTAAGAGAACAGCTTGACAGAGTATCAATGGAAGCTGTCCCACGGTTGTCGTACCTACTACAGCGTGCCTTAGTGAGAGTAGCTCGGGAGGCACAGAGACTCACTAGACCGCTGGCCATGTGTAGTAAACAAGAAGTGTCGTCGGCTCTCAAAATTGTACTCTCTCCAGCTCTTGCGGATTCATGTATCAAGGTGAGTGACTATACTAATTTCTTTTAACTTGGTGGAAATTTTACTCCCTTTGCAGCTAATTTCTCGATAACTAAGAGAATAACATGAAACTGCTTTGTCTTTGCAATATATTATAGAAGGGTTTTCACAATTAATATAGTATTTGGTTATAAAAACATTGTAATAGCCGAGATTCGAAAAAGCCAATTTCTCGCCAGCTTAAAAAAAAAACAGACTACTGTATACATAGATATGTATGGTTGGTGATGGCACCCATTACCCACTTATTTTATGCACTACACTTCTGCGGCCAGACCTATGAGAGTTCCAAATGGGGTTCAGTGGTCTGGTTAATCTACTTTATCGAACCTAACCTAACAACACCTCCGTGTAAAATGACAAAACATAAATATTCAGACTACCTTCTAACTATTGGACAAAATTTAGTTGATTACCATAACACAGGCCCGTCAGCCTTATGTCATCCAGAAATAAGTAATGTTACCTCAAATCAAATGTTACATGCACCAAAATTGTGTGGTTTTTTTTTTAGTCAAATTATATATTGTACAGTGATAATATATTTGTAGGCTCTCTCTACATTGTCTCTGTCCTTACTCTAGAAAACTGTCATATCCATAACAACTTACGATGATAATACTGTACAATATATAATTTGACTAAAAAAAACACAATTTTGGTGCAAGTAACATTTGATTTAATTGAGTGTTTCTTTTCCAGGCGTGTTTACGAGCAGCAGCGATGTACACAGTTTGTGGAGACCAACTAAGACAATCCAAGAGTGCCCGAGCTGGACTCAACCTCTCTGTGGGAAGGTTCATGAGGTGGATGTGTGATGTTCGGATTGGAAAGTTTATTCACGAGTAAGTATTTCCCCCAGTATTCTGTCTATTTACAGTCAGGAATGTCTATTCAATATTTGATGGAACAGTTAATGTATAGTCCTGCAGTACAGTACTTTGAAAAATTGACTGAACCACGAAGATCTAATTGCTGATTATCATTAGTTCAAGTTTCACGGTCTCATTTAATTTAATTGATGTAATGGTTAGAGTGTTTAGAATCTATATGTGGTAACCCAGGTTCAAATCCCGGTGGATCACATGCTTGCTTTCATGGTAGGTGTTTGGTGTTGGAGTGAAATTTATAAAAACAAAAATAGATTATAAAATAAAGAGGTTCTTAAGAAATGGCTACAACTTTACTTTACATACTCCATTTACTGTTTTTTATACTGTATAGTTTTTGTCAAATTCGATTATTTTAAACTACATACAGGTATTGGTAGAACAATATATCATAAGTAATTTGATGATGCAGATTTTAACACCGTACACTACCTTGATTGGCCAGCCCTATGAGAGTCTCGTCATGTGGCTCAGTGGTCTGGTTAAACTACGGTACTAAAAAAAAATAAAAACAAAATAAAACTTGATTGACAGGGCTAGGGTGCTGGTTACAGGGACATTTGCCATGAATCACTAGATCTTAGCATCCAAACTCTTGACGTCTACCAATGGTATGGGGGTGGGATCGAACTGCCTACCCTTTGATCAGCAGTCAGACGCGCTACCGACCATACCACGGCCCCTGGGAGGTTGGGGGTCGGGGGAGTGCTGGAGTGCCCTTATTGATCACTGGTCTCAGGGTCTTCTCCTGGGCAACCTAGATGCGTGTGATTTTTTTTTTTTTTTTTTTTTTTTTTTTTTTTTTTGTGTGTGTGTGTTGTGGTGTCCTTGTTCGGGCTCTGTCTCGAGTCGGCAACCCCCAGCTATGTAGTATGTGCCTGAGTATATATATATACAGTATACATACATGCAATTAATTTCTTCAACCTTTCTTTTCAGGTATGCTGCAGTGTACCTAACAGCGGGCATGGAGAACCTACTGGAGGAGATGGTACTACAGTGTTTGCCGGGGGAAGAGGACCACATGTTAACAGCGGGGGTCCTAGAACATGCCATCGCCAATAACGGAGACTTGTGGGGACTCCTACAACCATATGCTCACCTCAACGCCGGACGCACTGCCACTGGTACGATATTGAGGATTTATTTTTGAAGAATTTGTTTTTTAAAGTTAGTTCGAAGTATGAGTGTGTGTTTGAGAGAGTAACATAGACACTTCCCAACACCCCACAAAAATAGAGACAGAGGGGGAAAGGGAGAGGTAGAAATTGAGAAGAGGTAGAGGGAGAGAAAGAGAGGGGGAGAAATAGGGAGACGGAGAAAGAGATGGTACTACAATGTCTACCAGGGGAGGAGGACCACATGTTAACAGCGGACGTTCTAGAACATGCCATCACCAATAACGGAGATCTTTGGGGACTCCTACAACCATATGCTCACCTCAACGCCGGACGCACTGCCACTGGTACGATATTGAGGGATTATTTGGGGAGGATTCATGTTTTATTGTTCGAAGTATGAGTGTGTGTGACAGAGTAACATAAGCACTTCTCAACACCACAAAAATAGAGAGAGAGGGAGAGGCAGAAGTTAGAGAGAGGTAGAGGAACAGAAATAGGGAAACGGAGAGAGATATGGTACTACAATATCTGCCGGGGAAAGAGGACCACATGTTAACTGCAGGCGTCCTAGAACATGCCATCACCAATGTTATGCCCTGATTTTGTTCGGGATTAACTATCGGTACACGTGAGTTCTACGAGACTGGGTTATTAGATTCATGCAGATACACAAAGGGAATCAATAGAGGACATAATATAATTTCAGAAGATGGTTGGTAATACAGCTTTATTCTTAATAAACACTTATGCAGAATAGAAATAAAATAATTCACACAAAATAATATGGGCAATGGTGGGCATTAATGTTTGTTGGACCTTTTCTAATCTTCAGCACTTATCGCGGGTTTGGATAGAGCGCGCCTCCCACTTCTAACTATCAGGTATTCTCTTCTGATATAAGGCCTAGAATATTATGAAGAGTTCACTCGTAGATCAGGCTAACAATTCCATATTATTTTGTTAAGGTTCTGTGTGACTCACTGGTGATGATACAAAATTAAGTGATATACATATCTCCAAGAATAATATGTGAAGGAGGTATAGTAGCTAGTTTCAACTCGTATGGTATGTTCACTTGTCTCAATAACACTTAAGACAGAATATCAGTGAGGGGCGATTCAGGTTTCTGGTTAACAATCACAACTACTTATTTTAGAATTGCTTTCACTCGAGCCGTAGTCCCAATAATTAAGACTTATTTCTTCGGCGAGATTAAGCCTGGTGGCAAGAATAATTACGGGAGTCAGTTCGCCTAGTCTTAAATTCACTGATATACTTTAACACACGTTAGCATAGTAATCACTTTGATTTTAGAATAGCATGGATTATGAGACACAGGGAAAACACTTTATCGGAGAGTATAGTATCGAGGCACTGATACTAATTTAGAATTAAGCACTGTTGAGGTATCTTCTGGTTATCTTGAGGCACGACGTTAGGGGTTAACAGCTGCTGCTCCTTGGGCCGCCCAATGTGTCCGGTAGTGTGAAGAAGATTACAGATGGGCTAATGGGTGTGGGGTCTTAAATATGGTTCCGTTACTATGTGGAATACAGTTGGTCACCATATCGAACTAACGCAAGTATTCTGAGCCTGTAGCTGTATGCAAATCTTGACTATTCTGACCTTTAATTAACCGGTGATGAAGTTCCGATATGTTACTCTTGAATGGGGGTTTTAAATGCAATGTTTCAGGCAGAGGCCGGATTAACAAGACATCGGACAAACGCAAGATAGTCTAGTGAAGTAACTTTCTTGACAGTCGCTAACCTTTAAAAGAGGTTCAAGGAACTCGGGCGGTTTTGAAACCTTTCAGTTACCAATTCTGTACGGGATGCCGCAGACAACTGGTACCTAGGAATTATACATGCAGAGTGCTCGACTAAGAGTTTCTCGCATAATCCCTTCTAACACAAAAGATCTTTCTGTCCTAGAACTATGTGATTGAAGTGTTTGGTATAATCTATTTTAATTTAGTTATTGTCGGAAGGGAGGCCTGCTACGACGGAACTATAATAGAAAACGTACTCGTATGGGTAACTATTGGATTCTGATGCCAGAATTAATGGGTTACTCCAGGAGCTACTGCACACTCTCTAACTGGTTATAAACTAAAGTTTCTTGCAGTTTCTTACAGTAGATCCTTTGGAAAAAGGCAAACTAGGCCTGTGTATCCAGCTCAGTGCCAGTACTTGCACTGCTGCGGTCGTTCACGGTGTTGGTGGCGGCGGTAGCAGACGCAACATTTTTACTATTCTGTATTTTTGCTTTATAATCAAACTTCAAATCTTGTCTTCCCCATGCTTTATCAAGATTACTTTCAAACTTCCTTATTGATTCGGAATCGACTACATACTGGGGCAGTGCGTTCCACTCATTTACCACTCTATCACAAAATGAGTTCTTTGCCTTTTCAAGCCTATTTCTTTCTTTGTAAATTTTCTTAAGAGTGTCCTCTCGTTCTTGTTCCCTCCCGCATCAAGAAGATACCTTCACACACATCCTCATCATACATTACTGACACTATCTTAAAAGTCTCTTATCATATCCCCTCTCTTTTTCCTATATGCCAGTGTCGGAAGCCCCAGTGTCCTCAACCTCTGCTCATAGCCCGCGTTCTTCAACGTTGGTACTAGCTTGCTAGCTCTCCTCTTCACTTTCTCCACTGCTTCTATATCCTTTACCATATATGGAGCCCACACCTGGTTCGCATATTCCAGGTGCGGCCTAACCAGCGCTGTATAGAGATTCCTGAATATTTCTTCGTCAAGTGAGCAGAGGACATACCACTATTAGTTTGTAATACAGTTAATGTTTATATATAACTAGGTTATCATCTATGTTTCCAATATTACCCAACAGGATGCCGTAAGTAATACTGAATTCACAAAAGATTTAGCTATAGCTCGTCTGTTCAAGGGTTCTACTTTTGATCTCTGGGTAACCTTGGCTGATGTTGATAGGTTTTTATACTCAGTTCAGCTGAAGTTGATTGAGGTTGATCGTGGGGGTTGATTTTCTTCAGTATCAAGGTCAAGGGGGTAGTAGGGTGGTTTAGGGATTAAGAGGTTGTTGTTCTAGCCTCGCACGGCCCACCATTCGTGGGTCGGGGTTAGAGGATAGAGGGGTGGTTATTCTTAATGGGTAGTATGTGAGGAATAACATAAATGGTCAGTATTTATACTGGACGGTGGGGGTCAAAATAAATATTTATAATCAGCATGTTTAAGGGAAAGAAGGGGCGGGGGTTGAACTGAGGGGGGCCTCAAGTGAGGCTACTGGAAGCCGGCCATAGGTACGTGTCTGATCTGATGTATCTGGCAAGGAGCAATACAGGGTGGTCAAAAGGGAAAGACCTGTACAGGGTTGCTGTTATATGTGTAGAGATGGTGGTAGCGAGAGTCCTAAGATATCAGATATATGTATCTAGGTACTGGGGTTCTTATTCTCGTATTCTGGCTACCTACCTATACATTTAGTCTATAAGTAAATCATGATATAGGGAAATAGTTATACAGTACATACATAATTGTTATAGAAGGGAGAAATGAACATTATAAGTGGGTTCTTACTTCTTACATACATATAGGACTGAACTTTTTAACAGAGACATAGGGGTGAGGTTTCTCTATTTGCGAAACAGGGATAGGTATGTGGTTTGTCTGATTTTTATGGGAAAGGGCGATACAGGGTGATCAAAAGGAAGGTATGTATATGGGTGGTGTTGTAGGTGTAAAGATAGTGGTGGCGAGAGTCCTAAGATATATATATATAAGTCTTGGGAATTTTCATTACTCGCGTCAAGCTGTATACCTATATACTTAGCATATAATTATATCATGGCATAGGGAAAAGTTATACATACATAATGATAATAAAAGGGAGTAATGAACATTATAACGCAGGGGGGAGGACGCGCATGTTGGGGGGTTGGTGGGGTCCCTTGTGGTAGGGGGGAAGGCCGCACCTTAACTAATGCGGCATTGAGTTTATTTTGTTATTCGGGCTGTGACAAAAGTCTAGTTTGTCTTTGTAGATACTCTTAGATGGGGCTGATCAATTGATCTAGGTTTTACTGATGAGTGGAACTCAGGCTGGTTAGGAAAAATGGTTTTGCTTAGGGTTCAAGGTCAGGGGGAAACAATCTTTTTAAGGGGGCAACGGTCGTCGCCCTAGCCTCGCACGGTCCGTCCTTCTGGGTCGGGGTGAGAGGTTATATTTACATGTTAGGTGAGATATATACTTGGGGAAGTAGCAATGATCATGGCACAGGGAGACACATATATACACAACTATAGTATAACAAAGAAATGAAATATTGTTCTATGTTCTAACATGATAAGGCATGTACGGTACACAAGGGTTTGTATAGTTACACTTACGTACTTAGAATATAATTAAACAATTAATAGGAAATTACATACATACACAATTATAATATAGAGACATAATGAACCTGGTAAGGCATTATTCCTATCTCTTACATACATCCATTACTTAAACTATCAGGGAAGGACAAGGGTAGCCTTCTTAAATAATCATGGCACAAGGAAACGCATACATACATACACAACTATAATATACCAAAGAAATTAAGTACTGTTCCTAGGTTCTAAAATTATAAGGCATGATCATTAACCCCTAACCATCGGGGCCCGACTTAAGTCCGTATCTAAAAATCTGGACTATGTGGCGGGGCCCGACTTTAGTCTGTGTGCAATTTTGGCGTAATATTGGCTCTGAGAGAGACGAGCGATGGGAGGAGCATAGGTTGCCTCATGACCGCTTGCCACGGCCGCTGTGGGCCTACTGACATTTACTCCACACACATCCACCCTCCCTCCCTTGCTACACACGTAATTATGTAACGAAATGACCGTATTTTAGCGATTTTGCCCTTCGGTTGCACAATCGTTGCAAGACAACCAGTGATCGTAGAAGGATGGTTCAGGTGTCATTGGAAAGCTCAATTTACGCCCTTTCAGGGATACATAATTGTATTACGCTCTGGCTCTTGTTTATGCATGAAAAAAGCACAGAAACAAGGCCATTTATGGTAAAAAAAACCCGCTGGGCGCGTAGTGGAAAAAAACGGACCCGCCCGCTCGTAAGGCGTTAAGGCATGTACGTAAGTGTTGGTATAGTTACACTTCGTACTTAGAATAGCAATAAATCACTTCATAGGACATTACATACATACACCTTAACCTATCAGGAATGACAAGGGTCGCCATCTGTGACGCACGCGGCTTCCACATTCCTGTGTGAGGCGTGGTCGCGTAGGTGTTGGTCCTTTCGTTACTAGGGATTTTTGTGTCTGGGGATTTCGCTTTCTGGGGTATTTTAGCCAATAACGGAGACTTGTGGGGACTCCTACAACCATATGCTCACCTCAACGCCGGACGCACTGCCACTGGTATGATTTTGAGGGTTTATGTGGGGAGAATATTTAATAGTGCTGTTATTAACCCGGGAACTGCAGGAAGACTCTTAAGAGTTCCCCCGGCGGACTGCGGGAAGACTTAAGCGTCAGGGGAAAAAAAAAATCAATTTAACCCTTCCTCCCCGGGTGTCATTTTAATATGACACCACGGCAGATGGGCAGGTACCCGGGTGTCATTTTAATAGACAGTAAGCTTGAAAGCCTATTCAGCTTGGTCTGAACGCCGTGCGTCCGACGCATGTAAACAAAGCCGATCGTTGCGTCACCGCACCTCCGAAAACAAGAAGGAGAAAACTCGTTTGTTATTGTATGTCTGTATGTCGTTGTTTCAGTAGTGAAAAGATCGTCGTATTGCTAACATTGCCTGAAAATGCTCTCCACTAAAATCGTCATCACAACTGAACCAGTTGACTTAGAGAGCTCTACTCAACGCCAGTCTACAGATTGGAAACTGCACTACATTTATAGATGCGTGGGAAATTTCTAGCAGTTAAAATTAACCAAAATACGGTAGCCTAGGCCTAGACGTTTTTCGGCCAGATCGCCCGGGTATGCCGCACTGTCATTAGGAGAGCTAGCCCGGGCCAGGAGGGTTAAAACACCGAAACAAAAAAAATGTTGCCCCTGGGCCATGCCAAATATCACTCCTCCACCTCCCCTCCTTCCCCAGTTTCCTCCCCTCCTTCAGTTATCACCTATTTTCATATGAATATATCATATGAAGTCAAACCAACTTTTCAGTGGGAGACAGTTCGGATTCTTGCCGGGGAGGTCGACGGTACTACAGCTAATTAAGGTGGTAGATGATTGGATGCAAATTCTAGAAGATGGTGATGTAATAGACGTGGTATATTGCGATTTTATGAAGGCCTTCGATAAGGTCCCACATAAAAGGTTAATAGAGAAAGTTAGAAGCTATAATATAGGCTATGAGGAAACTTGGTGTGGAAGAGTGGCTGGTGCGTGTGATAATGAAGATGTATGAGGATTCGCGAAGTTCGGTGAGGGTGAAGGGTGTACTGAGTGATGAGTTCGCAGTCCGTGTTGGAGTCCATCAGGGTTCAGTGTTAAGCCCCTCCTCTTTATTATGGTCTTGGAGGCGCTGTCTAGAGCTTTTAGAGGCGGACTCCCGTTGGAACTGTTTTATGCAGACGATTTAGTCCTAATAGCTGACAGTATGCAGGATGCTGAGGCCAAATTCAGAGAGTGGAGAGAGGGCATGGCGAGCAAGGGTTTAAGAGTCAATATTAACAAAACCAAGGTTATGCATTGTAGTTTGAGACTAGGCAATGTGGAAAAGAGCGGTGAATACCCATGTGCAGTGTGTGGAAAGGGAGTGGGCGTTAACTCAATTCAATGTAGCATCTGTCGATGTTGGGTACACCATGGGAGTAAGCGCTGTAGTAGAATAAAGGGGCCCCTGCCGAAGGATAAGTCAGAAATAGTGAAATTTGAGTGCGTAGTGTGCAAAGGCGAGCTTGTGTTAAGTGATGATCCTGTGGCTGTGAATTTTGGAAATGAGTCTTTGGAGCTGGTGAACAAGTTTTGTTACCTAGGAGATACCATCTCTGCCGGTGGTGGGGCCGAGGCTGCCACTGTTGCTAGAATTAGGAGTGGCTGGGGGAAGTTCAGAGAATTGATGCCAATCCTGACCATGAAAAGAATGCCTCTTCCCCTGAAGGGAAAGGTGTATGCCTCATGTGTTAGAAGTGCAATGACGTATGCCTCAGAAACATGGGCCGTTAAAGTAGAGGATGTCAACAGAATGGAGCGTAATGAGATGAGAATGGTGAGATGGATGTGTGGGGCCAGGCTACAGGATAGAATAACAAATGTTGAGCTGAGGAGACGTTTAGGTATAAAGAGTATTAGCAAGGTGATGCGTACAAGTAGACTGGGATGGTATGGACATGTGGAGAGAATGGATGAACAAAATTGGGTGACAAAATGCAGGTCTGTGATTGTGGAGGGAGCTGCACCAAGGGGTGGACCGAGGAAGACCTGGGATCGGACTATACGCGCCGATCTCAAATCCAAGAACTTGACAAGTGAAGCAGCCCTTAACAGGGTTGCCTGGAACGCCGCCATTAGGACAAGAGACTGAAACTGCACTTATGTGTGGAACACTCAGTCTTAAAATTTTATGTATGTATAGGGGAGAAATGTGTGAAATGGATAGAAGCCTTCCTGAAAGATCGGAGACAGAGGGTACTGGTGAATGGAATAGGCTCGGGGTGGAGGGAAATTACAAGTGGGGTACCTCAGGGATCTGTGTTGGGACCACTGCTGTTCGTTATATTTATCAACGACTTGCCTGAAGTTATAACTAATGGAAGTGAGGTATACCTGTATGCGGATGACACTAAACTGTATAGAAGAGTGAGGAGTAAGGAAGATATGGGTTTGCTTCAAGGAGATGTGGAGGGCATGAAGGGATGGTCTGAGCATTGGTTAATGCCTTTTCATCCAAAAAAATGCAAGTACATGCGGATTGGGACCAGCAAGATAGACAAGGTAGGATACAGTATGTATGAAGCGATGGAGGAAGTGAGTGCAGAAAAGGATATAGGAGTAGTGATAGACAATAAGTTAAATTTCTCAGAACATTTAGCGGAAAAGATAAACAAAGCCAATAGAATTGTAGGGCTGATAAGGAGGACATTTGTGTCACTTGACGAAGAAATCTTCAGGAATCTCTATACAGCGCTGGTTAGGCCGCACCTGGAATATGCGAACCAGGTGTGGGCTCCATATATGGTAAAGGATATAGAAGCAGTGGAGAAAGTGCAGAGGAGAGCTAGCAAGCTGGTACCAACGTTGAAGAACGCGGGCTATGAGCAGAGGTTGAGGACACTGGGGCTTCCGACACTGGCATATAGGAGAAAGAGAGGGGATATGATAGAGACTTATAAGATAGTGTCAGGAAAGTACGATGAGGATGTGTGTGAAGGTATCTTCTTGATGCGGGAGGGAACAAGAACGAGAGGACACTCTAAGAAAATTTACAAAGAAAGAAATAGGCTTGAGAAGGCAAAGAACTCATTTTGTGATAGAGTGGTAAATGAGTGGAACGCACTGCCCCAGTATGTAGTCGATTCCGAATCAATAAGGGAGTTTGAAAGTAATCTTGATAAAGCATGGGGAAGACAAGATTTGAAGTTTGATTATAAAACAAAAATACAGAATAGTAAAAATTTTGCGTCTGCTACCTCCGCCGCCAACACCGTGAACGACCGCAGCAGTGCAAGTACTGGTACTGAGCTGGATACACAGGCATAGTTTGCCTTTTTCCAGAGGATCAACTGTAAGAAACTGTAAGAATTTTCCGTTTTTCCCTTTTCCTGTTGTCTATTTTCGTGCTAAAATTAGCGAGTTGATAGCAGGGCGTTGTCATCACTGTTAGCAAGCGAGTGCAAGAGAGAGAGAGAGAGTATCGATCGACAGTCTCTCTCCAGAGGTGGAGGAAAGTGGTGGGCTGGGAGGTTGCCTCAGCCATACATTGTGTAACTCCCGGCCTGTATCGCCGATTTTGACCATCCAAACGCTGTTTCCACTTGTTTTATTGTTGTAACAGGTTAATACCTCTATAATCAACCTATAATAGGCGCATATGGATAAGTATTAATGCTATCTATGGTAAAATAAATATTTTAGTGATGGGAACAGCTCAAATACGTCAGCACAGGAGTGGGGTGTCTCATACCCCCCATGCGCACTTCAGAGGTTAATGTTTCTAAGTACAGTAGGCTCACACATCTCGATCAATCTCATCTCGATGCCACCTTCAAGCTCTCCCCAATCACAAATCTTGATGAAAAAACGTTAATCTCGATAGCTAAATATCGATGCTAGATGCTTATATACTAATATAAGCAGAGTAATCTTGACCATATGGTCATATTTGTAACAAACTATGTGGTACCAACTCTGTAAATTGCTAACTAAATAAATATTATTATTATTATTATTATTATTACCAAATCGATTTGTGAACCTCAGTCATTTTTTTTTTTTGTGTGTTTTTTTTTAGTAGTTAATGGATGAGGTCACGAGGAACCTATTTACCCTGGCATAGACCTATTTTACTGTTAGGCGATCATTATTATGTTTTGTTTACCTGTATACTAATGTACCGCTAGCGTTTTCGAGCGGTAGTCTAACCTGACTCATGTCTGCCGCTTTCATTTACTTAGTAATATAAATTACGTTACCATGTTTTAATATACATTAATATTTGTATGAGGAAAATTTAATATATAATAATAGTAAAGACAAAAGAAAACTTGATAAAACTTTATACCATGGAAAATGTATTGAAGTCGGTAGATTTGCGGCCATTTTAGCAACTTGTAGCCTCACGATACAACACGTGTTGATCACCTGTCAACTTTTGCTTAAGTGAGGATGCTTTGTTTTATTGATCAATTACATGGAATATTGTGGATGTAGTTGTAGCTGAAGGGTTAGGGGGAGTCATAAGATACACATATTGATCCAGATTGAGCAAAAAGGGGGTTAATACAGCTGGTAGGCGATCGTAAGTACAAGTGAACAGATTTGATGTGGGTTACTTGCCGACTTGCTGGTCCCTATTGGATTTTCCCCATAAGAAGTTAAGGTAAATGTTTATGGTTAGGCCTATACTAATGTTTTGGTATTTATCAAGGAAACCGGCCACGAATTTTCCTGGAAATTTGGAAGTCCCCCCATTAAATGAACAGAACCTATAGGCCTAGCCTAGGCTAGGCTATGTTTCAACTTTCGGAAAAAACGTTTTCAATTACAGTACTTTGAAAAAGTTAATATTTACCTCCTGTTATCCACAGCCTAAACTGAAGATTGCGGAGTAGACCTAGCCTAAATACCGTAGACTTCATTCAAGTTTTTTTTGGCGACCGTCAACCTTTTATTAATTAGGCCTAGGCCTAGCCTACATACCAAACCAGCGGGGGTGTGAGGGCAGCAGCCCCCACCTAATATACTAGGTTAGGTTAGGTTAGGCTAATATTACCCCTTATTTTCGTCTTTTACCCCTCAATTTCCCTGTAGGCCTACTTCATAGCCGTCCCCACTATCGGGGGCCGTATCTTAACCCGTTGAGCCCCGGCTAGTTATAATATTTTGTTCACCCCAGTCCCAAGCCATTTTCACTTATTTTTTTTGTTTGCTAAAATGGAAGACAAGGATGAGAAATGAAAAAAAAAACAAAAAAAAATCACCTCTGACATTTTTTTTGGGGGGGGGGGCCGGTGGGGGGTTGGGGGGGGGAGCTTCAAAAAAATTTGTTGAGCCAAAATGGAAGAGAATGGTGAGAAATGAACACACAAATAAAAAAAAACTCATTTCGGTCATTTGGGGGGCGGGGGGGGGGGTTTCAATAGTTCGTCTCCCCCGCATGACCACCCGCCTGGGAGCACTAGGGTAAAAACTGAGTATGGCATTGTACGGCATACATCCTAAGGAGTATCTCACATAAATCTCAAGCCTCTAGCTCCCATACGACCGGAGTAATGAAGGTTCAAAGTGGCGGTAAACTAGGGGTGTAAACTATCCCCACTAAGCCCACCACCACCAGCCGCGCGGCAGTCTCGGCCCGCTCACACCTACTGGCCCGGCTCCCCCACACACTACGGTACCGCCCCCTCCTATTCTCCCGCCATTTCCTACCTTACGAGCCACGTAAGTGTTTTTTATATGTCGGACGCACGTGATGCGTCGCTGGGAGTTGGTGATCAAAGACTGCCGACGCAACACGTGCGACGCTGGGTCTCTGCGGGTTAAGATTGTTGGATAATGGGGAAAACGTTTTTTCCGAAAGTTGAAACATAGCCTAGGCCTAGCCTATATTAATATGATCATGTATAGGTTATGTTCATTCAATGGGTGACTTCCAAATTTCCAGGAAAATTCGTGGCCGGTTTCCTTGATATTTTCTGATGTTTTGGACCGACAGTTAGCCCATCGATCTTTTTAGGCCTAATAGGCCCGGTAGAGCATATTATCATATACATCATTGCTATATAGGCCTAGCCTATGTCATTAACCCGGGAACTGCGGGGAGACTCTTAAGAGTTCCCCCGGCGGACTGCGGGGAGACTCTTAAGAGTCAGAGAAAAAAAAAATCAACTTTTGACATCGAAAAAAAATAAAAAATTAAAAAATAATAATAATAATTTGTTAGCCCCTGGGCCATGCAAAATCTCAGTCCTCTACCTCCCCTCCTTCCCCACTTTCCTCCTCTCCTTCAGTTATCACCTATTTTCCCTGTTATTCCCTTATTCTGAGGTATATTTTCGTGCTAACATTAGAAATCCGGTTACAGGGTGTGGTCATCACTGATAGCAAGCGAATGCAAGAGAGAGAGAGAGAGTATCGATCGACTGTGTCTCAGTGGCCTTAGGGGAAATTGGCGGGAAAGCAGCTTGCCTCACCCATACATTATACAACTCGCGGACTATATCTCCGATTTTGACCATCCAAACGCTGTTTTCACTCGTTTTATTGTTGTTTCAGGTTAATACCTTTATAATCAACCCATAATAGGCGCATATGGATAAGTATTAATGCTATTAATGGTACAATGAATATTTTAGTGACGGAAACACCTCAAATACGTCAGCACAGGGGGACGTTTCTAATTACCCCCATGCACACTTCTTAGGTTAATACCAAGGACTGTCGCATTTTACTATTTTCCCATTATCTATCAATCTTAAGACACGGCCCCCGATAGTGGGGAGGGCTATGAAGATCAGGGAAATTGCGGGGTAAAAGGCATAAATAAAGGGGTAATATTGGAAGAACTCTGAAAATACAATATTTAAAAGTAACAAAACCTGAAAATGGAAAAACCCGAGCCAAGTTTTGACCAAACTTGGTTCGGGTTTTTCAATTTTTCAGAGTCCAAAATCACAGTAACCTCATTTTGAAAGTTGGCTCGGGTTTTTTTGTTTTTCAACGTGGATAAAGCCAGTAAGAATGTGGTTAATATTAACCTAACCTAACCTCGTATAATGGGTGGGGGCTGCCGCCCCCACACCCCTGCTAAATCCATGAAATCCGAGCCAACTTTTGTCATTAACCTAACCAAATAACTTAACCTAACCTAACCTAGTATTATGGGGTTAACATTAGCCTAACCTAACCTAGTATTATGGGTGGGAGCTGCCGCCCCCACACCCCCGCTAAATCCCTTAAATCCGAGCCAACTTTTGCCAAAAATACCCGAGCCAACTTTCGAAATGAGGTTACTGTGATTTTGGACTCTGAAAAATTGAAAAACCCGAGCCAAGTTTGGTCAAAACTTGGCTCGGGTTTTTCCATTTTCAGGTTTTGTTACTTTTAAATATTGTATTTTCAGAGTTCTTCCAATATTACCCCTTTTACCCCGCAATTTCCCTGATCTTCATAGCCCTCCCCACTATCGGGGGCCGTGTCTTAAGATTGATGGATAATGGGAAAATAGTAAAATGCGACAGTCTTTGGTATTAACCCTCGTCTAGCGGGGGTTTTTGGGCTATTTTGGGCATATTCAGGCCCTCCTGAATGATCAATCGAGTATCTGCATGAAAAGAAATGTATTCAGCAAAAAACTAGGCGATACAATCTTCAAAATGAGACCAGAACGAGCTACGTAGCACTCGTCGTTTTGATGCAGTGGTACCACCAACATGGGAGTTTAGCGTATAGCGGCATATTTTTTTCCAGCTACACTCACTACTGGCTACACTGCCGGCCTCTCGAGAACAGAGGGAGCGTGAGTCAGTGGGCGGCGGTAAGCCCTGGGTGTCGGCCGTGTGGCCTGCTGCGCTCCTGGCCATTTGCACTCGTTTTTAACCCTTTAACCCATCAGACCCGGAAGAGCTCTTAAACACCCATAAAAAACTCGGTCCGCACAACCCGGAAGGGCTCTGAGGCCCCCAGTGCTTGAAAGCCTGTGAGCTTGGTGTGCGAGGCGTCCGTCCGACGCATGTAAACAACAGCCGGCTGGACCGATGCCCCGCATCTCCCGCCACAAGAAGGAGTGCGTCGCTTGTTCGTGTATGCCTGTATGTTATTGTTAAGTATCGAAAAGTAGTGTAAAGTGGCTGTTTTTGCCATAAAGTTATCTCCAATGAAATCATCATCACAACTGAACCAGTTGTTGTTGTTGTTGTTGTTGTTGTTGTTGTTGTTCCCCAAGCTGCCTGGCCGAACAGCCCCGAGGCCCCGAGCAAGGCCAAGGCCATAACCGAGCGCCCCCACAGAACCCTCCCTGCCGACCACAATAAAGCCTGGGTGACCGAAGCCACTCCATGGCGGGGAGCTGAGGAGGGTGCGGAAACGCCCGGGAAACCAAAGTCCCACCCAGGGCCCTGTGCCCCTCAGCAATTATGAAGAGAAAGTTGAGGGGCAAAGGAAAACTGTGACGCTTTGGCTTCCAATCTTGGTAGATTGGGAGGTCAATCCACGGATGAGACGCCGTCACTTGAGATCTAGAAAATATATAAGTAAAAGGAACAGTCAGAGTAAGCTATGGGTATGGCAAAGATCGCTCAGTTCTCACTCTGATAGACCAGCCCATCACCACATGACTAGAACCCAATCCTCTCAGCATCAGCTAGGAAAGGCCCTAGAAAGGGGATAGCTCCCCTATTTCAACCCCTTTCGGGGTTGGGCACCCGCCCAACTGAACCAGTTGACTTAAAGAGAGCTCACTTAACGCCATTCTACAGGTACGAAACACATCTACGCTTGGGGATGCGCGGGAATGCGGAAGCAAGCCAAATAACAAAGATGCGGTAGCCTAGGCGTAGACGTTTTTCGGCCAAAACCCCCGGGTTTCGGGGAATATATATATAATACATAGCCGGGGCTGGAGGGTTAAAAGCCTTAATAATGCACCTAACTTGCTGCTTTTTAGATACGGACTTAAGTCGGGACCCTCTCTTTAAGTGTTAAAGAACACTGTACAGTATATCAAAGAAAAAACCATCTTCAGACTGATCCGGTAAATAAAAATACCAAACTACAACAAATTACCTGAAAAATTCGTAGCACATACCACCACGACCTCCATGTTAGGGCTCCATCTTCAAACTGAGCCGGCGAGGGGCGTGACGTGACGACTGAAAGACTGTGTGATTGGTTGATAATTTGATGGAAGGCTGTGATTGGTTCCATGAGTGACGGGAAGCATTGTGATTGGTTCATAGCGCTATGGTTCATGATTCCTAAAAAGACTGCTAGGTGTAGTGACGTTCGACTGAAAGACTGAGGGTAAGAGCTCCCGAACGACGGCCATTGTGTACTATTGCGCCGCGGCCATCGACAGGGAGGTATTTTTTACAGTTTCTCGTATTTCACTTATAGCGAATTTGCGACGGTAAGTACATGTACACCAACAAAGTATCGTTCATGAAAGTGATAACACACTAATAATCATCGATGGGGCCCGTCACTGGTTGGTCATTTACTCTTACCGAAGTTAACTTTGCATCTCGATATTTCAAAATCTCGATTGCTTTTTTCGGTCCCAATGTAAAATGTAAATGCAATACCCATCGAGATAGGTGATCCCACTGTAGAATGTTTCTAAGTGTGTGTGAGAGAGAGTAACATAAATACTTACCAACATAGAGGTAGAGAGAGTCTTAAAAGTGGGGGCTCATGGGTTGAGATAAACATGGAATGATCATCACCAACCTGTACATAATTATCTTGCAAAATGCAATGGCACTGAAATAGTTGTTGTTGTTCCCCAGGCTGTCTGGCCGAACAGCCCCAAGGTCTCGAGCAAGGCCAAGGCCATAAACGAGCGCCCCCTCAAAATCCTCCCTGCTTACCACTAACAAAGCCCGGGTGACCGAAGCCACTCCAAAGGCAGGGAGCTGAGGAAGGTGCGGAAACGCCCGGGAAACCAAAGCCCCACCCAAGGCCCTGTGCCCCTCAGCAATTATGAAGGGAAAGTTGAGGGGCAAGGGAAAAATGTGCCGCTTTGGCTCCCAATCTGCCAACTTTTAGGTTGGCAGTAGGGAGGTCAATCCACGGAAAAGACGCCGCCACTTGAGATCTAGAAGATATATAAGTAAAAGGAACAGTCAGAGTAAGCTATGGGTATGGCAGAGATCGCTCAGTTCTCACTCGGATAGACCAGCCCATCACCACATGAAATAGTTATTAACAATGGTATAAAGGATTTTGTGGATCGTCTATACCGGGCCTGTGACGTCACTATGACGTCACAGGCCCGGTATAGACGATCCACAAAATCCTTTATATACCATTGTTAATAATTATTTCAGTGCCATTGCATTTTGCAAGATAATTATGTATGGCGATTATCATTCCATGTTTATCTCAACCCATGAGCCCCCACCTTTAAGGAGTGTCAAAAGATTATAGAGAAAAAAGGGAAGAGGAGAGAGATAGAATGTTTGAATTATCTATCAGTATTATTTTATAATCTAATTTCCTGCCTCTTTTCCACAGGTGCACTATGTCTACCCAGATGGTCGAGCACCGCCAGCATCGAAACCTCCTCCTCCGCCAGTACAAGCGGGGCGGGGGTAGGGGGTTCCGGGGCATCTGGCAGCGGGGGCAGTGGGTCGGGGGTGTCCAGCGTGGCTTCAGGGACCGGGGGTAGTGGGGACGGGGTTGGCGGGGCGGGAGGCGGCAGTGGTTTGGGGTCTAATAATGGATCCGGACTACAGAGTTCCAGATGTTCGTCTAGTGTCACCTTAAGCCCTGAAGAACACACAAGGACTAGTAAGGTAATGATAGCTAGAAATACTGTAGTATAATATAATATTATAATATATTATTATAATGTAAAACTTGCAAAATAAACAAACCAAAACGTATACGAGCACAGTAAAAAATAATAGTTACGCAATACAAATACAAAAGAAAATGGAGTAATGCTCTTACTTTACTGTAGTATCATGAATACTATAATTAGAAAAGCAAAGTGACTTGTAACAACAAATGCACAATCACTGACTAATGACCTTTTGTAAATAACACAACCAAGATAATTATATTAAGGATTTATTTGATATAGGCTAGGTAATACCTTGTATGTAAACCATCTTTGTAATTACTAAAAAATATAGGATTGACTTATTCATCTATATCCTTCCAGACGTTAGAACAGTCCCTCCTGACGACGTGTGTGGGTTCCCTGGCTGAGTTGAGTGAGCTACTAAGTCGCGTGGCACCCCATCACCACCGAGCCGCCAACACTGCCTCTCCAACACGGGCACAGGTCTGTATACTTATTCAGTTATTTTCATTCCATTAAAGGTACAAAATTTACAGCCCATTTCATCTAGCCCTTTTTGAGTTACAGAGGTTAGGGTTCAGGATTTCTGGCCTACCTATTTGGAACAGGGTATAGTTATTTTTTCTTACATATCTAGTATTCGAGAATGGATAATAAGTCGTAGGCGTGTGTATAAACTTTTAACTGTCTTGGTGGTGTAATGGTTAAGGTGTCTAGAATCTGTGTGTGATAACCCAGGTTCGAATCCCGGTGGATCCCATAATTGCTTTCATTAATATGATTGGAGGTGTTTGGTGGTGTGGTAAAATGAATAAAAAATTGATTATTAGTTATTTTGGGTGACCTAGATGTGTGTGAATTTTGTGTTTTGTCTGTGTTTGTTCGCTGTTTTGTGTTTTCCGTGTTCCTGTTCTTGCTCTGTCTTGAGTCGGCCACCCCCAAGAAAAAAATAAAAATAAAAAAACAAAATAAAATATATAAAATAGGGGAAAATAAAATAAACATAGGAAAAGTGTGGATTGGGCCTGAGCATATAGATAGATAGATAGATAGTTATTTTGTCTTACATTATTTTTCATCTTGTTTATTATGTTACTGTTATTTTCCAGGTTACTTGGGGACCGTCCGCCCTACACGCCCTGTTTTACTTCATGAGGTGCAGCCAACTAGAACACGCAGAGCATGCCTCCCGCGCCCCCATACAGGAGCTAGTCTACGAGCGTCCCTACATCGTCCTCCCGCCCCTCCTGGAGTGGGTGCGAGTGGCTACAGCACACACGGAACATCGGCATTCTACGGTGGTTGATAAGGACGATGTTATGCAAGCCGCGAGATTGCTACTCCCGGGAGTTGATTGTCCAGTTAGAATGATTGGGTGAGTAGTTTATGAGAGAATTTATATCCTGATCAGAAGTTATAATGTAAAACTTGCAAAATACACAAACTAAAGCATGGATGACACAATATAAAGACAAAAAGACAAAAAATCGCTGTGTGGAAATAACGCTTTAATCAAATGAAATTATGAAATAAAAGAACACAAAACCACCACATAGGATGTACGTACAGAATATCACTACATGAGCAAGTTAATCTGTTAATATTGCATACAAGCATTGATCTCTTACATATAAACCACCACATAGAATGTACGTACAGTATATCACTACATAGCAAGTTAATCTGTTAATATTGCATACAAGCATTGATCTCTTACATATAAATCTTGATTATGTTTCAGGTATGAGGAGTTAATGTGTCCCAGACGACAACTGGACGAGATGGAATGTGCCAAGAAGTTCAAGGTGGACCTGGCGTTCAAGATGCTGTCCTGTGGCCGCACTGACCTTGTTCCTCATGCACTACAACTTCTTCCTGCTACTAAGGTAATTATAATGTATAATTTGCAAACCAAACAAACCATAACAGGGACGACACAATATAGAGACAAAACAACTTATCAAAGAATAAAGGTCTGGTTTGTTGAGGGTGGAAAAGATTTTAAGTTTTAACTCAATTTTATGTACAGTCTTGAGCCAACATATTTACTCTTTCTTGAATTAGTATTGAAGTATAATGAGATAATGCAAACAATAGGTTATTGTAGTAGGAAATTTATAATCGAATTCACATGCAAACATAGTAAGCAAATATGGTTTAACAATATTAATGTTATCCTGCATCTGCAGTAATAAGCCTTTTTTTCTCATGTCATTTATAAATACCGAAACTGACCGTAGTGAACCCAGAACCCTCACTAACTCTTATTTAAATCTTCAGGTAAACACAGTCAACGAGTACGGGCTAACACCTCTAATGTTAGCGTGTATCCGCGGTGACGAGCCTATGGTCCAAATGTTACTAGACTCCGGAGCAGACGTAGATGCCGAAACCCCCCCCACTGGCCCAGCGTACCTCATGGCCAACCCAGAGACGCAGCACTGGACGGCCCTGACCTACGCGGCCATACACGGGCACCTACCCATCGCCAAGACCCTGCTGGAGAAAGGGGGCAATGTGGAGGGTGGGGCAAGATTGGCGGAGGAGAAATGCACCGAAACACCACTACAGGTATATTTTCTATAGTGCTTATTCTAAACTGTTGAATTTAGTATAAATATATATCTCTTGTGAATGAATCTCAGAGGTATAATACTGAATAGAGGCACTTCAGGTAAGAGTACTACACTCAACCAAAAGACAGTGAATGCTACCATTAGGTAAACTAGCCTTATGCATCAAAGTTTGGTTTCCAAAATGATGATAATGGTGTTATTATGAGAGGTGAGTGACATTATTAAATATCAAATATTTGTTATTGACGATAACTAACCTAATATGTATGTTGTTATCAGGTTGCAGCAGCGGGCGGCCACACAGACATGATGACATTCCTCCTCTCCTACGGTGCCAACCCCTACCTCTCCACACTGATGAAGGACTCGCTGTGTTACTCCGGTGCGGCACAGAGAGGATGTTACGCTGCCATCGCTGTGGCCGCCGCTCACGGACAGAAGACCATACTGCATAAACTACTATCACAGCCACAGGTAAATTTCATTGTTTTTGTGGAATATAAAAAACATATATTGTGTAGAATGATGTTATTACATATTACCTCTCATTGTAATTTAGTACAATGCTAACATTCAAATAATTTACAGGTAAAATTACATTGTGTATTTTGGCTCTGCCTTTAGTCGGCCACCCCCAACTATGGGGTATGTGCCTGAGTATATACATACATACCGGTACATTCATTTGTATCACCAACCCACCAATTAACTTACAAATAAAGGGATGGATGTAGTTACCGGGTGTACCACTACCGACATACAACATAAATCATCTATAAATACTTATAATAAAATAAATACTGTACTGTACTTATAAATAAATACTGTACTGTACTTATAAATAAATACTGTACTGTACTTATAAATAAATACTGTACTGTACTTATAAATAAATACTAGGCCTACTAGGTTAGGTTGTTTGGTTAGGGTAATGTAGTTTTGTATCCAAAGGCAGTCAAAATAGACGGGAACATGATGGTGAGCATCCGCGTAGTGTAAACAAGACGGGCGGTGGTACACCCGGTAACTACATTCTTGCCCAAATAAACCCAATTAATGAAATCAATGAAACTAATGAATGATGCATGTGATACTCCAAGGATAGGATAAATATGCAGTTTAATGTATTTTTTTAGTGCTAAATAATGTGCTTGTCACTGCATATTGAAAATGTATTATACAATATAATTTGATCCCTCGTTGGTGCCCTGGATTACAGAGTAGCGTTTAATTAACTTGAGTGTTTGAAACAATTATATAATCATGTCATGCCAGTTTTCATGGCTTACTTTCAAACTTATTCATATTCTTTAATTAAAATGTAAAACTTGCAAACTAAACAAACCAAAACTGGGACAAAGACAATATAAAGTCAAATTAACTTATCAAACCTAATTTATATTTTTCTCTCCAGCATGCCTCAGCCCGCGAAGTCTTATCACTGGAGGAAATCCTAGCGGAGGGTGCCAACTTAACCACCTGCGACCTAGAGAGGCGAGGAGGGTCATCTTCTGGGGGCGGCCGATCCGGAGGGGGGGCCCCGGGGGAGGACTCGTCAACCGCCAGAGGGGGAGGGGGTAGTATTGGTAGTGGGGGAGGGGGTGTAGGGACCACCTCCTCGGACGCCGCCTCACAAGTGGTGAAACTAACGAAGCAACAGATCAAGACGCTACAAGAGGCCATGTATCACTCGGCTGAATCTGGACACCTAGGTAAGGCTTTGAACAATAATAAATATTCAGATACATTTGTCAATCGGGGGTATTAAGTGTTGTCATAGATTTCAGTGGTTTTTCGCTCCAAAAGTGTTATTGGTATCTTTATAGTTACTGAGTAAAGTGCTTATCCCTCAGAGTATTAGTCAGTGTCCCAAACTTTGTGAAATATCTGACAACACTTATTAACCTCGACTGTACCATTTCTCTACTTATGTGAAATATTTATTATAACTCAAGCAAGGTACAGTTGCCCACATAAGTTTGTTCCTTTCCGTGAAATATAAATATAATGAGCTTGGTTGTATTAAAATGTAAAACTTGCAAATTAAACAAACCAAAGCTGGGACAAAGACAATATAAAGTCAAATTAAATTATCAAAATCGCTATGTGGAAACAACGCTTACTAAAATAAAAGAACAGTGTATGAACAGTTATGATTGTAGTTTCTTATGCAGTGGTAACTCATCTGATTAGACCATTGATGCAAGTCCATGAACGTGGAGGGAACTGCACCAAAGAGCAGATCAAGAATGACGTGGGATCAGACCTTGCGGCCTGATCTTAATTCAAAGAACCTGACAAGTGAGGCAGCTCTTAACAGGGTTGCCTGGAACGCCGCCATTAGGAAATGAGACCGGAACCGCACTTTGTGTGGAGCATTCGGTCTTTAAATTTGTGTATGGATGCATACATTTCATGATTGACTCGGATTCGTTCAATAAAATTTGTATTATCTTGGCCCAGTAATCTCGCCACGAGCATATGTAATGGGACACCACTTGTAATCTGTTTTCATTCCCCCCAGAGATGACCCTAGACCTGCGTAACCTGGGAGTGCCGTGGACGTTACATTGTTGGATGCACACCCTCGCCACGGCCCATGAACATCGCCTGGAGTCTATTATTGACCAGCTACTACAAGACTTCTTACAAGTGGGTTTATGTGCTTTATATTTCTTTGGTGTACTTGAGAGAGAGAGAGAGAGAGAGAGAGAGAGAGAGAGAGAGAGAGAGAGAGAGAGAGAGAGAGAGAGAGAGAGAGAGAGAGAGAGAGAGAGAGAGAGAGAGAGAGAGAGAGAGAGAGAGAGAGAGAGAGAGAGAGAGAGAGAGAGAGAGAGAGAGAGAGAGAGAGAGAGAGAGAGAGAGAGAGAGAGAGAGAGAGAGAGAGAGAGAGAGAGAGAGAGAGAGAGAGAGAGAGAGAGAGAGAGAGAGAGAGAGAGAGAGAGAGAGAGAGAGAGAGGAAAACCCTCTCTACAGCTCATGAACACCGCCGTTAGTTTAATATCGACCACCTACTACAGTGTGTGTGTGTATGTTAATTTATTTTATGGCATATTTGTGTTAGGTTTAGGGAGAATTTCAAGGTTTAAAGATGTTAGCTGAGTTACGTGGGAGAGTGCAACAATGTAGTGCATATACCGGAATGTTCCCTTGTGGATAGTTACCCAGGTCCCCTAGGTCAACCAGGTAATGGCTACTAAACGGAACAACCTATAGGTCGACCAAAACCTTTCCCTTGTTCAAGAGAGACAGTAGCAGCTAGCAGTGCTTGTGAAAAAAACATTTGATGTTCTGAGCTAGGCACAATCTCGGGACCACTGAGTGGAACTCCAACGCCCTCTCCATTAAATTGGCCTAATAAAGATTTGTTTTTGCCAGACGCCATAATTCCCAAGAACATGAACATCAGGCATTTGTACCGAATCGCTAGGTCAAGTTGCCCGGGCTTGACATCTCCCAATAACATTTTGACAGTGAGGTCTCGATCCGCCGACCCTTTGATCACTTGAGGCATGCTATGCTTACAGGTACCTACCCGATAGCACTATCGTTAGTGAGTGCTGTACTGTATTTTATATATTATTTTGTAATAGTATAGATATCTTATCAATATTAGTATTTTGTACTATTGTTAATGTCTTGTCATGTTGCAAATTTGATTTTAAATAATATTTTGACATTTAACATGTAGTTTCTTTATTCATGCAGAGTTTAGTAAAAATTTACCAGAACGTCCCGGACTTCCCAAACTTGGCTAATTCCTTTAACGTGACGATAGTGCGTTGTTATATGTGCGATTAGTTAGCTTGGGAAACAGATTAACTTGCTCATGTAGTAATGTACACCCTATGTGGTGGATTGTGTTCTTTTATTTAATAATTTTCATTTTAGTAAGCGTTGTTTCCACATAGCGATTTTGATAATTTAATTTGACTATATTGTCCTTGTCCCAATTTTGGTTTGTTTAGTTTGCAAGTTTTACATTTTAATCAGCAGCCGACGCTCTACTGATTATGTCATGGCTTGTCCTCATATAATTGATGTACAACCGAAAAGAGTTTAGATTGTATTGGTACTGTATTTAATTAATATATTGTTATCCCTCAGGTGTGGCCAGATGACTACTCTGCCCAGTTTGTGGATGAGTGTCTCCCTCTTCTCTTCACCATATTCAGATACAGCAAGGTTAGTTAACAGAGAGAGTTTGGTCTGTTCAACCAGGCAGCCCAGGGAACAACAACAACAACAACAACAACAACAAATAGAGTTTGATTAATAGCATAGTGTTGTTACTGATAAAGCTATGAATATTGAGTGCTATGATCAGATTCTATTTGCTTGTTTGATATATTGTGTTCATTCAGTAGTTTATAGCAGTTATTTGCAGTATGATTATAGAACAGTACAAAAGTCTTATTGTCAATCCTTGTACTATACAGTATTATCAAAATTTCATACATGCATATACTCTGGCACATACCCCATTGTTTCATACATGCATATACTCTGGCACATACCCCATTGTTTCATACATGCATATACTCTGGCACATACCCAGAAAAAAAGTTGACTCGTGTGGTAATGACCAGAGGAGGTTGGCTTCAATTGTAAACAGTTTACTTGGAAAAACAAGAGTCAGCTTAAGACCTTCTGTGCCCGATGCTGAGTTGGCTGCCAACTTTGTGGCATTTTTTTGCTGGCAAGATAACTCGCATAAGACAGGAACTGGATGATGCTTCTGTTGGTGAAGAACTTTCAGTTGTACTCCAACCCCGACACATTCCTAATAATGTCCTCTCATCCTTTCACTCAGTAGAGGTGGACATGATCTCGTCCTACATAAGAAACCTCAATAAAACATTTTGCCCGTTGGATCCCATAAATGTTTCCAAGCTACCAAGAGTCTATGATCACACAGTTGAGTTTATTTCCAAAATAATTAATAAGTGCTTCTCTGAAGGTAGCTTCCCACATTCTGAAAAGCATGCACTACTCCGACCTACTCTAAAGAAACCTGGACTTGATGTTGAGAACATGTTGAACTATCGTCCTGTCTCCAACCTGTCCTTCATATCAAAGATATTAGAGCGTGCAATACTTGACCAATTACAACCACTACTTCAGCAGAATGAAACTATCCCAATTTTTCAGTCTGCTTACCGACAGCATCATTCAACTGAAACAGCATTGATTAGAGTACATAATGATCTAGTTGAGAACATTTGCAATGGTGTGGCCTCACTATTGGTCTTGCTTGATCTCTCTGCGGCCTTTGACACAGTGGATCACGAGTTGTTATTGAGTGATCTTTATGATTGTGGTGTGCGTGACTCCGCTCTCTTGCTTCTTGGGTCGTACTTGTCAGGTAGATCCCAGAGTGTGATGGTAAATCAAGTGGTCTCGGACTCGACACCCCTGCAGTATGGTGTTCCGCAGGGATCAGTTTTGGGTCCTATCCTATTTATAATTTATATTAGCAGTTTGTCTCTTCTGCTTCGTGCACATAATGTCACCTTTCACTTTTATGCAGATGACACCCAGATTTATGTGAGAATCACAAATATAGTTGATATACGGAGTAAGATGGAATTGTTGATGTCTGATATCAAGAAGTGGATGAGAGCGAGAAAACTTAAACTAAATGATGGTAAAACTGATATTCTCATCATCCGAGGAAATAGAAGAGCTGATGATATAGTGGGTGCCCTCTCCATCAATGTGGGTGGATCTCAGCTGCGACCGGCCAACTCTGTTCGAAATCTGGGTGTATATGTGAACTCCCGATTAGATTTCAAAGAGCATGTAAACCAGATAGTTAAAAGTTGTTACTTGCACATCAGAAATCTCTATTTGGTGAAGCCGTTTTTAACCAGACGTTGCCTCCTGACGTTGGTTCACTCATTGGTCTTCTCTCGTGTTGATTATTGCAATGCCCTGTTGGTGGGTCTTCCAAATTATATTTTGAGGAAAGTTCAGTCTGTTCTTAACAGGGCCGCAAGACTAATTTTTGGTGTTCCACCTAGAACTCCTACTACATCTCTTCACATAGAACTGCACTGGCTGCCAGTAAGAGCAAGAATAGAATTTAAGTTGTGTTTGGTGACTTTTAAGGTTCTCAAATTTGGTGAGCCTAGGTACCTTGCGGAGCTTCTCAGGCGCCCACCGGCACACCATGGTGTAGTTGTGCGTCATGACAATGACCCTTTTCGTCTTGATGAACCAAGGGCTTTCCAGCAGTCTTCTTTCTTTGAGAGGTCATTCTCCTACATGGCTCCGAGGTTGTATAACAGGTTGCCGCTGTCCATGAGACAACTGAGTTCTGTTGAATGCTTCAAGAGACAACTTAAGACTTTTCTCTTTGAGAGAAGCTATGATCTTGGGAGAGGTGTCATGACAGATGGCTATAGAGTTTAGGCTATTTTGCCACTGCTAGTGATTGTTAAATGTGTGTTGTATATAAGCCTTCTTTTGATGCATTGATTTTTGTTCTTTTTTCTTTCTCTTTTCGAGCGCTAGTGAATTCTTCGGAAAAATTGGCGCTTATGAGAAATAAGTAACATGCTTATTATTATTATTATTATTACCCCATTGTTTCATACATGCATATACTCTGGCACATACCCCATTGTTTTTTATTGGGGGTGGCCGACTCGAGACAGTTTTGTCCAAACGTACCAAAGATATAGAATTCATAAATCCAGTTTTATATATTGCTCACTTCCTATCTAATCTTAGAGCTCACCCAGACCCCTACCGTATCTTATAGCTAACACAGAACCCTACTTTTCTTTATATTTTCTATCATTACATGATCTTGCTAACCCAGAACCATACTTTTTTCAGAACGAAGGCACATCTCTCTTACTGGCGGACATCTTCTCATCTTGTTACGGGAAAGAGTCCATCAAGGACATCCGAGATACCAGTATATCCGGAGGCGCTCGGATCGACCCCAAATTCGTCAACAATCCCGAGCTCTCCGACGTGCAGTTTCGAGTGGAGGGCCGAGTCTTCTACGCTCACAAAATCATCTTGGTCAACGCTTCGGCTCGCTTCAAACAGATGTTGAGTTCGAAGTTCTGCGAGGGCAATCCACCCATCGTTCAAATTCACGACATTAGATATGACATATTTGAGGTAAGTTGAGTAGAAGATAAATGGTGTGGTATGTATCTGTATGGTCTAATTATTAGGATAGCATAGCACAGGTGGGTATATGTACAAGCTGAGATAAATATTTAGTATTCGAGAATGAATGATATGTCATATGCTTGTGCATAAACCTTTAATTTAACTGTCTTGATAGCGTAATGGATGGTGCGCGGAATTTCGGTGTGAGTATTCTAGGTTCGAATCCTTGGAGTACCACATGTATTCATTAGTTTAATTGATTAGGTTGATTTGTAAGTTAATTGGTGGTTTGGTGATAATATGAATTTGTATGTACAATATCATGAGAAATGAATGTCTCCCTCCCCACAGCTTGTAATGCAGAGCTTGTACAAAGGAGGGTGCGAGAACCTGGAAGTAGAGGCGGGAGACGTGCTTGAACTTATGGCGGCGGCTAACTTCTTCCAGCTAGACTCCCTCCTGCGATACTGTGAGTCCCGGTGCTCTCGACTCGTTCACCTCGACAATGTGGTGTCTATGTACATCCACGCTAAGGTGAGTCGTAGTGGGGGTGTGGCATTATTAGATTATATTATTGTGTTGTAAATGTACACTCACAGAAAAAACAATCTTGACACTGGTAAGCTGAATATATATTTGTGTAAACGGAATTAACCGTATGAAACTTACGCCTGTACTGTATTATCACAAGCTTTCGAATGTTTAAAGCGTTAGTGTAAAGATTGTTTTATTCCTGGACTGTACCTAATAGTGTAGCTTATGAGATATTGATAAGGGTTTGTACAGTAATTATTTGAGGGAGAGTAATAACCATAACTTCAGTTGCACTTACTTTATCTTATACTTGACATCTAAGTTTGTTTTGCCATTGGTGTGCAAAGTAGTGTACGGGAAACTGATAGAATACTAACTAAGACTCATACAATACTATTTTATCTATCTATCTATCTATATGCTCAGGCCTATTTTAAGGGATAGTAAAGTATTAGTGTACGGGTAGTTGCTAGAATACTATACGCTGCTTCAGCAACTTGAAAAAATTATGGTCCTCATATATGGCACTAGATCCAGCTGATTTACTTGTGCGGCCGTCAATATTAAAACCTTTGTTAAGGGTACATCACACAGTCAGGAGTGCGAGCTAGAGTCAGTAGGAGTAGGGGACAATTCTGACTTGCAGGCTTATTCGCGGTGTAAAGCGATGACTCCTAGTGACTCTTGCGACTTCTGTTAGACTCCCACTCGCTCGCAGTTAAAATTTATGACTCCTAGTGAATTTAGTGACTCCTGTTAGACACCCACTAGCTCGCACTTCTGACTGTGTGAAGGCCCCTTTAACCCTTCCTCCCCGGGCTGTCTTACCAAATGACGGTCGCTCCTACCCGGGCGATATGGCTGAAAAACGTCTAGGCCTAGGCTACCGTATTTATGTTTATTTTCACTGCTAGAACTTTCCCAATCATCTATAATCGTAGTGCGGTTTTCAATCTGTATTTTGGCATTGAGTAGAGCTCTGTAAGTCAACTGGTTCAGTTGTGATGACGATTTCAGTGGAGCCAATATTGCAGAGATTTTGCCAATATGGGGGCTTTTTAGACACTAATTTCGTCATGACGTCAGAACAATAACATTGAGGAGTCTTCTTCTTGTTTTCGGAGGTGCGGTGACGAACGCTTGGGTTTGTTGACATAAGTCGTACGCACGGCGTTCGGACCAAGCTTAATTAGGCTATTAAGCTCATGCCTTAGATAAGGCATACCGGGTAGCGGCCCTTCTTTCGTGCTGTCCTTACCTAAGGCAGACCGGGTAGGAAGGGTTAAGAATGAATAATTACTACAAGACGAGGCATTGGACACAGTCGCAAGAGCCAGTGAGTTGGAATTATTGACATATAGATGGCCAGTTATTTTCTCGGAGTCGCTGAAGACGAGTATAACTAAGATTCAAACAGTACTATTTTAAGGGATTATACCGTATGTACTTTTGCTAACATCCAACATCGAATTTATTCTGCCATAGGTATACAACGCAGTTCAGGTACTAGAATACTGCCAAGGATTTCTGCAGTACTATTGTGAGGGAAATGTAGTGTATATTTAGGATATATATACAGTACCGGTAGTACATATTTTTTTGAGGGAAAGTGATTGACAGCCAATTTTGTTTACCCAATGGTGTACAGTCGGCCAAATAAGTGATGTTGCGGCAACAAGTATATTTCCATCAATAATTGGTGTCAGGACTATATAAGCTTAAATATCATCATTTTGAGTGAGATATACAAACATGTTCCCATCTTTTCACACCCTATTCAACATCTGACCGATATTAATACAGCATACAGCGAGCAAAACGCAATGACAGCGGAGACACAACTTATTTGGCCAACTGTACAAAGTAGCTACTAGAATAATCACGAATAGTTCCTAGTATTTGAGGGATACCGGTAGTAGTTTAACTAACACCTTACACCAACATCCTTGTGCCTCAGGTTTACAACGCAGTTCAGCTACTAGAATACTGCCAAGGATTCTTGCTGCAAAACATGGTGGCGCTTCTCACTTACGACGACTCGGTGCGACGCCTGATCTTCGGCAAGCGACTGCACAACCACGACGTCCTAGCTGGTCTCCTGCTCACTCTCCAAGCTCGCATTAAGGCGCGGTCCTCTCCACGCGCTGGCAAGAAATGAAACGCAGTGGTATAAGGATCGCGGTCGTAAGTTAAACGGAGGCGAGATGTTCTAAGTTATGATATGGTGAGTCGTATCTGGCTTATAATTGGGGCTTGAGTACTCATATAGTAGATCATAAGTTACAATATGATGAAAGTTATGACAAGCTTAAGAATCTTATCGGGCTTTGAAGTTACATGATGGTGAAATTCCAAATGTAACAGGCTTACAATCAGAGCTTGGGTACTCACATAAGTCTTTAACAAACTCATGATGTCTCAGCTTATAACTTGTTTACAACATCGTAACTTGACCATACTCAAAAGAAATGTGTTCCATGAAAGAACACCACAATGTGTCAGAAAAATTATCTAGCTACCAGTAGGGATTTGAACCCGGGACGTTCAAAACAAGTGAGCAAGGGTTTTACCGCTGCAGTTACTGCACATAAATCATTTGACCATTCTGATAGTTTTATGAATGGTTTTGACTAAAGATAATTTATAACCTTCCATGAAAGAAAAATATATAAGTCATATCATCATCAACACACCAATTAACTTCCAAATAAACCTAATTAATTAAATTAATGAAACTATGAATACATGTGGTACTCCAAGGATTCAAACCTAGGATACTCACACTGAAAGTCCATGGTTCAAATCCCCACTGGTAGCTAGTAAAGTAAAGGTGTATTTTTGGTTAACATTGGTCAATCTGCTGGCCAGATTGACGCTCTGTTTCAGCACTCTCTTTGGTGCTCGGTCTTGCTCAAGGAACTGGATCTGGGTACTCGAGTTATGCATCATGTATATACAGGTAGTGTACTTTATTGCTTCTTAAATTTGACGTTATGTATAAATTTTGGTTGTGATTTGTGAGAGTAAAGGTTGAATTACACCTTCTTTTCTTGCAATTTCTTCAGGAATTGTGGTTTGGTAGATTCAAAATAAGTGTATGATAATTTGTGAATAGCTACCGGTAGTTGAAATAATCTGCCTTCAGTGTATTTCCCGATATAAGTGGAAAATGGTCCTGAGAAGTTGCCAGGAAATATGGAAATATAACGAAGACTTCTTGAAAAATGCCAGAAAATTTATTTGTGTAATTTTTCTTTGTGAAATAGAAGTTAGCATAATTTAAAGTTGTCTTAAATATTTGCTATCTGTAATTGACCAGAAATGACCATCAGTGAAGATATTAATTGTACATTTTAAAAAGTGTATTATCTGAGAAGTAGATAGTTCCGAGTTATTATTGAACATTATTACTCCATAATATCTTCTGAATAACAATAGATCTGTGAAATTTAGATCTATAGAACATGTATATAGTGAGTGTATTACTGTATTATAGTTAAAGATTAAAGCCGGTATCATGCGAGAGCTTTTATAGTCAACATTCGATGATCAAAATTTTTCTGGAATATTTTGCACTGGTATCGGACACTAGACTGATGGTAGATGAATTTAAGTAACCAAAAAATATTAAATGTTTACCTTATGAGCTGCCAGACCAGTGTTAAGGATAAATGTTAAGTGAAAAAGTGCTCATGTGATACACCGGCTTAAATGACAAGCCATACCAAGTGTGAAAACGAATTGGACAGAACAAAAAAATACCATTAAGTTTTAAAATATAGAAAAATTATACTAACTGAACAGAAAAACATATCCTTCAGTTTTAAAATACGGAAGAATGATTCAAACTGGAAAGAAAAAACTACCCTTAATTAAGTTTAAGAATACGAAAGAATAATATGAACTTAAGAGAAAAAACATACCCTTAATTTAAGAATACAGAAGAATGATACGAATGGTTGCGGGTTTAAGCTTAACGTGTCCGAGTGGAAAGGAACGCATCTTGAAAAGTTCCCAAATAGTCCCAAGGCCAGATCTCTATATTTCAGGCGTATTCTCCCTCGTGCTGAAAACTAATGGGGCTAAACATGAGGGAGAAGGAGGCCCAGAAAAATCGACCCTCTCCCCTCTAGTTTAACCCCGTAGATCCATCCCACCATTCTCAGATTCTTGTAAATAATAGTGTTAGTTAGCGATTGTCTTGGATGGTATCGTTTAGTATCAATTATTTTGTATGGTCTTACGAGAAAAAAAACTTACGGCTTACGAAGAAGTGTTTAGTGTTATGAAGAATATATATAACCCGCCCAAATGAATTTAATGAAAGCATGCGATTCTCCCAGGATTCGAACCCCAGAATATCACATACAGAACTTACACGTTTAACCATTACACCATCATTCTCAGTTTCTTGTAAATATTAGTTTTAGTCAGCGATAATCTTGGATGGTATCGTTAATTATCGATTATTTTCTCTGGTCTTTCGAACAAAAACTTACGGCTTACGAAGGAGTGTTTTGCGTTGTGAAGACTACGGCCAAATCTGATCCTCAGGAGTTGATTCTTTTCTCGTGTGTATATTTGTAGTTTCTAGCGGCCGTTTGGAAATGTATAGATGACTCGTTCTTGATATTGGCCCGAATAAAAGCGAAAACAAACAAAAGCGGTGATGACAATTCCACTCCGGTGATTTTATTGACTTGTGCCAAATATAAAGTGCCAACTCATAGAAAAGAAAGTAAAATTATACCCTGTTCAGTATAGGTAGGCTAGAATTCCCCACCCCAACGACTCGTAACTCAAAAAGAAGTGCAGTAATCAAGCTAATATTTCTACCGTTTGTGTCGTCCTTGTTTTGGTTTGTTTACTATATATATATATATATATATATATATATATATATATATATATATATATATATATATATACCGGTATATATATATATTTTATTTTTTTATTCACCACACCACCACACACATCCAATGAAATTAATGAAAGTATTTATGTGATCCACCGGGATTCGAACCTGGGTTATCACACACAGAGTTTTAAACACTCTAACCAATACACCACCAAGACGGTTTAAAAGGTTAATGCTTGCAAGTTTACATTATAAGAGCTAGCCGGGGAGTAGGTGTGCAAATTTTACAGTGATCAAGCTAAATTTTCTACCGTTTAAAAAGAGCTATAGCCAGGGAATATGTGTGGAAATTTACAGCCCATTTGCTCAAGCCCGTTTTGAGTTACAGAAGTTAGGGGTCTCGATTTCTGGCCTATTTAAATTGAAGGGATTATGGTGATGCAATGATACACAAAATTGAAGGGATTATGGTGATACAATGATAAAAACAAAACTAGTACGGTACCTAAGTTTATTGACTTCCGTAGTGCAAAGTCAGAACTCTCCCTGTTTTTGCGATCGTATTTCAGAACGGAAAAAGAAAAAAAGTCCTAATGCTCAATCGCGCCACGTTTTCTTTCTGTACTGTAGTTAGCACAAACCGAAGAGCCTCAGTAACTCCCATATTCCTTCCCTTGTAATATATGTAGCCCAAAGTGAACGATAGGGTAACTCTTTGAGGAGACTCGGGACGCATTTCTTTTCTGTGTTCTAGCTGTTGTTAGATGATTTTATTTAGATGGGGAAGGGTATGTGGAAGTCCGAGGGTTAATTGAGATAATCTGTACCCTTTTCATTCCTACAGATCTTTCCTCAGCTGTATAAAATCTAATTGTATAGTCTTTACCCTTTTCCTTTTAATTCCCACTCATCCTTCCTAAGCTGTATAAAATTCTCTAATGGTAGCCACAATTAACTGTCCAAATGCGTCATAATCCTCAAGGGGCTTACTAGAAAACTCGACCAGTCGGCCATTTCAACCAGGAACTCTCGACCAGTGCAAAATTGATCAACACTGTCATGTTAGATTAAGTTTTGTATTTAAAGTTGATGCGGGTTAAATTTGCAGTGGTTCAGATTTACCGGTTGAAATGTTTTACTGGTTAGTGTAATAGAAAACCATTTGATGTGCACTCGCGCACACTAACCCTGGCCGCTTCTGAAGCCTCAATCAGATAAAACAAAGACTTAGTGAATTAGTGAGGAGATTCGAGTCAGTCCGACATTCGTTCAAAGATTCAATCCTTTCAGCAAGATGGTGTAATTCTCATCTAGGACTCAAAGGAGTGAATACTATCTCAATAAGCCATCTGATTAACATAGAACTTTCTTGAACTGCATAAAATCGTCTCGTGTTAGCCACAATAAGGAGTAGAAAAGACGTCATGGTGCTGAAGGGGTTTAAAGTCAGCGTTAGTGAGCGTAATTGTCCTATTTGAAACTGGTGCTCAGAATATTGATACAGTACCGTGTTTGCATGTGTAGCTTAGCAATGCGGTGTACTCAATCACTAGAAATCTATCTATCTATCTATTGCCTGACGCCGTGATCCCCGAAGGGGTGGCCACGAACGAACCGCCCCCATGCACCTCTGTCCCCAGTCAGTCGACGCCCCTCCCCCCAACCAGCACCGCCTTCGTTCATATACTTCCTCACTCCATCCTTGTACTCAACTATTTTTTATCTCCGTTAAGCTCGAGTCATGCGAGAAAATGCATGTCACATTATCTTTGACTTGTGATGTCGCAGTGATGTTCCAAATCTTGCGCGTTGTTTGTTTTTATGTGATAATTTGAATACAGTAGCAATAGACTTTGAAACTTTGGAAAATTATCATGTTCCTGTTGATCTTTTCATATTTATAGAAAACAAAATCTGGTTGGAAAATATTTGTTATTTGTGTTGTGTTTAATTATTAAAAATTAATTTGGTGACTTTATATGGTACCGGTACTTATTGTGCATTATTTAAGTTAGCTAAGTATATTTTAATACATACATTCCAATTCATACTTTTACATTCCAGATTTTAGAATAAATACGAATGTCTTTAGTTTATCATCTAGATTTTATTAATTTCACCACAACACCAAACACCTCCAATGAAATTAATGAAAGCATATATGTGATCCACCGGGACTCGAACCTGGGTCACCACATAGCCTTCCTATTTTAAACACTAACCATTACACCATCAAGGCTACCTACTTCCACCATATATATAATACAAATCCTATATATTCCCCCTGTTTTGTTGATAGGAGATGAGTGCATATTGTTGATAGGAGATGAGTGCATATTGTATAATGTCAGTTTATGCTGTATATTTGATCTTATGTGTATTTGTCTGACGTATTACAACAATAGTAGCTGTTAAGGGGAGGTATTTAGTTTGTTCCCTAGACCTCCATCAAGCTTAAAATTACACCCCCTTGAGTCCCTTTCAAGATAAATTTAAGGGGAGGTATTTAGTTTGTTCCCTAGACCTCCATCAAGCTTAAAATTACACCCCCTTGAGTCCCTTTCAAGATAAATTTAAGGGGAGGTATTTAGTTTGTTCCCTAGACCTCCATCAAGCTTAAAATTACACCCCCTTGAGTCCCTTTCAAGATAAATTAATACATTTTTCGGTAGAAAAATTTCCCGGCCGAAGGCCGGTTCCTCTTAAATTACAGGCTCGCTATCGCTCGCCAGGATAAAATCGACACCTGAATGGCACGAAAGGTCTTAATATTGGGTGAAAGTTCTTAAAATCGCTAAACTAATGGGGCAAACGTTTTATAATGTCAAAAGCAATGGGGCTAAACATGAGGGAGAAAGGGGTCAAGAAAAAAAATCCCTCAAGTGGAGACCTCCCCTTAAATAAGCTGAATAAGTTGATGTCACAAAGCTATTTACATTTTGAAAAGAAAATAGTGTTCAACTCATACCAGACTAGATCTATTTATTGCACGTTATTAATAATGGCAGTTGCTGTTACCGAGTAGAGCCAATTAACATATGCGACTCGACTTATTTGGCTAATTGTATAAATAGTTTTGTCTTTGTAAATTCCTCACCAAGTCCAACATTTATATGCCTCCCTTGTATAGTCAAAATCCTGTAATTCTTTCATATCTTTGCCTGTAGGCCTACCCTGTTCTAAAAAAATAGGGCAGAACGCTTTAACATTAACTTCCGTAGCTCACAAACGACTAGTGTAATCCAGCTAATATGTCTTCAGTTTGGGAAGGGCCAGCCAGGGTATAGGTGTGGAAATGTACAGCCCATTTGCTCTAGTCTTTCTTGAGTTACAGAGGTTAGGGTTCAAGATTTCTAGCCTAACTATTTGGAACAGGGTATAAATGTTTCTCTCCAGTTTCCATATTAAACCTGGAGAGAAGAGTGTTATCAGAGTTTTGGTAGAATTTCAGGACTTTAAACCCCAACGAAATACGCAATATACCTAATACCTCAGTAAGCCTCCACTCCCCCTTGAAAGGCCGCAGATCGTGCTGAAACCTTAAAAGAAAATGGGGATCACAAAGGACCATCTTGAGTAGGCTTTAATTGACTCGTTCTTCGGACAATGACCGAGTTAAACGTTTGCAAGATCGAGGGTTTTCACACTTCCCTAATTATCGAAAATCCAAAAAAAAGTTGTGTGATTCCGTCCATTAGGCAGTTGACCCATTCAGTGACGTCCTTTTCGTCATATTGCGAACACTGTAAGACGATTTTATTCAACTTAGGAAGGATCTGTAGTGGCTCAAAAGGTTAAATAAGAAAGTCTGTTGCCTTTTAACCCCTTCAGACTCATATGACACAGAGGTTGCCAGATTAGCAATAAGAAATAGAGTTCTCTCACTCTTATAATTACTTCTCCAAAATTAGTTTTCTGCCCACAGCTAACTCAAAGACAACTGCAGAGGTTGAAGTAACTAAACTAAAGGTTTCTAAATACCCCTGATGGTAACAAAGGTTTTAAAGTATCCCCAATAGGCTCAACACAGCTAACTCAAAGACAACTGCAGAGGTTGAAGTAACTAAACTAAAGGTTTCTAAATACCCCTGATGGTAACAAAGGTTTTAAAGTATCCCCAATAGGCTCAACACAGCTAACTCAAAGACAACTGCAGAGGTTGAAGTAACTAAACTAAAGGTTTCTAAATACCCCTGATGGTAACAAAGGTTTTAAAGTATCCCTAATAGGCTCAAAATTGCGTCATATGTCGGAGAGGGTTAAGTATTAGTGGACCTTCGTAAACTGAATAAAATCATCTAATAGTTGCCAGAATAGAATCAAAAGAGCGTCGCCTGTACCGAATGGGGTCATATTAGTGACCCCTCCCCTTATACCCCACTGTTGTACAATTCCACTACCTCAAGGCCTGTTAATGTGTCGTTCCGGAACTCTTCTTCTTCACCTTCGAAGATCCTTTTCTGTACATAGTCCCACCGTCAAGCAAGAATTCTACGTGTGCCAAGCAGTTTTGTGTAATTTTATTTTTTTTAAGGTAAAGGCCTTCCAATGCCTTTATAATTGTATATTTGTTCAAGATTAGGAGTTTGTGTGTCAATGATTTAAGGTCGTTTTGTTGATCCACGGTAAAGCTCTCTCTCTCTTTCGGATCCCTGGCTTCGGGAAAGCTACAACTTTTTTAAATACTACTGTATAGTTTGTTCGTTTCTAGCCGGCGTTAAATCCTGATTACTCTACTATTTAGAAGAGTTTGTAGAGAAATACAGTATGTTGTGGATTATGAAACCTTGGCAGGGACATTAGTACTTTAGTTTCATATTTGGCCGTTAAGTATCGAGAAATCAGATGCTAAGAGATTAGATTTTCCGCCAGCAGACAAAACAGACCATTGATATTTAGCTTTGACTTGACCTTTCGGTTTCAGAGATACTAAACGATTGAAGTTAATGCCTGAACAATGATATGAAATCCAAGAAACTTACCTTCGTCCGAAAGACCAAGGTATAATTTTTGTGAGCATCTTTCCTCGATTAGCCCGAAAGAGAGTTTAATTTGCTGTATTTTTAAAAGATGTTGGAGTGTATATTATTAATGACGTTCCCCGAGGCACTGAATTGACTGCAAGTGCTCAAGATGCGCTCGTTGTTTTAGATAGATAGATATTTAGGCAGCGAGGGCCGTGTATATAGTGAAACGTAAGTGTAATCTTAATCCTCTAAGTAAGATGGCGTGTTTTCCTCATATTATTCCGGCTAATAGTAGACTATTTTATTCAGCTTTGGAAGGACGTGTGCAAGTCTAGATGTTTGTTGTGATATTTTTTACCCCATTTATATTTGCAGTTTACAATAATAATAATAGTAGTGCCGTTGTAAAGGCTTATCCCTCAATACCTCCACCTGACCTAATATTGAGGTGATCATAATAATAATAATAATAATAATAATAATAATAATAAACAACGATATGATTGTATGTAGCCTATGTATTTCGGAGCTACATAAAGTCTTCTAATATTAGCCGGAATAAAATTAGAAGGACGTCGTTTTACTTCTACTGGATATATATGATCTTTAGGCTTGGATTTTTGTAATATTTGTTTAAGTCATGTATTATACGTTACCATTTTTTAATATATTATATACAATTTATGTATCGACTAATTTTTACGGTATGGAAATAACGGGGCAATATTCTTCCTCACCGAAACACTTTATCGCATGAAACACACATTGATAATCATGTTTACCTTTGAGTTATTGAATATTCGCATTAATTTATATATATTAACGTTGAGTATTTGAATCTCCAGCTATACATTTATTTAACCCCTTCTGTATCAGCGACGTACTCTTGATTTAGTTCTAGCTCTATTTACACGATTTTGTGCAGTTTAAGAAGGATCTGTGGTAGTTGTTGTTGTTCCCTAAGCTGCCTGGCCGAACAGCCCCGAGTCCCTGAGGAAGGCCATGGCCACGATCGGGCTTTCCCACAGAGCTCTCATTGAGTGTAGATTGTGTTGTTGTTGTTGTTGTTGTTCCCCAAGCTGCCTGGCCGAACAGCCCCAAGGCCCCGAGCAAGGCCAAGGCCAGATTGTGTTGTTGGCGTAAGTGGTTGTGTGAAATGCAGTCTTCTATGATGTGTTTAATGGTATGGGGTGCTGTGTTACATCCCGGGCAGGCGTCGACAACGGAGTCATCCAGTCTCTTCTGATAGCTCAGGAGAGCTGGATGGTGTCCGCATCTCAGCCTGGCCAGGTGGACTCTGTCCTCGCGAGGAAGGGAGGATTCGGAAGGATGGATTTCGGGAGGTCGTGCATGCAGCTGCGTGTTGTCTGTGAGTGAGTGGATGGTAGTAAAACAGGTTAATACATTTTTATTAATTTCACTCCAACACCATACACCTCCCAGACAAATTAACAGACAAATTAATGAAAGCATGTGATCCTACCAGGATTCGAACCTGGGTTACCACATACAGATTTTAAACACTAACCATTACACCATCAAGGCAGTATAAGCGAGATAATTCGAAGCCTGTTAATTGCTGGAGGCCCTTTTTAAACTGAATAAAGTTATCTAATAGTAGCCAGAGTTAAGTTAAAAGGACAGCTCCGGTACTAAAAGGATTAAAATCAATGCAAGTTTTGTAAATGTCGACTTTTCTACCAACATTTATTCCTTATGTCCATATTACAGTTTGCTAGTTCCTACTTTGTAAGCCTTCTTTGCTCAGGTGATTTTTCTGTTTATTTCTCGGACACAGACATACGAAGATGAACATAAGCTCACATATACACACACACGTTGCCATTCATACTCGCATACACAGATGAACATACTCACACAGTCATTCTTATACACAGATGAAGACACTCATTCACTCACATTCACTCGGACACATTTTCTCACTCAGACACTCATACATCAGTGAACATACCCACTCAAATGAACATATTCATTCTCTCACACACACATACACACATACATTACTCTTATAACTCAATTATTTCTTAACTATTATTTTTACATCATCCTTTTCCTTTCAATGTACAGTATTCTTCAGCACTTAATTATATTTTTATATACAGTATGTATTTATTGTTCTGTGTGGTTTATGATATACTGTACTGGTATATACCGAGTATTATTCAATTGTATTTTTTGTGCACATTTTATTCAGCATTTTTGTTATTATACATGAGCCGCATTATGCCAAGGCAAAGTGGCTTCAGTTTATTTCAGTGGTCGACCTGTCCATCATCTGGGTGGCCGGTATTTTTTTTAGCGTCTGCCTTGCGCGTGTCTCGAATCCGCAACACTAGTGGAGTAAGCTTGCCAATCAGACGCCCTGCCAATATTGCTACCCACCATTATACAGTACTGTGGTTCATTGTTGTCCATCCCCTCAGTGATAAAAGTTACCTGGCAAGAGATTATACTCCATTCAAATTCACTCGGCAGCAAATCATCACCCATGAGAATGGTTATGATTGAACATGATTGGTTTGTAGTGGTCTAGAAACTGAATAATGAACTTTAGCGTGTCCAAAAGAAAATACAGTACAGGTATATGTAACCAATCAGGCGTAACAGTGAGAAAGGTAGAATAAGCTGCCAAAGCAATTTAAACAGAGTATATTGAAGTTAGTCCTATTCTATTCAATCCATTCACAACTTGGCATGAAATTCAGAAGCCGTTATGGAAAACGGGGTAGGCTATATATTAAATGTTGCAACTTACTTTGCCTCGTATATTACCAGTATACGGTATGTAGTTGTTATCTTATTTTCTTTATATGGTGCAGCGTTAAGGTGTGCAATTTTATCCTTTTTAATTATAATTTTGGCTGCATTTATCCTGTACAGTTGCGCCGTCTATCTCGACCCCCAACCCAACCTCAATATATTTTCTTTTGGCGAGGGGGTTGAAAACGGGAGAGGCGGTAGCAAGTTATCGTTAAAGTCGCTGTAAGTTATGTAAGAGCTGTGTATACGTAGTGAACAATAAAGTAATGAAGTTATTGGGGTTATTTACTGCTGGTATGTATTATGGCCGTTGTAAGTTAAGGTACTGTTTATATTCTTAATTGTTTATAGGTTGTCTTTATGAATTGGCTTTGTATACTCGGTGATTGTTTTTCTTTGACTTCCTCCTGGTCTGTCATCTTTTATTCTTTCCTTTATATTTTCTCTTCCCCTCCTTCCTGATATGTTTTCTCAGAATGTTTATCTTCTTTCCACCCGTTTCTTCTTTTCCTCAATGTCTTACTTTGTTAATTCTATTCCCCTGTTTATTCTTTTTCTCTTTCCTTATTACTTTTTCTATGCCTTTTTGTTCCTTCTTTATGTTTATTACTTTTCTTTCTTTCCCCTTATTTTTGTTTCTATTTTTTCCATTTATCTCTTATTTGGTCCTCCCTTTTCATCTTTACTATATTTTCAAATACTTCTAGGTTACAGAAAATAAATTAATAGATAAATAATTTTATTTATATGTAAAATACAATATCACATACAATACTTTTGGGTGTGCTCCTCTGCACAGAAATGGAGATACATTCATGGGTAGACAATTACTGTATAATAAATAAATAATAATTACCTTTAAACACAGCAGGTCACCTGTAGTAAATAATGCCAGAGGATAAGGGACAAGGAAAGGATAACCGAGGATACACATGCGTGCACACAGCCACCACGCACACAATGTATGCGAAAGGGGTGACGGTACCCAACCAACGACATGACAGTGGTGATACAATCCCGGTAGAGGCAAAAGACGTTACACTTAAGTCACTCTCCAATAACCCCGTATTGTGCTCATGGATTGTCACCAGCCCTTATAACGGAACATGTGCGGGGAGTCCTGGGTTTGCTGCCGAGTTCAACCCCTGCGGTACAAAGGACGTCCATTATATTTTGGCCAACAGTCGACTATTCAGTTTAGGAAGAACCTCTAGAAATCAAAGGGGTAACTAAATTATTCTTTTAATTCCACAGGTCCTAACTAAATTTAATAGAATAGACCAATGCTAGCCAGAATATAATTTTCATTGTACCAGAAGGGTGTGGCATCGCACAACAGAACACCACCACAACTGTGCCGCCTCAGCTGTTAAGGCAACCCGCTCCGGTGTGATAAGGTAACAGTTCCTTAGCTATCGGACCAGATGAAGAAAACCACGAACGGGTCGCCACAGCTGACAGTGACTCGATTGTGAATAAGTGTGAATCATATCAAGGTTTTAATTCAATATGACCACTACTGTCAATACAATAGAGTTTGGAGAGTCCAGTGAGGCCGAGGTGATGAGTGCATGGTGGGGACAATCATAGAATTCATGAAGATTCCAACATGCCTTTTGGATCATAGTCACTACAAAACAAAAACATCACATGGGGAAGAAATACAGTCATATTCTCAATGAGTCTTATGACGTTATATAAACACCAGCCATATTTTTGCCCTCTAGCCACCATGATTCGAATTAGACGTCGTGGACCCTTCGAGCACTGAAAGTCACCACCACACATACCCCACAACCACCACAAAGAACTCCCATGCCCGTGTTGGTTGAGTTAAGGAGAGACAAAAGTTAAGCTGATGGGTAGGTAGAAGGACGAGAGACTTGGGTGACGAGATACAGTGTGCTCGACCCCTCCTCTCCCTCGCCGGATCTCCCCCTCGGAGAAGGGAAGGCGGCTCTTTTGGGGCGTTTCCTCAAAGCCGTAGCATTCAGGACGTCAACTGTACTCTCTATTAGCCGAGTCAAGAGTCCATCCCATCTATCCTCCACGTGAAATATAAAACTAAGGATAATCAAACATTTAACGGATGAATACCAGCTTCCTACCCTACAGTAGGTTACCGTTCTTCAAGCGTTCAACCTTTAAAGATCCTTTGGTTTTAAATCCACGCACGAGCAAAGGTGGGAAAGTACTATGGTTCTCGACTACGCGGTCTTGTTCTATCGTCAGTTAAAGGCTTGTCTACCTCATGCACCCGACAGCAAGCACCAAGACCGGACCAGCTGATGTAAGTTGATGTCGGCCAATGTTTAACGACTTGCAGACTAACACCCCCCCAAACAACCCCTTGAAACCCCCACCGACACCCCTCTCACATCACCACATTCACACTAGAGGAAAGTAGATAAAAGATGGGCAATACGTTATACTGCGCATTACCACAGCGTTTATCTTCATGCCCATTGAAGGCCGTGGTGGGCGAAGCACCCAGCCTGGTATACAGAAACTCCTGTATCTTATGAGGTATACCCAAGTTTACCTCCCCAGAAGGGACATCACAAATGTCCACTTACTCCAAGTTTAACAATGGGAGACTGAAGGAGACTGTCCATCCGTCTCTAAAAGCCCGGGAATCGAACCCAGGAACTTAAGGTTGCAAGCCGAACCCGCTAACCATCATAAGGTAAGGATTAAAGGAGAGGTAAGGAATGGGTAAGGGAAGGAAGGATAAAGGATGGGGGAAGGATTAGGGTGAGGTAGACAGCAGCTGATGTTCTAGTAGTGGCCCCGTAACTGATAGATCCTCGTATTTCTTCTGTTGCCGTTTCTCGATCGCCTGTTGTTGCTGTGCCGTCGTCTGCTGCGATTGATTGATCCTCGTATTTCTTCCGTTGCTGTTTCTCGATCTCCTGTTGTTTCTGTGCTGTCGTCTGCTGCGATTGAAGATCCTCGTATTTCTACTGTTGATGATTCTTGTATATATTCTGTAGCTGTTTCTTGATCTGGCGTTGCTGCTGTCTTCTGCTGCTATACCCCTCGTATTTCTTCTGTTAGTGGTTGCGTTTTTTTTTTTCTTGTTGAGGCTGGTTCTTCTCTGGCTGTCTGCGGCTGTTCCTTCTCATTGCTGTGGTTTCTTGAGGAAATTTCTTCTCTTGCTGGATGTTGCTGAAGTGCTGTAAAGGGCTTCCTGAGGTTGCTGTGATGGCAATTTTTTCTCCTGGTGATGTGCGATGGTGTTCTCAAATCTTCTGTATATAATGTTGCGTTTACAATTCTTCTTGTTTCCTGATGGTTTCCTTTGTGGCTACTTCTTGATGTTCCTATTGCTGTTCCCTGATACCAGTACTGCTGTTTCTTGATGATGATGCTCCTATTTTTTCTGTATAGCAGTTGACATTGCCGTTTATGCTGTGGTTTCTTGCTTATGTGGTTGTCGTATCTTGCTGCGGTTGATTCTGTGTTACCTTCTGCTGTGTATTGTCTGTTCTTGCTACTGCTTCCTCCGTTGCTATCCAACCTGAAGGGAAAATAGAATTAGAAAAGTGTTACAGTAAAAACCTAAATCTTCCTGAAAATTAACCATTTCCTCCTACTACCCTTATTAAAAGCATTGATTTTATTATTGATTAAGGCTAAACAGATATGTGCTAGCAAGTGTAAGCCTGGAGCAGTGGAGCCTTGCCCAGAAAAACCGCCAGATGTGAAGTTGGCAGGCGCATGCAGCCAGACGCCATCATAGTGTAAGCCCTCTCTGATTAATTGAATGGCATGTACGTCTACTAGTGACACTAAATTCCGTCCCATTTCCCAAAAGTTCTTAGTAGACCTTATTCTCCAACTTACAACAACAACTTATTTGAACTATAAATTTATGAAACTCTACAACATAACTGATATGCATAGCAAATTAAAATGTAAAACTTGCAAACTAAATAAACCAAAACTGGGACAAAGACAATATAAAGGCAAAATAACGAATCAAAATTGCTAAGTCTCAACAGAATCGCAATATATGCTCCAATATCCACACTTATGAAAGGCTACATTTAACACCCAGGACCCCTCTCATCTCTGCAATCACAACTTGAAAGCCTGGTAAAATTGTCCACTGTTAGCCAAAATAGGATAAATAATGTATTGCCTTATTCAACTAAATTAATAAGAATAATTATAATGTAAAACTTGCAAACTAAAAACCAAAACAGGGACAACACAAGATAAAGGCAGAACTTATCAAAATCGCTATGTGAAAATAATAATTAATGAACTGTCTGAGTTAAAATCAATTCTTATCTTCATATACTGTAGTTATGCACCAACCACCTTACAACATAAGATGGCACATATGTAGGCTACTGTACAATTTAAATATTAAGGAAAAATAGTAGTTTAAAATGTGGTGGCACTTATGTAAGCTACTGTACGTTAAAAAAATATTCAGGCAACATGACTCGATATCCCAAATTTATATCAAACGAAAAAGAAAGTAACTCACCGAATGCATCTCCATTTGCATAAAAGATAAAATGGAATACAGTACAGGGGAGCACAATTCACTACCATACTGCTATATCTTTAATTTATATTCATATTTTGTTGACTAATTTACTAGATCGCATAATCTTTAAAACAACTGGACGGCAAGTAACCCCCCTTGTGCTAAAACTAATTCATATTATCACCAACCCACCAATTAACTTACAAATAAATCTAATTACAAAATAATGGTCTCTTTCATTATGATAAAGCAGAATGGTTTACAATAAAGAAATATTGGATAGTGGCTATACTCCATTCATTACTTGGCATTAAAATATCACCCTAAATTATGATTATGAATGAAATAGTTGGGTTTCTTTCGGCTGACGGCAAATTTAATCCTCAGCATCTGATTTCTCTATACTTATATGGAAAAATATGAATCTACTATGTTTCTAGATCACATTTATTAAATTTTTTCACCAACAAACTTCACTTCTAAACTCAATTAGTGAAATCAACAAATACATGTGGCACTCCAAGGACTCGAACCTAGGATACTCACACCGAAATTCCGCGCACTTATGGATTAATTAAAGGCTGTCAACCATACTGAATGGGTTAAGAGTGCTCTGTGGAGTGGCTAATATAAAATAATATACAACTTTGATTATAGCCAAAAGATGAAAGTAAAATTGTAACTATGAGGAAGAGTGTGAAAAAATGCAAAGGTAATGTGAATAGAGTAGGCTATAGTAATGTAGTATATTTGATGGTGTGGTTGGAGTAGTACTGTAGTGGTTTGGTTCATCGTAGGGGATCTGTAGTGGGTTGTTCTTGGGGTGAATGATGTGCGGGAGTGGTGGTGGTAGGTGTCTGTAATCCTCTCGTCATCCTGAAAATTGAAAGAAAAAGTATATAAATATTTGAAATTACATGTATCGGTAAGTACAAAGCAATAATTTCCGTAACACCTAACGATCGGTCCCTGTCCTTTGACAGGCTAGGCGATTCAATAGTGTACAGCGGTCCCTGTGCTCTGACGGACTGTATTTCTCTGTATTTTCTGCGGAATTTGTGTGTGAGCATCCTAGGTTCGAGTCCTTGAGTACCACATGTATTCATTACTTTAATTGATTTCATTAGTTAGGTATATTTGTAAATTATTTGGTGGGTTGGTGGTAACATATATGAATTAACCGGTACCAGAAGCTTTTGCCCCCTCCCTGTGGGCACGAGTCCTTGGAGCGGCTTCGGTCGCGCCGGGCAATTTCCACACCTCTCACACCACACACACACATTACACAGTTTTTTCTACACCAAGAAATGACTCTCCGGCTGTCATTTCTCGAAGACTTCTTCTAACCGGAGACATTGAGAGCAACCCAGGACCCACCTACACATACATAATAATATTATGTCCAACTTGCTCAAAACCCATCACTTCGAGTTGCCACACTAAGGGTTCAGTTTCCTGCAATTCATGTGGGAACTGGACCCATTTCACCTGCACACCATTTGCCTCCCAAGAAACACTACACGAACACCTGGACCTGTTCCTCATGCCCCCCCCCTCACCCAGTCAAATCCCTCCCCTAAAACCTGTCCACCTCTCCTCCCCAACCCACCTAACCTTCCCATACCATCCACTCCCCTCCCTAAAACCCATCCACCTCTCCAGCCCAACCCACCTAACCTTCCCATACCATCCACTCCCCTCCCTAAAACCCATCCACCTCTCCAGCCCAACCCACCTAACCTTCCCATACCATCCACATCCTCAACACACCACACCCCAACCTAATCCATTCTCAACCTCATCTCCTGCACCCCAATCCACACCCCCACCCCATCCTCATGCAGCAGCACCCAACATACATCGTGCACATAACATTAACATTCTCCAACTAAACATAGATGGCATCAACACAAAGAAACACGAACGCTCACACTTCATCAAACAACACAACAATCATCCTGGGTGGTGACTTCAACGCAAAGACGTCGGCCTGGTTTGTCGACAACCCCGACACCGACAGAGGGCTGGTACTAAAACACCAAACTGATAACCTCTTCATCCTTAACGACATCCATCACCATACCCATATTCCCCCACCAAGCCCTCTATAACCCATCATCTCCAGACATCACCTTCTGCTCCCCAGAACTCGCCCCCACGACATCCTGGAGGGTGTTTAGAACCTTAGGCTCTGACCACCTTCCGATCATTATCACCACCAAAACCAGACTCACCCCAGCTAGCCACAAACACACTTACACCAATTATAAAAGAGCTAATTGGGAAGCCTTCACAAATGAGACAGAACAACACTTCACAACTCTAAACAGCGTACCCATCACTAACATCAACAATGCAGTACACATACTCAATAAAACTATCCAAAACGCTGACAAGAAACACATTCCAAGAGGTAACAGAAAAAGACACAACCCCAACTTCACACCAGAAATTCAAAACCTCACATACTGCGACATACTGAAACACTCCCCAGCATCCCACACCAAATCCAAGCACTCAACACCCAGACTAACAACAAAATACAAGAACAAAAACTAAATTGGAATGACTTCCTACAAACACTTGATCCCCAAAAAACTCTACAAAACAGCATCACATTACACAATCACATGCTGCAATCACAACAGACTCAACTCCTTCATGTTAACAAGCAAACACTCTCATCAATCACTTCTCACATGTCAGCCACCTAAAACCCCACGAAGGCGACCGACGTGTCATCCGACATAAGAGACAATTCCCCATAGACCCTGACTATACACCCTTCACCAATCACCAGACAAAGCATATCATCAACAATCTCAAGCACTCACCCGCCTGTGGCCTAGACAACATAAGCAACGTACACCTCAGACACCTGGGACCACAAGGCATACCACTCACTAACATATCAAACTACAGTTATTCACAGTGGTGATGGGCTGGTCTATCAGAGTGAGAGCTGAGCGATCTCTGCCATACCCATAGCTTACTCTGACTGTTCCTTTTACTTATATATCTTCTAGATCTTAAGTGACGGCGTCTTTTCCGTGGCTTGACCTCCCTACTGCTAACCTAGAAGTTGGCAGATTGGGAGCCAAAGTGTCATATTTTTCCCTTGCCCCTCAACTTTTCCTTCATAATTGCTGAGGGGCACAGGGCCTTGGGTGGGTCTTTGGTTTCCCGGGCGTTTCCGCACCCTCCTCAGCTCCCTGCCTTGGAGTGGCTTCGGTCACCCGGGCTTTGTTAGTGGTAAGCAGGGAGGGTTTTGTGGGGGCGCTCGTTTATGGCCTTGGCCTTGCTCAAGACCTTGAGGCTGTTCGGCCAGACAGCCTGGGGAACAACAACAACAACAACAACAGTTATTCACACAACACAATACCAGACATCTGGAAGCATGGTATCATCATCACTTTCCCCAAACCCAACAAACACCCCACGCTACCCTCCTCACATCGCCCTATCACACTCCTCTGCACCCCCTCCAAAGTCATGGAATGCATTGTACTACAACTAATTACACATGCCTTACCCCAACACAACATGGCTTCAGGCCACTGTACTCCACAAACACTTCTTACAGACCTTACACAAAGAACTTTTGATGGCATCAACTCAGCTAGACCACCACACAGATCACTACTAGCCACACTCGACATGATGTGCACACGTATCTTTTGCCGGTCAGTCATCTAGCATCAGAAACTTTCCAAACGGAGTCCCACAAGGATCCGTCCTATCGCCCGCACTCTTCAACCTGTACATGCACGATATAACTACACCCTATACATCCCAAATAAACTTAGCCTCCTATGCAGACGACATAACACTCACATGCACACACCATGACCCAAACACAGCAACAGATCTCCTTCAACCCTATCTCAACACACTACATGGCTGGTGCACTACAAACAGACTTAATCTAGCCCCAGCCAAATCCACCGCAACCCTGCTCACAAGCTGGACAGAACACGAATACATCCCTCAACTCACCATAAACAACATACCCCTAACACATACACACTCACCCAAAATCCTAGTAGTAACATATGATACTCATAGGACATTCAAGCAGCACACCACAAACATGAAAAAGAAACTGACACCCAAACTTAATGCCCTCAGGTCACTTGCTCACACAAAATTTGGACACAACAAAGAAACCACCACCACAGTTTATAAACTATACATAAGATCAGTGATGGAATACGCAAGCCCAGCCTGGGCTTCTAACTTAGCTGAAACATATCATAAGACCTTACAGACTATTCAAAACAAAGCCCTAAAAATCATTACAGGCTGCACAGCTACTACACCCACAGATCACCTCAAAGTCAAAGACCATCTGGACATGAGAGGCACTCAATTCCTGGCAGCAGCCTCCACGAACCAAAACCACCCACTACACTACATGGCAACACACCCACAGACACCAAGAAATACCAAAACAACACCCAGCTCTCGGTATCACACACAAATACTGTCCTCTCTCCCTCCCTGCCCGCCCCAAACCAACTTCCAGAAGCTCATCCATACTCATATCTCTCGCCGATCCATCCACTCACTTATAGACAACATGCAGCTGCAAGCACAACCTCCCGAAATCCATCCTTCTGAATCCTCCCTTCCTCGCGAGGAAAGAGTCCACCTGGCCAGGCTGAGATGCGGGCACCATCCAGCTCTTCTGAGCTATCAGAAGAGACTGGATGACTCCGTCGTCGACACCTGCCCGGGATGTAACACAGCACCCCATACCATTAAACACATCATAGAAGACTGCATTTCACACAACCACTTATACCAACAACACATGGGCGGGTGCCCAAATAGGGGAGCTATCCCCCCGCCAAAGGTGGCTTTCTAGGGCCTTTCCTAGCTGATGCTGAGAGGATTGGGTTCTAGTCATGTGGTGATGGGCTGGTCTATCAGAGTGAGAGCTGAGCAATCTCTGACTGTTCCTTTAACTTATATATTTTCTAGATCTTAAGTGACGGCGTCTCTTCCGTGGATTGACCTCCCAATCTACCAAGATTGGAAGCCAAAGCGTCAAATTTTTCCCTTGCCCCTCAACTTTCTCTTCATAATTGCTGAGGGACACAGGGCCCTGGGTGGGGCTTTGGTTTCCCGGGCGTTTCCGCACCCTCCTCAGCTCCCCGCCATGGAGTGGCTTCGGTCACCCAAGCTTTATTGTGGTCGGCGGGGAGGGTTCTGTGGGGGCACTCGGTTATGGCCTTGGAATTGCTCGGGGCCTTGGGGCTGTTCGGCCAGGCAGCTTGGGGAACAACAACAACACAATCTACACTCAATGAGAGCTCTGTGGGAAAGCCCGATCGTGGCCACGGCCTTCCTCAGGGACTCGGGGCTGTTCGGCCAGGCAGCTTAGGGAACAACAAGAACAACCAAGTTGTTCATCCCCAACAGACTTGAGAGAAGTTGAGACAAGCGCTCAGAGTACCTGAACCTTGCAAGCAGACAGATGGCTGTTTCAAGCAGTAATTATTCAATATGGGAAACAAACACTTGTACTTCGTGATTTCTCAACCTGTCATCATGAATAGACAATACAGGGCAACGATAATTAAAATTTAAAACTTTGAAAACAAACCAAAACAGGAACTGCACAATATAAAGACAAAAGAACTTGCCAAAATCATTGTGGCAATAACGATTAAGCAAAATAAAAAAACACAAAACCACCACCCAGTCTTTACATCACTATATGAGTAAGTGAATTGGTTTCCCAAGAAAATTAGTCGCACAAATATTAACCCCTTCAGACTCATATGACGCAGAGGTTGCCAGATTAGCAATAAGAAATAGAGTTCTCTCACTCTTATAAATACCTCTCCAAAATTAGTTTTCTGCCCACAGCTAACTCAAAGACAACTGCAGAGGTTGAAGTAACTAAACTAAAGGTTTCTAAATACCCCTGATGGTAACAAAGGCTTTAAAGTATCCCTAATAGGCTCCAAATCGCGTCATATGTCGGAGAGGGTTAACGTACAGTACTGTACTCTCGAGTCGGCCACCCCCAGCTATGAGTTACAGTACTGTATGTGCTTGAGTACATACATACATACTCTCGTCATATTCAAGGAATTCGTCAATTTGGGAAATTCAGGACATTCTGGTAAATTCTGTATGAATAATTACAATTAGTCAAAATATTCAATTCAAACTAGTACCCTGGTGCCACACACAAACACTACTGTATACCCTGTTCTGAATAGGTACTCCACAAATCATGAAACCCTAACCTCTATAACTCAAAAAGGGCTAGAGTCAATGGGCAGTAAATTTCTACACCTATTCCCTGGCTGACCCTGCCCAAAATTTCAACACCTATTCTCTGGCTGACCCTACCCAAATGGTAGTAATATTAGCACGATTACTCTAGTCGTTTGTGAGGTTAATGTTCAAGAGATTGGACCTACATATTAAAACAGGGCATAGAAGCAAAGAACTAGCGAAGGATACTAGTAATTTGGGGCACAAGGCCTCAGAGAATATACAAGTAGAGCTCTATATGTAGGTTTATACATCTAACACATAACACTCTGATGGTTGAAAGTAGGCCAAATCCAGTGTTTTCTGCTACTAAACGGTATGTGCCCAGATTGTATTATTTTTAACATCGTTCTTAACACCAATAACATCCTAAATGATATATATATGAGAGCATGTGAGTACTTCAGTGAGTTGCTAAATGTAAGGAATGAAGAGCCAGCAAACATAGCTGGATATGGTATGGGAGGGAGAAGAGAAGTAGTGGAGGAGGAGGTGGAGGTGGGGATCAGGAGGTCAGAAGTGTGGGAAGCCATGAAAAGAGAGAAATTGGGGAAAGCACCAGGAACAGATGGAGTGTGTGGGGAAATGTTGAGGTATGGTGGTGAGATAGTGATAGAATGGGTATGGAAAATGTGCAAACTAGCATGGGAGAAGGGGAGTGCACCCGATGACTGGAAGACTGGCATAATAGTCCCCCTATATAAGGGGAAAGAGGAGTGTGTGGTAACCACCGAGGAATATGTCTTCTAAGCGTAGTAGGGAAGGTATACAGTAGGGTAGTGATTGAGAGAGTGAGAGTGAGAACGGAGAAATGGATAGGCGACGAGCAGGGAGGTTTTAGGAAGGGAAGAGGATGTGTAGATCAGATTTTTACCCTGAATTGTGTTGTGGAGAAGTATCTGGAGAAGAAACAAAGGGTGTATGTTGCCTTTATGGACTTGGAGAAGGCCTATGACAGAGTGAATAGAGAAGGTTTGTGGAAAGTACTTAGAATATACGGAGTAGAGGGCAAGTTGCTGAAAGCAGTGAAGAGCATGTATGAGGGTGCAAAGGCGGCAGTACGTGTGGAGAGTGAGAAGAGCGCGTTCTTTGACCTGAATGTTGGTTTGAAACAGGGGTGTGTGATGTCCCCGTGGTTGTTTACTGTATATATGGATGGTCATGAAAGAAATCCTATCAAGAGCAGTGGATGTTGGTGTATCGCTGAAAAGGGAGGGAATTGAGTGGAAGCTACCTATACCGCTGTTTGTGGATGATACAGTTCTGATGAGTGATAATGAATGGGAGTTGCAGGGTCTGGTAAATGAGTTTGGAACAGTGTGCGAAAAACAGAATTTGAAGGTAAATACGGGGAAGAGCAAGGTTATGGTCTTCGAAAGGGGTGAAGTCACAGAGTGTGAGGTGAAGCTGAACGGTCAGGCTATGGAGATCGTCAACTCTTTTAAGTATCTGGGCAGTGTGTTGAGTAAAGATGGGACTATGGATGAAGAAGTGCGGGAGAGGGTACAACAGGGGAAGAGGGTTGTAGGAACGCTAAAAGCAGTAACAAGAAATAGGGTGGTCAGTATGGAAGTGAAGAAGTCCTTGCATGACAGTGTGGTAATCCCGACACCGACTTACGGAAGCGAAGCATGGACGTTGGTTGAGAGACTCAGACCAAGAGTGAGAGCAGTGGAAATGAATTACTTAAGGAGTGCGTGCGGAGTTACATGGAGGGATAGACAGACTAATGAGGAAATAAAAAGGAGGTGTGGTGTGGAGGTAGATGTGCTGGAAAGTGTGAAAAGGAACAACTTGAGATGGTTCGGCCATATAGAACGTATGGAAAGCGAGAGAATGACTAAGAGGGTGTACGAGAGCGAGGTGGAGGGACAGAGGGAGAGGTAGACCGAATATGAGGTGGAAGGATGGAGTGAGGAACTACATGAACGAAGGCAGTGCTGGTTGGGGGGAGGGGCGTCGACTGACTGGGGACAGAGGTGCATGGGGGCGGTTCGTTCGTGGCCACCCCTTCGGGGAGCACGGCGTCAGGCAATAGATAGATAGATGTGATTCTCCCAGGATTCGAACCTAGGATATCACATACAGAACTTACACCATCACAGATGAGTGATGCAATGCGGGTGGTGTCGTCCCTAGACTTCCGAGATTTTTATGAATGAGATGGAAGAGATTCGACAAGCCAGAGGTGTGACACTATAACTCTCGTTTCTTTTCAACTGACGGTAAATTGTCCCGTTCCCATCAAGTTATTTTGAATATACAGTACCGGTTTTGTAGTGAAATATGGTGCTAATTATATAAACCCTGATGATACAGAGCCATAGTACTGTAGTTTCATATTTTTCCATTAATTAAGTATTGAGAAATCAGTTGCCAAGGGATTCAATTTATCGTCAGCCGAGAAGAAACAAAGAATATAGAACTGGAGGGAGACGAGTTAGAAGAGGAGAACGAGTGAGCAAGGCAGAAAGTATCCAGTCTTCCCTCGGAAACCCACTCTTATCAACACCTTCATAACCGGCGACATCCTTTTCATTATATTCTGGCAACTTTTAAAATTTTTTACTCAGATTAGGAAGGACATCTACCAATTAAAATGTAAAACTTGCAAACTAAACAAACCAAAATTGGGACAAGGACAATATAAAGTCAAATTAAATTATCAAAATCGCTATGTGGAAACAACGCTTACTAAAATGAAAATGATTAAATAAAAGAACACAATTAAAGGGTCACTATATCAATTAAAGGGTCACTATATCAATTAAAGGGTCACTATATCAATTAAAGGGTCACTATATCAATTAAAGGGTCACTATATCAATTAATCCTTTTAGAGCGACCATATATCCTTCCTAAGCTTCATAAAATCGTCTAAACGTAGCTGAAGTAAAATAACAAAGACGTTGCCGGTACAGAAGGGGTACTCCCCAGCAAACTCTCCAAGGATTATAAATAAGGTGCAGGTCTCCCTCACTATCCGATGCCCCAATTTACGATATTATTATAATGTAAAACTTGCAAAATAAACAAACCAAAACGTATACGAACACAGTAAAAAGACAAAACAACGAATCAAAATCGCTATAGGTTTTTAGGTGTTTGGGTTTGGGTTGGCACGAGAACTCATCCCCATTTACCCCATCATTAATTTTAGGTTTTGCTATACAAATTTTCCTTTTAAGATCGGGTTTTCAGGAACGTAACCCAATCGTAAATCGAGGGAGACCTGTGTGGGATTTGCATGAGTGCATGGTTAATATTGGTATTTAATTTAGATATTGGGGTGTTAGTGGGGAACCATAATAAAGGCTAAATAATAATGGACTCGGGTTTTGTTTGACAACAAATATGCCAGCTAGCAGACGTGATGCACTAGCAAAGTTCATTTATAGTCCGATATGTCACATATTAACAGGTGATGTAGAACTAGTTAAACATTTTGCAAACGACAAATTAGCGGAGCTATGTCGTAAAGGGTTTAAATTTAGAATAGGGAGTAATAAAGTAACATGGGACATAATTTTAAAAGATATTGTTTTTTCAGTCAATAAATTAAAAGATAAATTGTTAAAAATTGCGTGCTGCAATGCGAGAGAACTAGAAGCATGGTCTAAATTATTAATTAAGTTAATTAGAAATAAAATGTTCTCACTTAAAAATGAATTTAATCTTTCAGATTTTATAGACTATAATTATAATAAGCTTAAAGCTGATTTAATAAATTTACATAAACATTTTGTAATCACTACAGTAGATAAAGCCAGCAATAATTATAGCTTCACATGTAAGAAATTTTATCTTGAAAATATGAAAAAAGAATTAGGTATTAAGGGTAACATATTACGTAAAAATATTTGCGGTAATTCTGTTTATGAAATTCAAAATAATCTGAATATTGATAACTTAATCGATGAACATACCAAGAAAAATATAATATTTGATATTAAACTTTCTGATAAGAACAAGTGCATTGCAAAATTATACATGTTACCTAAATTTCATAAAAGACCTTATAAATATCGCTTTATTGCCGGAGCAAAATTTGCTACCACTAAAACTCTATCAGAACAAGTAGTAAATTGCTTAAAATACATTAAAAGTACTCATAAAAGATATTGTAATACCATCATGAGAAGAACTGGCATTAACTATTATTGGAGTGTTGACAATTCGTTAGAAGTTATTGATAAAATAAATACCATGCCGAAAGTTACCTCGGTACATAGCTTCGACTTTTCAACTTTGTATACCAATTTGCCTTTAGATTTAGTATATTCAGAGCTTTGCTTTATTATAGATTTGCACTTTGACAGGTTCGTTAGGAATGGTAATTATTTCGTAAGTGTTTATACATATTTTAATAATGCATCACTTAGCTCTACTCCCACTAGTTCTGTATATTTTGATAGAACTAAACTTAAAGATGCCCTTAAATTCCTCCTTTTCAATACTTATGTTAGATTCGGGCCGTACATTTTCAAACAAATATTAGGAATTCCTATGGGTGGAAATGCTAGCCCTTTAATTGCAGACTTATTCTTGCTTGCTTTAGAATTTAAATATATAAAAGACTTAGTTGACAGTAGCAAGAAAAATAAAATTCCAGAAAAATTAGCACTTGCTAAACTGTTAAGTAATAATAGTAGATATATTGATGATATTCTTGTTTGCAATTTGTTAAATTTTAATCAAGTTGCTAAACTTATTTACCCTAATTCTATTCCCCTCACACAATGTAACGTAAATTATAAAGTTTAAAATTTTCTTGATATAAATATAGAGATTGTTAATGAACAGTGCATACTTAAAGTATATCACAAAGTTGATGATTTTAATTTTAACGTAATAAACTTTCCTTTCCCTAGTAGTAATATCGATAGTAAAATCACTTATAATTGTTTTTATTCCCAATTAATAAGATTTTGTAAAATTTGCACTAAAGTAGATGACTTTTGGGCTAGAGCTAGGTTACTATACAGACTCTTAGTGGACAGAGGTTTTGAGGCAAGTAAATTGTTCCATAAATTTAATCTTTTTAGGGTCAATTATTGTGACTGTATTCTAAAATTTGACATCAATAATTTTAATCAAGCATTTTTAACTTGAAGTTTCTTGTATAACCTCTGCTTACTTTTTGTCTGTATTTATTGTTTATCTTTTTCTTTTTCTTTTTCTTTTTCTATTATTATTATTATTATTATTATTATTAATATTGATGATTTTTTAAATTTATTGTTCTTGTTAAAAGAGTACTCTTTGTTTAAATCTGTTGTTACTTCATATTTTGCAATTATTTCTCTTTATATTATATGTATTCATTGTCGATAGTATCAATTGCTTACTTTTGCGATTTCCTTAGTTTATTTGTGCTATAAATGTAGGTTATTTGTAGGGTAGTATTGATAGGGGTCACTTGAGGCATGCTATGCTTACAGGTACCTACCCGATAGCACTATCGTTAGTGAGTGCTGTACTGTATTTTATATATTATTTTGTAATAGTATAGATATCTTATCAATATTTGTATTTTTTACTATTGTTAATGTCTTGTCATGTTGCAAATTTGATTTTAAATAATATTTTGACATTTAACATGTAGTTTCTTTATTCATGCAGAGTTTAGTAAAATTTGCCAGAACGTCCCGGACTTCCCAAACTTGACTACTTCCTTTAACGTGACGATAGTGCGTTGTTATATGTGCGATTGGTTTGCTTGGGAAACAGATTAACTTGCTCATGTAGTGATGTACACCCTATGTGGTGGATTGTGTTCTTTTATTTAATAATTTTCATTTTAGTAAGCGTTGTTTCCACATAGCGATTTTGATAATTTAATTTGACTTTATATTGTCCTTGTCCCAATTTTGGTTTGTTTAGTTTGCAAGTTTTACATTTTAACTTGAGAGGATATCATTAGTGTAGTGGTAAATGTCTATTTCTTTGGTTTCGGTACTAACGTTTTGTGTGATGGCATAAGAAACTGGCAATGTTGCTACAAAAAGAGATAAGGTAAATATGTAGATAGTTATTAACTCAATTATTGCGGGCTGTCTTGTTTACATCACCGTAGCGCCAGGCAGGTATATTTACAGAAAATTACCTTCATTCCATGCTCTTTTTCATGCATACTGTAAGCAAGAGCCAGAGCGTAATACAATTATATATCCGTGAAAGGGCGAGGATAGACCTTTCCAATGACACCTGAATCATCCTTTTATAACCTCGGGTTATCTTGCAACGATCGTGCAACCAAAGAGGAAAATTGCCAAAAATTATATATTTTTAAAGGTTTTATCCTTGTTTAAGAGAGGTAGGAGGCAAGGGGGGGGTATACAGTAGACCCTAGTGCCGGCCACACAGCCGTGGCGAGCGGTCCAAGGCCGCCTGTCGTCCCTGCAACACTCAGTCTCTCTCTCATCGCTCATAATGGCACCCATAATATGACGGGCGCCGCAGGAGTGGCTAATATTCACCGCAAGTTGAGGGTTAAATAGTTATAAAATAAAGAACTTGGCAACAGAGGCAACCATTGACAGGGCCGCCTGTAAAGCCGCCATTTAAGACTCATGATTTGATGTACGGTACACTCTATGTGGTGGATTGTTCTTTTATTTCACAATTTAATTTTATTAAGCGTTATTTCCACATAGCGATTTCTATTAGTTTTTTTGCATTTATCTTGTGTCATCCCAAGTTTTACAATTTAATTAAGCAGGCAATGGTGTTACATGGGAATATGGGGAGGGGACAAATTATTCTTGTAAGAAGTGTCCACTACTAGTACCAAAATACAGTACTGTACTAATGCTCAAATAGAGCAAATTAGTACACCACAGCACACTTTTTCGACCATGTAAAAGTGTAATGCATAAATGCACAGAATTTTGGTGTGAGTATCCTAGGTTCGAGTCCTTGGAGTGCCACATGTATTCGTTGATTTCTTTAATTGAGTTTAGAAGTAAAGTTTCGCCTAACAGCCTTATTGGGCTATCCTTAGTTGGAATTATGCAAGGCTGGTACATGTCATTTTTGTAACATACTATGTGGTACCAACTCTGTAAATTGCTAACTGAATAAATATTATTATTATTATTATTATTATTGGTGAAAAATATATGATTTAATTTATAGCAAGATAGACTGTACTGGAGGTGATTTGAATTCTGTCAATCTTGGGGAGGTTTACTGGGTTTTTGTTTGTACAATAATATCAATAAGCTAACGTTTATTCAGTTAGCATTTTACAACGATGGTACAACATAATATATCTTAAATATGACATAAACCAGCTTGGCATAATTCCAACTAAAGATAGCCATGATGACTGTCAACGAGGAAGAGTGATCGTTACAAATTAGTACACAGTTTATGAGCAACGTTGATTATGACTGTACCAAAAGGCAAGTGACTCACCTTTACTCTATTGGGTGAATATAAGATGATGCTTGGAGAGGCATATCTCATAAAGTCTTGTTTGAAGTTCTTCTAGTCTCTGGGTGAAGAAAAGATGTTGGTTGGGGCAGATTCTGGTGTGGTGGACTGATGGTTCAGTAAGTCTTGATGAGTGATGCAGCTAAGTAGAATCTTCACACTGAAAAAGGAAGATGAATTGTATAAGTACTTCAGTATGTAAAAAGAATCCTGCAGGTCCATGAACGTGGAGGGAGCTGCACCAAGGGGCAGCTTAAGAAAGACGTGGAATCAGACCTTATGGTCTGTCTGACCTTGAATTGGAAAACCTGACAAGTGAGGCAGCTCTGAACCGGGCTGCCTGTAATGCACTATTAGGACGTAAGACCAGAATCGCACTCAGCCTTTAAATTTATGTATGTACAGTATCTGAAAGACCCGGGATCGAATCCCTGCCACGGCGGACATTTAGTGGGTGCGGTAGTACGTCCTAGCATGTTTCACATGCTTGCACCCAGTCAGGGGACATCCTGACGACGTATACAGACTAAACACACATAACAAAGCCACTCCAACACCTTCCTCTCTCTCCAACACCCCTTCTCCCCTCTCAACACTCTTCTCTGAGCTAGTGCCGATAAAAATGGCATGGTCAGTCCTGTAAAGAATTGTAAGATTCAGTCGTAAAGATTCTAGGACGAGATCATTAGCGGCGGATCCCCAGATCGACCGTGGTGATTGTCACCTAAACATCTACAAAAGTACAAAGTATATGTACTAACTACAGTACTGTACTAACATAATTATTTAACCCCCTAACCCATGATCTGCAAAAAACTGTGCAAAAAGTCAAGTTGAGGAAGGGATGAGGGTCTGTATATAAAGGGAGTGGAGGATGTGGTATGGAGAGATACCACTACTGTACTTTCTATTTGTCACCCAATTTTGAGACATTTCCCGGCACTGGCGCGTTATTTGAAGATAAATTTTTCACACGTTTAAATACTGTGCCTTCTGGAAGGCTTTTCGCACTCCCTGGATTAAACATTATTACAAGGGCTGGTCCTATCTAGAGTGAGGTTTGACATCTCTTTTACTGTCTTACTTTTCCTTCTGGGGGTGGGAGGCTAGAAATCCTCCTCCCCTTGTAAAACTTTCCTACTAGACGAGACAGTGGCGAGGGAAGGCGAAAGTGGTCCCGGACCCTAAGAATTGGAACTTTAAATGTTGTTTGTTTGGTCTCTTCTGGAGTCGGCTACCCCTAGCTATCAGGTATGTGCCTGAGTATATACATACATCTTTTCTCCCCCGAAACAAGCCTAGGGAAAAGAATAAATTGCCTCGATGGAGGTGATTCACTCGAGACCACCCTTTCGGGGATCAAGATGTCTGGCAGTAACTAAGGTAGTCTTAAGCCCCTTAGCCAACAAGTGCTTTTCCCAAACTTTGGTAAACTGTCTAATCTTAGCTAACATTAAATGGAAATAAATGCATCATATTGAGTTAGCTTAAAAATTATAATGATGTTACCGGTATTAAATTTGGCGCTGGCACGAAGTAAGTGGTACGCGGGAGGCACAGGTTCGATCCCCCACTGGGCAGGTTATTTGACACGCACCCCCATGGCGGACATCCAAGGTACAATAGACCAGTGTCGCGTTTATATTGTGAATGGCAGCACCTGATCAGCATAATCAAGCAGACTACACTTTTGTTTTCTTTCTTCTGCTGTGACACTATACACACTGTCATATTCAATTCCATATTCATATTCCATTAGTAAGCATTGTTTCCACATAGCAATTTTAATTAGTTATTTTGCCTTTATATTGTCTTTGTCTGAATTTTGGTTTGTTTAGTTTGCAAGTTCTACATTTTAATAGTTCTTTGAGTACTTTTGCAATGTTCAATGGATGCTTGATAAGCTCTTTTGTCATTATATTGTGCGGTTACCGTTTTGGTTACATAAATTCACATGAAGCACATCCACAGCCATTCCATCAGTACTGTACAGTAGACCCCACAAGGGTGCGGTTACCTAAGTCCGAGACATGCGCGCACCCTTGTAAAACGCACCCTTGGAGCTTAAGAACCTATGGGAAATTCACTATGTAGTCCGGGGACTCTTCAAACTTACCCTTTTTTCGCCCAATAACCCCTGAAAAACATGAACTAAGGAAAGAATACCTGCACAGTATAGAAATGTGATTAGATTAGATAGAATAGGGGTATTACACTCACTTTGGATGGTTTATGTATGCGTGGAGGTTGGGATGTTGGTCTTACTGAGGAGCCTCGGACCCTCAGTAAGATCAACATCCCAACCTCCACGCATACATAAACCATCCAAAGTGAGTGTAATACCCATATTCTATCTAATATCTAATCACATATCTATACTGTACAGTAGTCCCTCGTTATCGACGGCTTTTTTATAGACGGATTTGATTATAGACGGATTGCTTTATCATAGACGGATTCGACTATCGACTGACTTTAGACTGATTCGAGTATCGACTGAATATCGACGGATTAATTGTTTATTTATATTACTCTAATATACCAACCAAGAGTGGATTAAATTATGAACAATAAGACATACAATAATAAGAAAATACACCGAAAACGAGAGCAAAAATAATTAGCCTAAAGACTTTAGGTTTTGAGTGAATCCGGATTCACCGACGATCGGAGCGTCACTTTCGACCTCCATTTTTAATGTTGTCAAAACAAGGCAGAAGCTCTAAGTCCACCCGCCTTTTACTTGCTTATTTGTACCTGAACCTTGTATCTCTTGCGTTTATTATGGCCTCTAATGTATTCAGTGATAGATATTTGCAATATACTCTAATATGTAAGGTTATGTGTAAAGGAAACACTTAAAAGTACATAGGATAGGAGACCACGGATACTGTACGTGTATGTACGGTACCGTAATGTACGGTACCGTAATGTACGGTAATGCGGTATTGACGGTTTTTGCTATCGACGGCAGTCTTAAGAACGTAACCCCCGTCGATAACGAGGGATTACTTACAGGTATTCTTTCCTTAGTTCATGTTTTTCAGGGGTTATTGGGCGAAAAAAACGCACGCTTTGCTTTTTTCGCGCTTTTTTCGCACCCTTGGATTATACGCACCACACGGACATCTGCCGCACGGTTGGAGAATCGCACCCTTTTAGTGCGCACCCTTGCGGGGCCCACTGTACTGTACTATAACACCCCAGATGTAATACCAACGACAAAAGTTAGTTCCCTCAACCTGCCGATGTGTGAGGGGATATGATAGAGACTTTTAAGATAGTGTCAGGAAAGTACGATGAGGATGTGTGTGAAGGTATCTTCTTGATGCGGGAGGGAACAAGAACGAGAGGACACTAAGAAAATTTACAAAGAAAGAAATAGGCTTGAGAAGGCAAAGAACTCATTTTGTGATAGAGTGGTAAATGAGTGGAACGCACTGCCCCAGTATGTAGTCGATTCCGAATCAATAAGGGAGTTTGAAAGTAATCTTGATAAAGCATGGGAAGACAAGATTTGAAGTTTGATTATAAAACAAAAATACAGAATAGTAAAAATGCGTCTGCTACCGCCGCCGCCAACACCGTGAACGACCGCAGCAGTGCAAGTACTGGTACTGAGCTGGATACACAGGCATAGTTTGCCTTTTTCCAGAGGATCTACTGTAAGAAACTGTAAGTGTGAATCCGAATCACCTGGGGGTCGAAAAATTAAAGATTTATTGGGCATTTAGGTGTAAATGGCACTTCTTTCAGATGCTTTGTTTGTCGACCCCCAGATGTTTCAGATTCACTCAGTGGCTGGTTGGGAGAATAAACTTTTGTCGTTGATAGTACCTCACACACTAAAAACCAACAAATTTGGGAGTTTGGGCTAGAGACTCTCCCCTGAAACAAGCTAGATAATTTAATGATTTGCTTCAATGGATATGGCTCGAGAGGGGTTAACTTTGGCAATGAGTCGCTGGAGATGGTGGACAAGTTTTACTACTTGGAAGATACCATCCCTGCCGGTGGTGGGGCCGAGGCTGCCACTATCGCCAGAACTTGATGCAGTTGGGGAAAGTACAGAGCTGCTACCATATCTAATCATGAGACGATTCCCTCTCCCCTTGAAGGGAAAGGTGTACGCTTCGTGTCTTGATGGTGTAATGGTTAGAGCGTTAAGTTCTGTGCGAGATAACCTAGGTTCGAATCACATGCTTTCATTAATTTAATTTTTATAATTAGAAGTGCAATGACATATGCTTCAGATACGTGGCTTGTTAAAAGTGGATGCACAGAATGGAACGTAACGAGATAATAATGGCGAAATGGATGTATGCGGCCAAACTGATATATATTTAACTCACCTCTTACATCGCGTAGTAGTACTTTTCATGAAGCCTCTTGTTCTCAATCTCTGGATAAAGCCGCAGTTTGTTCCTTGAAGTTCATGGTGTGGTCTGTGGTGTGTCGGTAAGTCTTGAGGCTCGTCAAGATAATTTCAAGGGAATCTTGACGCTGAAATAAAGACATTGCATAAGTATTATTGTATTTTACACCAACCAACTTCACATCTAAACTCAATTAATGAAATCAACAAATAGGCACTCCGAGGACTCGAACCCAGGATACTCATATCGAAATTCCGCTATCACAGATTATATTGGTTATCTTCAGAAATGGGCATGCTAATCCGTGTGCTCTCTGTAAATAACAATCACTTCCACAGTATTCGTTCGGTTTCAGACACTGCGAAAGGAAAGAATTGTTTAAGAACACAAGGGTGTTGTTGTTGTTGTTGTTGTTCCCCAAGCTGCCTGGCCGAACAGCCCCAAGGCCCCAGGCAAGGCCATAACCGAGCGCCCCCACAGAACCCTCCCTGCCGACCACAATAAAGCCTGGGTGACCGAAGCCACTCCATGGCGGGGAGCTGAGGAGGGTGCGGAAACGCCCGGGAAACCAAAGCCCCACCCAGGGCCCTGTGCCCCTCCAAGGGTGTTATGGGAAGGAGTAACGCGGGTATCATACGAGAGCTTTTATTGTCAACTTCCTATTGCAATATTTTTTTCTGGCAACATTTCTGGGATCTTTTTCACTGGTATCGGAAACTAGACTGATGATAGATTAATTAAGCCGACATAATAATGTTAAAAGGTTCCCTTATAAGCTGCCAGACCAGAGTTGACAATATGTTTTTAACTCTCCCAGACATATATGACGCGATCGCGTCATATGGAACTTATAACCAAAAACTCATATGACGCGATAGCGTCATATGGACTTATCTCTATGCCTCTCCAATAAGTTTATGACGCAATTTTGCGTCATATGAGCTCAGTAAGTCCGATAAGTTAGCTTACGATAAAACCGTTGGTGGCAACCTCAGCCTCCTCCGATAATTCTAACGGCCGCAGTGTTGTTGTGAGTGTAGTGCGAGGCAGTGGCAATGATCCTGGGGCTCCCGCCTCCTCGGACTTATTGGAACATAATATGTCGGAGGGAGTTAATACGGTAGTTTAAACAGACCAACGAGTCACATTACGAAACTCTCATAAGGCTAGCCAGCGTTGACAATAAATGATGCGTATTTTACCACCATACAATCCCTGCTCAAGAGCTGGGCTAGGGTGCGTGCCCTGATGATCAGGGACTTAAGTGAACAGTTGACACAGATTGCTAGACCACCAACAGCACTGGCATCTGCCAATAACACACACTGGCTGGCCCGAGATTCGAACCGTTTGCAGGCAAGTCCTCTACCAACCGCACTACGGCCATGTTCAGGAAAAAACACTTATGTGTTACAGGTTATATACTGTATACTTCAAGTACAGTAGTTTTAAATCAATGTGTCAAACGAAAGCACAGTCAATCATTTCTAGTCTTTATAACTGTATGTGCAAGATAATATTATGGTTTATACTGTAGTTCAAATTATGTCTTTGGATGTGATAGTGGCCAAAACAATGCTATTTCATGTTAATTTTCTTGAATTCCTTCTCATATTCATTCAAGTCTTCAAACAAAATAGCTGTGTTTTAAACCCCTTAACCAGCAAACCTTATAAACTTAATTAAACAAATGTTAGAAGCTGCACTGAGGGGTACACCTAGAAAGATGTGGGATCAGACCATATGCAGCCTCTGATCTTGAACTTACAAATCTGACTAGTGAGGAAGCTCTAATGGGGCTACCTAGAATGCCACCATTAGCGACACTGAAACTGCCCCTCATGTGAACCACTCGGTCTTTAACAATTATGCTTCCCTCCTGAGCAAGGTGGCACACATAGGCTACAGGTCTCCCTTACTACCCAATGCCACAATTTATTATAATATTTTAGGTTTGTAGGTGTTTGTGTTTTGGCTGGTCCGATAACCCATCCCCATTTACCCCATTAATTTTAGGCTTCGCTATACGATTTTTCTATTTAAGATCAGGAACGTAATCCAACCATAACTCGAGGGAGACCTGTACATACATTAAAGACTATGATCTACATGCGAGTACTCAGACGAGTAGGTCAGTCTTTTTGGTCAACTTATCGCGGCGTTCAAGGCAGCTCGGTCTTTGGCGTCCTTCTTATAAATCCTTTGGCTGCCAGATCAGTTTGTACAATCGAGGGTATTAAGTGTTGTCATAGATTCCAGTGGTTTTTGTTTAACAAGTGTTATTGGTATCTTTATAGTTACTGGGAAAAGAGCTTATCCCTCAAAGTATTAGTCAATGTCCGAAATTTTTTGAAATATCTGACAACACTTATTAACCTCGACCGTACCACCTCACTACCTGATCCTACGTCATTCTTGGTTTACCTCTCCTTGCGACTACCTCTATGTTCATAGACTTTCTTTTCTTAACCCAATTATTCTCAGCCATACTTTCCACATGTCCATAGCATGTTATTACTCTCAATGTCTAAGCCTAAATAAATACTCCTCCTCACTATTATTCTCAATGTCTAAACTTAAGATAAAGCCACATATACTGTAACATAAAAGACTACAGGAAAGAAATAATACAGTTAATAGGGAAAAATGAATTACTGTACAGTGAGGCTGCGCGGTAGAGAATGTATTAGACTGGCGAAATGACCGCTATCCGCTGGGTAAACATTTTACCTAAATAAATCGAATTAGTAAGACTTTTTCAAAAATCCCAATTTTTTTCCGTCTCTAAACCACATTTATCAAGTAAAATTACAACATGAATAAAATACAGTAAAATTGCAACATCAATAAAATAATCTTGTATTAGGCATGCAAGGTGGATATTGAAACTTACTTTATATTATTTTTTAGTGTTGTTTGTTGAAGTTGGATGTGCATGTACCGGTACGCTGCCGGTTGACTTACCGCTTCATGAACTTTCCCGCATATATTCTCTTATCGTTTCACACCTACTTTTCCTAATCATTTCTCTCCACCCCCACCACCATCTTCCCCACCGCCGGGACCTGTGCCATAAATCGAGGCCACAAACAAGTAATAATGGAAGGTAGTAGCATCCTGCGAGGCTGTCACAAGTGACGGTCGGAATCCTAGATGATTCGCCACCAGGAGTATATTTCCAAGGTTCAATTCGCCCTACTGGCTGGATATGAGATTATTGAAGGCTTTTATATAAATATATGTTGTTCCAATGATACCTAACAACCTGTCACAACGACAACACAAGCTTAACTGAGGTTATTCTCGTAAGGTTAGGTTTATTTTTTTGTGATGCTAATGCAGGGCGTTCGTCTCCTAGCTCTCTCAATTCCATCTATCTATCTATCTATTGCCAGACGCCTTACTCCCCTTAATGGGGGTGGCCATACACAAAATGCCCCCAAGCAAATCTATCCCCTGTAAGAGGGACAACCCATGCCAGTTTACTGAAGGACTTACAGGATTGACCACTCAATTTAGGGTCCGTCTGACTCCGAGGCCTTTAATGTATTTTTTAGCACTATTTTTCTACAGTGGTGTGCGGCTAATCCATCCACTAACCTGCTTCACCCTAAGATAGCAGTACTGATTTGTATTAGGTTTACTCCCCTAGACAGGTTGCCGATCAAGGCTGACGAGTCCCATCCACCCGGATTTTTATAAGGTTATCTCCCCTAGATGGGTTGCCGACCAAGGCTAACGAGTCCCATCCATCCTCTGATTATTTTCCTGCTTTCCCTGCCTTCCTTTTGTCTAGAAGGCAAGCCACGTAATAAACTCAGTCTTCACCATTGGTAGACTAGGATAGGTCACATACCAGGTGCCAGGGTCAGTACATAAAATTTACATAAAATTTTAAGATTGAGTGCTTCACACATACGTGCAGTTTCAGTCTTTTGTCCTAATGGCGGTGTTCCAGGCAACCCTGTTAAGGGCTGCTTCACTTGGCAGTTCTTGGATTTGAGATCGGCACGTATAGTCCGATCCCAGGTCTTCCTCAGTCCACCCCTTGGTGCAGCTCCCTCCACAATCACAGACCTGCATTTTTTCACCCAATTTTGTTCATCCATTCTCTCCACATGTCCATACCATCCCAGTCTACTTTTGTGGCAAGGTAATTAATGAAGATTGGTCAGTGTCAATGCGTAAGTGTTAGGGTGACATATGAATAGGTCTATTAATATACTTTATTATAGGATAAGTAAACAAAACCATTATTCCATTGGCATTTACAATTATTAGGGCGAAATGTCTTGCAGTAGGGGCGAATACTCTACCCCAAGAGGGACAAAATTCCAGCATATATGGGGGCGAATCTTCCATATACCGACGTTGCACACTCAAATCAGAGTTGCCAAGGTCCAGACGCTGGCAACTCTGCTCCGGCTAGCCGCTGCTGCCCGCTATTCTCGGCTATGCGGCTTTTCGCTACCCGCGGTTCCAGGTCGCCATGAGATCGTTTCTATCCTGTCGTTATCCGCACTATCGCCATGCTTAATTATGCTATCCGTGCGGCCCTACTGTATATAACAAAAAGGACAATCACTCACTTTTGATCACACTGAACAGAAGGGTTTGTAAATGATAAACGTTAATATAGGTCTCCCTCGATTTACGATTGGGTTACGTTCCCGAAAACCCAATCTTAATTAGAAAAATCATATAGCAAACCTTAAAATTAATGCGGTAAATAGGGCTGCGTTCTCGGACCAGCCAAAACCCAAAATGAGTGAATAGACCAAATTGGGAGTACAGGATGGGAGATAATATAATTAGCAAGGCCGAAAAAGAAAAGGATTTAGGGTTGATTAAACAAGATAATTTTCCGCCAGAGAAACATATTAACAAGCTCTTTAGCGGAATGTATGCAATAGCCGGGAATATGAAAGTTGCTCTGAACTACTTGGATGAGACCATGGTAGCGAAAATTATGAAGAGTATGATTAGACCAAGATTGGAGTATGCAGCAGTGGTGTGGTCCCCGCATCTAAAGAAGCATATTCACAAGTTAGAAAGAATCCAGAGAGCAGTTACTAGATTGGTTCCAAGTCTCAGAGAACTGCCATATGAAGGGAGGCTAGACAAATTAAATCTACCGAGTCTAAAAGAGAGGAGAGAAAGGGGAGACATGATAATGATGTACAAATGCACCCGGGGGCTGGAGAGGCTGGATAGGGAGGATATATTAATTATGGATACAGGAATAACTAGAGGCCACAGCTACAAAGTAAAAAGACCTACCTGCAAGACCGATATCAGGAAGTTTAGCTTCCCCTATAGATGTATTGACAAATGGAATGGGCTGGAGGAGGAGGTGGTAGGGGCAAGGAATATCCATATTTTCAAGATTTTTTTTGATAAAAAGTAGACTGAGAGACGGGACAACACGAGCTTAGCTCAACTCCTGTAAACTACAATTAGTAAATACAATTAGGTAAATACCTAGGGTAAGACGGGGTAATTTCGCCGCGGCGCTAATAATTTGCATTCAAACGCGGATATCTCCGAAACTATTGCATGGATTCTGCTGCAGTTTGGTTTAGGTTGTAGAGCAGTTTTGGTTTAGGTTGTAGAGCAGTTTTGGTTTAGGTTGTAGAGCAAGTTTGGTTTAGGTTGTATAGCTAGTTTGGCTTAGGTTGTAAATCTAGTTTGGCTTAGGTTTTGTTGCAGTTTTGCGGGGCCTGGAGCCGGGGCTAGCGGCGCGTCTGACGGTATGGTCGGGTGTGTGTGGGGGTGTTTGTACTCACCTAATTGTAGTATACAGGATTTGAGCCTAAGCTCGTGTTGTCCTGTCTCTCTCTCTACATTTATCCAATTTTGCTTTAAAAGTTTGGATATTTCTTGCTCCCACCACCTCCCCATCCAACTTATTCCAACAATCAATGCTTCTATACGGGAAGCTGAACTTTCTTACATCAGACTTACATACAACTTTCCTCAACTTACATTCATGACCCCTGGTTCTTCCCTCGTCCCTCACCACAAAATCTCCCTTGTCGATCTTCTCAAAACCTTTCACACACTTAAACATCATGATCATGTCACCTCTCTCTCAGCGTTGGCAGCTTTAGCCTCTCCAATCTCTCCTCATATGGCAGGTCTCTAAGGCTAGCTATCATCTTAGTGGCAACTCTCTGAACTCTCCCCAGTTTTTTATTATGTTTTATAAGGTGTGGAGACCACACCACTGCTGCATACTCCAGTCTTGGTCATATTATTGTCCCTATTATTTTTGCTAACATCTCTTCATCTAAATAATTCAGAGCTATTCTCATGTTAGTCAACACTGCATAAGTTTCACCAGTTATTTTATTTATATGCTGTTCAGGTGACAAGCTGTCTGCCATAACTACCCCTAGGTCTTTTGCTTTCCCAGCTTTACTAATTATTTCATCTCCTATTTTATATTCCCAAGAAGGTCTATATTTACTTTTTCCCATCCCAAGAACCTGACACTTACTCGTGTTGAATTCCATTTTCCAAGTTTGACTCCACTCATATAATTTATCTAGGTCTCTCTGTAGGTTATTTGTATCTATTTCTTTATCCTCCCCATTTCCCCAGCTAACCTAATCCCACAAGGACCCCAATGGAAATACGCCTAACGGCCTTATTGGGCTATCCTTAGTTGGAATTATGCAAGGCTGGTACAGGTCATATATATTTGTAACATACTATGTGGTACCAACTCTGTAAATTGCTAACTGAATAAATATTATTATTATTATTATTATTAATTCTTCACAACTACCTCCTACTTGTAATATGCTTCATTAATTTTGCATCATCAGCAAACATAGATATATATGAGCCTATTCCCATTTGAAGGTCGTTGATGAAAACCAAAAACATGATTGGGGCCAACACCGATCCTTGAGGCACTCCGCTTGTGCGACACAGTGTTGGCAGTAGCCGTACTGCTGCTGCCTGGTACTTTGTACTAGCAACCTACACGCCGCACCCACACAAGACACATCCACACCCGCACTAAATACTTCCACACCCGTAGGCCTAATAAATACGTCCACAACCGCACTAGACACGTCCACACCTGCACTACATGTCCACAACTCCACACCCGCACTAGACACAGTGGCGCCTAGGCCTACACGTGTGACACACCTGCATCTCTGCCCGCCCTGTTCAGTTGTGTGTGTGCAACGTTTTTCTATTGGCATATTTAGTGTCAGTTTGGGTTTGTGAATGTTTTCATTGCTTTTACCTACGTGCTAGTGTTTTGTCTGGCCATTAATCATATAATGTTATCTAGTTTACTAGCTAGATGATGCGTAAAATAGGTCGCGGCGAAATTACCCCGCCGGGCGGGGTAATTTCGCCGCGAGTGACTTTTTTCAAAAATTCGGCAGCATGACCAAAACATTATATTTTGTTTTCGTTTTTTGGGCATCTATAGCAGAAAGGCTGAATGTATAGATAAAAAATTTAAAAAATCCATTTGTGGCAGTTTCTATTCGTCAAAATACGCGATTTTCGGCGAAATTACCCCGTCTTACCCTATAATAATTATATTTTTTCACCAACCAACTTCACTTCTAAACTCAATTAATTAAATCAACAAATACACGTGGCACTCCCAGGACTCGAACCTAGGACACTCACACCGAAATTCCGCGCACTTATGCATTACGCTATGAAAACAGTTAAAGAAATATGCAGAAGACTACGATTTATAATGCAGTTAAAAATATCGTAAATTGGGGCACCGGATAATGAGGGAGAATTGTAAAGGCATCTCAACTCACCTTACGACATCTCTGGAAATTCTTGTCCTTTCAGTCTCTGATGAAGATGAAGAATGGATTGACAGGATCATGGTGTGGTGTCTAGGATCAGCGTGGTCTGCCAAGTTGAATGGAATCTTCATCCTGGAATAAGAAAAAGGTATTGTATAATTTTTTATATATACTGTACTATGTTACTATCTATCTATCTATCTATTTAACTATTTACTAAGGCCCAATCCCCATTTTTTCGATTTTATATTTTCTGGGGGTGGCCGATTAGAATAGGGACAACACAACACAACAGAAAAACAATGAACACACAAAAACAAATCAAAGAAATTACAGGGTGTTGTTGTCGTTCCCTAGGCTGCCTGGCCAAACAACCCCGAGTCCCTAAGGAAGGCCATGGCCGAGATCGGGCTTTCCCACAGCGCTCTCAAGGAGTGTAGATTATGTTGTTGGCGTAAGTGATTGTGTGGAACGCAGTCTTTTATGACGTGTTTAATAGTATGGGGTGCTGTGTTACATCCTGGACAGCTCACAATAGCTGCTTATTCCCAGCACAACTCGGTACAATACTGCAGTTGACATGGTAAATACTGTACAGTAACCCCTCGCCATTTCGGACCTCTAATTGTCGGAAACCCGTACTAGCCGGATCGCCGTCACGTCTCGGACACGTACAGTACTTCCGTTTTTCGGACATTTCCGTCATCGTTCAGACAGTCTCCGACGTTGTCGGATGACGCACCCCCATCCCCGGTGAATGTCCGTCAAAACGGGGCTCCGTCGGACCGCCGATAATAAGGCTGCACTCCGAGTCACCCACCTGGACGAGAAGTGACGTCACGGGCGTCAGTACGCTTTGAGTGGGTAGCCATATTGTGTGATTTTTATCTCCTCCACATATATTACCGCGTTATCATGCCTCCCAAAGCGTAAGGTGACCTCGATATCACTTGAAATGGAGAAGGGAAGTGAGGTGGTCAAGGAGAGTGAAGTGGAGAAGTGGAGTGAGGTGGAGAAGTGGAGAGAAGTGGAGTGAGGTGGAGAAGTGGAGAGAGGTGAAGTGAGGTGAAGGGGTGGACCTGCAATGAAGCGGTGAGTGTTGATTCATATTTTTCGACCATCAACTGAACTTATTGTTTCATATTCATTACTATATGTGCTATTACTGTACAGTATATTAACCTAAAGTACAAATAGGGTAGCCTATTCGTTGTCATGGGTGCATGAAGTTCGTTCACGTTTTCCTTCTGAGGTCGCATTTATTCACATGCATGAAGTTCGTTCCCGTTTCCCTATTTAACCCGGGAGCTGCGGGGAGACTCATAAGAGTTCCCCCGGCGCACTGCGGGGAGACTCTTATGAGTGAGTGAAAAAAAAATCAACTTTTGACATCGAAAAAAAAAATATATTTTTATTTTTTTATTTATTTTTTTTTTTTGGCCCCTGGGCCATGCAAAATCTCAGTCCTCTACCTCCCCTCCTTCCCCACTTTCCTCCTCTCCTTCAGTTATCACCTATTTTCCCTGTTATTCCCTTATTCTGAGGTATAATTTCGTGCTAACATTAGCGAGTTGCAAGCAGGGTGTTGTCATCACTGATGGCAAGCGAGTGCAAGAGAGAGAGAGAGAGTATCGATCGACTGTGTCTCAGTGGCCTTGGGGGAAATTGGCGGGAAAGCAGATTGCCTCACCCATACATTATACAACTCGCGGGCTATATCTCAGATTTTGACCATCCAAACGCTGTTTTCACTCGTTTTATTGTTGTTTCAGGTTAATACCTTTATAATCAACCCATAATAGGCGCATATGGATAAGTATTAATGCTATTAATGGCACAATGAATATTTTAGTGACGGAAACACCTCAAATACGTCAGCACAGGGGGACGTTTCCAATTACCCCCATGCGCACTTCAGAGGTTAATCAACGGTGAAGTTTGTTCTCGTTTCACTTTTTTTTTTTTTTTTTGTCAGATTTTTTTCTTTCAGGTAGTTTTTTTGTCCTCTTTTATATCGAACACAGCCGGACCTCAGACATCTCGGAATTTCGGACAGGGTGTTCCCCCAATTAGTCCGAAATAGCGAGGGTTTACTGTACTAGTTTTCCTGGGCAATACTTAGTGAGTCAGGATTCTCAATACAAAGGATTAAAATGTAAAATATAATAAGTTGTTTGCCTTTGTGGTATAGTTAGTTTATTTTATTTTATTATTTATTTATCTATTATCTATTATTATTATTATTATTATGGGTAAGAATGTTAAGTGCGGGCATAACGCCAGCCTTGTTTACACTACGCGTAGTTGCGCCGGACCTTTAATTTGCCATCATGTTCCCGTCTATTTTGACTGCCTTTGGATACAATAATATGTAAAGCCCCCCCCCTCACATATTGTCATCATCATATATATTGCCAGCAGGGGGAAAATTACCTAAAAAAATCGCCGTCAAAATAGACGCGAACTTAACCACGGCGATCAACAAATGTAAACATGACGGCAGCGGCGGAAGACCTTTGCAATCATGGTCCCGTCTATTTTGAAAGCCATTGGATACAATATGTTGAGAGGGGGCTTTGCCCCCCCTCACCCCCCATGACATATGGTCATCATCATATATATTGCCAGCAGGGGGCAAATAACCGAATTAATCGCAGTCAAAATAGACGCGAAGTTAACCGCGGCGATCGCCCTATGTTAACATAACGACCATACACCCGCCCGGAGTCTACATCCATCCCTTATTATATATTTTTTTGTATTCATAGTAGTTGGTAAATCTGAACTTGACCGTGGATCCACCACTAGCTGAACCAAGGTCTCAAACTGGGGTAATTTTGTTTGAAGAGTTTGAATAATAATAAATACTTCTTAAAGCTAGCGCGTGCTAAGCCAGCTAAGGATAGCCCAAAAAGGCCGATTAGGCGTATTTCCATTGGGGTCCTGTACTACTACCCCATCCCCTTGCTCATGAGGGACGGTAACAACTCCGTACAAACCTTATTGTGGTTACACACTCATTCTCTCCTTTTTTGTCTATATGAGCATACAGTCCCGCACAATTCACAGATGTAGGTAGTACTCCGTGGCCTTGGCCTTGCTCGGGGCCTTGGGGCTGTTCGGCCAGGCAGCTTGGGGAACAGCAACAACAACAACAACTCTGTGGTCCACTAACAGCTTTAATGAAGGCTCATTTTCTTCAAAGGTTTTCTTAATAATCGAATGTGGAACCAGAGAACAACCTCTACACACGGGACCCATCCTCCAACTGTAGACAAAAAAGCCGGCGTATTCAGGTTCGTCGGACGTGACGTGACGTATTGATGGACTGTGATTGGCTACTGATGATGTAAGGTTCATGTATTGGTTCCAGGAGTGGCGAGATGTGACGTAAGCCATTGTAATTGGTTCACACATGCATAAAAAGATCGCCAGATGTAGCGGCGTTCGACTGACAGGTTGGTGTTAACATGGGGGTGCCTCCTGGACCGCCATTTGTATTATCGGTGCGCCGGCATCAAGAGGGACGGTTTTGCATACAGAGGGAAGTTTTTTTTTACAGTGTTTTGTATTTTACTTATAATGAATTTGCGACGGTAATTACATATACACCAACCAAGTATCGTCCATGAAACTTCTACAACAATTATAATTATCGATGGGGCTCGTATGCGGGTTGTCTTCAATTTCTTACAGTTTCTTACAGTAGATCCTCTGGAAAAAGGCAAACTAGGCCTGTGTATCCAGCTCAGTACCATTACTTGCACTGCTGCGGTCGTTCCCGGTGTTGGCGGCGGCGGTAGCAGACGCAACATTTTTTACTATTCTGTATTTTTGCTTTATAATCAAACTTCAAATCTTGTCTTCCCATGCTTTATCAAGATTACTTTCAAACTCCCTTATTGATTCGGAATCGACTACATACTGGGGCAGTGCGTTCCACTCATTTACCACTCTATCACAAAATGAGTTCTTTGCCTTCTCAAGCCTATTTCTTTCTTTGTAAATTTTCTTAGAGTGTCCTCTCGTTCTTGCCCCCCTCAACCCATTATTATATCCCATGGTAGTCAAAATATACGGGAATATGATCGCAAGCTTGCGAGTAGTGTAAGCAAGACGAGCGGTACGCCGAATACATCCTTGCCGCTTTACCATTGTTGGGCCTTGTTTTTAGATTGTTGGATAATGGGTAGACTAAAAAAAAAAAGGCTAGGCTACATCGCCTTAAAATGCTAAAATTGCTGTAGAGCAGAAAAGTAATTCACTCAACATAGCCTAATGCCAAATATCTGGGTGAGTAGGCCTACAAATTAAATTCTAGCAATCACTCCAAATCGATTTTAGCATTCATTCTTATAAATTCCTAGTTTTCCTTCATAATTCACGTTTTGCGATAGGCCTAGTAAGAATTGGTGCAATTAAGTTTTTTATTTGCCTAACCTAGTATAATTTTAAATCGAAAATGCCCGTTTATAGGTTAATACCAGAAACCAATCAGAATAGGCTAGCCTATAAAAAGATAGGCTAAACGCAAATATTTTTGGTCAATTTAACCCTTCAAACTCGGATGGTACACGTGTGTACCATTATGTTTTGCCCCCAGGAACCCGGGTGGTACAACATTGTACCAGTGGTTGAAAGCCTGTGAGCTTGGTGTGCGAGGCGTCGGTCCGACTCATGTAAACAACAGCCGGCTGGACCGACGCGCCGCATCTCCGGCCACAAGAAGGAGAGCGTCGCTTGTTCGTGTGTGCCTGTATGTTGTTGTTAAGTATCGAAAAGTATTGTAAAGTGGCTGTTGTTGCTGTAAGTTATCTCCACTGAAATCATCATCACAACTCAACCAGTTGACTTAGAGAGCTCTACTTAACGCCATTCTACAGGTAAATAACACAGCTACGCTTGGGGATGCGCGGGAATGCGGGAAGCATAACAATGATACGGTAGCCTAGACGTTTTTCGGCCAAAACACCCGGTGACCCGGGTTTCGGCCAATATTTATGTAATGCGTAGCCGGGGCTGGAGGGTTAAAGATGATGTAATTAAATTGCTAAAAAATCGTTTCGATTGTTTGGTTATACTGATGTTTTGGACCGACAGTTAGCCCATCGATCTTTTTAGGTCTAATAGGTCCGGTAGAGCATATACATCATTGCTATATATGTCATTAAGAGCTGAAATGTGGTATAAGGGAGAAAACAAAAAATACGCTAAAATACAGTATAGCCTACTGTAAAACAATAAGTTTTTCAGCCAATACCCAACCAGCGGGGGTGTGGGGGCGGCAGCCCCACCCATATACTAGGTTAGGTTAGGCTAATAGCCTAGCACATTAAAAAAAGCCTAACCCAACCAGCGGGGGTGTGGAGGCGGCACCCCCCCCCCCCCCCCCATAATACTAGGATAGGTTAAGTAAGGTTGTTAGGTTAGGCTAATGTCTTCCCAAACTTGACTATTTTTATAACATAAGATATTAGGCTACCCACTCCACCCCGTGAAATCCGAGCCAGCTTTCGTCAAAAGTTGGCTCGGGTATTCACAAAATTGGGTTTTATGGGTTTGCAATTTGGGAAAACCCGAGCTAAGTTTTGATACAAAACGATATGTTATTGTATTTTTACGCTTTTAACCCCTCATTTTCCTGAACTTCATAGCCCTCCCCAGTAGTAGGGGGCGTGTTTTTAGATTATTGGATAATGGGTAAATACTCATTTCAGCTCCTCTTCAGTATAAAAGAACACTATAGGACCTATCTGAAGGAAAAATAAAAAAATACAAACTAAAACTTACTGAAATCGCTGTCGGTCCAAAAAGTCAGGTTTACCGATTGTTTTTATCTAGTTTAGAGTTGTGTAAGGGTGTTTTGATGTGTGAAAATAGGCGTAAATGCATATTTTACCCATTAACCTCTGAAGTGCGCATGGGGGTAATTGGAAACGTCCCCCTGTGCTGACGTATTTGAGGTGTTTCCGTCACTAAAATATTCATTGTGCCATTAATAGCATTAATACTTGTCCATATGCGCCTATTATGGGTTGATTATAAAGGTATTAACCTGAAACAACAATAAAACGAGTGAAAACAGCGTTTGGATGGTCAAAATCGGAGATATAGCCCGCGAGTTGTATAATGTATGGGTGAGGCAATCTGCTTTCCCGCCAATTTCCCCCAAGGCCACTGAGACACAGTCGATCGATACTCTCTCTCTCTCTCTTGCACTCGCTTGCTATCAGTGATGACCACACCCTCCAATCGGATTTCTAATGTTAGCACGAAAATATACCTCAGAATAAGGGAATAACAGGGAAAATAGGTGATAACTGAAGGAGAGGAGGAAAGTGGGGAAGGAGGGGAGGTAGAGGACTGAGATTTTGCATGGCCCAGGGGCCAAAAAAAAAATTAAAAAAAAAAAAAAATAAAATAACAAAATATTTTTTTTTCGATGTCAAAAGTTGATTTTTTTTTTCTCTGACTCTTAAGAGTCTCCCCGCAGTGCGCCGGGGGAACTCTTAAGAGTCTCCCCGCAGCTCCCGGGTTAAACAACAATCTAAAAACACGTCCCTTCACTCGCGAAAAATAACTATTTGGTCATAACCGTTTGCCGTTGGATAACAAATATGTAGAGGGGGGGGGGGGGAGAGCCCACCCCCCTCAAGATGTATTGAAATCGTCATATATTTAAACAGTAAGGGACAAAAAACCAAATTTCCCCAACGCTTCTTCTTCTTCGCGGCGGATGTAAACAAAGCCACCCGCCTCTTGCAAGGTAGGCGATATTTTGTTTTTTTCAGGATCAGTAATAAATTTGTACGCGCATTTAGACACATATAGGAATGAAATACATGGTATAAGGAACCTGTAGGCCACGATAAAATCGATGTATGAATTTAATTAAATCATCTTTATATTGTCCATATTTTTAATACCCAAATCAAGTTGGAGCCACCGCTAGAATTATGGTGCAGCCTCGGGCGCCGTCGGCCATTTTTGGTTGGTAGGTGGTTAACCGTCAGCGGCAAGCAGTTTCTAGAATCTAGCCTAGGCGTAAGGTTCAAACAAGAGCCCGTTATTTATTTGGCCTCATCGAATAATTATTCATCATCAACGAAAGGGCTCATAGACTCTTGCAACCTTAAACAAAATAAATCTAAGAAACAAATTAGCCTAAAATACAATTGCAGGAAGTTGGACGACATTCATTTCAGACGACATTCCTTGGCTGGCTGAAACTCCAATTGTACCCTTATAACTGCTTCAATTCTTATTTAATCCTTATCCCACGACCCCCGCAGATCATGCCACCCGGGACCAACGTCTGGGGCATCAATTAACGAACCGAAATGAGCTAGGACCGCTAAAATACGGGAAAAACTGACTTACCCAAACCAGCGTGGCGAGTAAACAAGGCGTTGAAAGCGGAAAGGATTGGGCGCTTACATTCCGGTGCTGACTTGGGTTAGTGACATATCGAAACTTTTATTTATACATTAAAACATACTTTATTAGTTATTTTAGATGTATTAGAAGGAGTAGTATATTTTAGTATTATACATTAGTTATTCTAGTGCTAACAGATATCGATAATTGGTGAAAATGCGCAAAATATTAATTCGGTTGTATCAATTTGTTTAGTGGTAGCCTACTCGCTTTTCTCACAATTTCTCTATCCGTGGTCAATATAGCCCTTCTAACCCTGTCCCTACATATCATACTGCCAATGAATAACACGTTATGCCCTCCAATAAACTACATATTGTATTTGTGATATAAATGGGGTATCTATGGCCGCAGCCGGTATGCCTATGCACCGTATCACGATTCTGATGCGATGTATTATTTACTTTATTTAATTGCATTATGTTAGGCGGAGGCTAGATTAGGATGGTTTAGTTTGTTAATATAATAACATTAAGTAAAATGCATACATATATAATCGTGATTACTGATTTGGCACAAAGTCAATGTATAGCGGCTGTAGGCCGTAGTGGAGTAAGTGAAAGTTGCTGTACGTTTTCTCTTAAGACTTATGGGCACTTCGTTTTCTATTATTACATTAAATGGCAAGCTCATGTAAAGATATACTTAAATTTGTGCATGTCTATGACGTTTTTCTCAATTTTACCACTAGTGTATCACGCCAGAGGATATTCTGCGATTAGATAATATTATAATACATCTATGGACCTGATTTTACAGGAATATGTATTGAAATAGAGAATTCGTTTAGCCGATATATTTCGAGTAGGAAAAATCTGGAGGCGTTTGGCATTTTGATGAGTTTTCTTAAGGTTAATATAGATAACATTTGCAGGTTGGTTACATTGATTATTAATGTTATTATCAATTGCACAAGTTATCTTTCACTAATGTATAGGATGATAGGATAGGTGAGGCCACTAATTATGTTATTATTATTATTATTGGGAGAGGTATGCTGACCAGGATTCGAACCCCCTCACTCCAGTCTCAACATAAGAACATTAGAAAATGGGAGTCTGCAGAAAGCCGATTGGCCCACACAAGGCAGATCCCTCGTATCCACTGTATAAAGCAACATGAGTTCGTATATATTATACAGTATAATTCATCTGTATCCGCTTATGGTAGAGTGGTTAAGGTGCCCCACTCTCCCAAAATACCTGGAGTGAGAGGGTTCGAATCCTGGTCAGGATACCTCCCTCCCGACATAATATAATCCATTTCCGCATATTGCCACCTATACAATAATAATTTGTTTAGCTCGTATAGGTGCAATTATAGACCTATACCAAATGAAATAGCATTGTTTTGGCTACTCTATCACTTCCAAAAACATAACTTGATCAATAAACCATAATTCTATCTGGGATGGATGTAGATTCGGGGCGTACGGTAGTCATGTTTACATAGGGCGATCGCCGAGGTTACTTTCGCGTCTATTTTGACGGCGATTTTTTTCGGTTATTTTCCCCCTGCTGGCAATATATATGATGACAATATGTCATGGGGGGGTGAGGGGGGCAAAGCACCCCTCAACATATTATTGTATCCAATGGCATTCAAAAGAGACGGGAACATGATTGCAAAGGTCCTACTCCTCCCCCGCCGCCGTCATATTTACATTTGTCGATCACCGTGGTTAAGTTTGCGTCTATTTCGACGGTGATTTTTTTCGGTTAATTGCCCCCTGCTGGCAATATATATGATGATAACAATATGTCATGGGGGGGGTGAGTCAACATATTATTGTATCCAAAGGCAGTCAAAATAGACGGGAACATGATGGCAAAGGTCTGACGCCACTACGCGTAGTGTAAACAAGGCTGGCGGTACGCCCGAACTTAACATTCTTGCCTTCTATCTTTGCATACAGTATACCGGTACCGTACAATGATAAAGACTAAACAATAATTGGATTCGGCTTTCGTTTGACACCCTGAGCTGAACCACCATCGGACTTGTAGGACAAACCGAAAGTGGCCTTATCCTTGCTGATGACAAACACTATTATTATAAGTGGTCATTATTATAAGTTATTATTATAAGTTATACAGTCATTTGGGCCGCGCTCCAGTCTGAACGCGGCATGCTTGAGCCGTTGCATATAGTACTTGTTATTTGGCCCCCTGCAGGCAATATACAGTATATATATGATGTTGGCAATAAGTCATGGTGGGGTGAGGGGGGCAAAGCTCCCCCTCAACCTATTAGTGTATCCCATGGCATTCAAAATGGGATGGATGTAGTGTCCGGGCATACGGTCGTCATGTTTACATAGGTCGATCACCGCGGTTAAATTCGCGTCTATTTTGACGGCGATTTTTTTCGGTTATTTGCCTCCTGCTGGCAATAGATATGATGATGACAATATGTTATGGGGGGGGGGGGGGGGCAAAACCCCCCCTTCAACATATTATTGTATCCAAAAGTAGTCAAAATAGACAGGAATATGATCGCAAGCGTCTGAAGCCGCCACCATCATATTTACATGGTCGATCGCCGCGGTTAAGTTCGCGTCTATTTTGACAGCGATTTTTTGCGGTTATTTGCCCCCTGCTGGCAATATATATGATTATGACAATATGTCATGGGGGGTGAGGGCCCTCAACATATTATTGTATCCCACGGCAGTCAAAATAAACTGGAACATGATGGCAAGCATCCGCCGCCGCTCCGCGTAGTGTAAACAAGGCGGGCGTTATGGCGGCCAAATTCTACATTCTACCCGTCAAAATAGACGGGAACGTGATTGTGACCGTATGCCCGACGGTCACGGTGGCTGAGCGCGCATGGTCACAGTATTAGGAGTGCTCGCTTTAGTGGCGGGGGTTCGATCCTATGCACCGGCAGGGGAAGTTCTCTCAAAAACTTTCCCTGGCCGTGAAGACTAGGTCTTTGCGGACTGTCTCGGGGGACCCACAAAGTCTCCTGCCCAATACGCGAACGTAACTGCGACTTATGTAAACATGACGACGCGTACACCCGCTAACACCATCCCGGAAGGATGTACCGTAGTATCCGGGCGTACGGCCGTCATGTTTACATACGTCGTGCACTCGTAGTTATGTTCATCTATTTTTGACTGCTTTGTTGTTATTTGCCACCTGCTGGCAATAAATATGATGATGACATTAAGTCATGGGGGGGGGGTGAGGGGGGACAAAGGTCCCCTCAACCCATTATTGTATCCCATGGCAGTCAAAATATACGGGAACATGATCGCGAGCTTGCGAGTAGTGTAAGCAAGACAAGCGGTACGCCCGAATACTGCATCCATGCCGCTTTAACATTGTTGGGCCTTGTTTTTAGAAATTTTGATTGTTGGATAATGGGAAGGCTAGCCTAAATGTGGACTTTAAATTGCTGTAGAGCAGAAAAGTCATTCACTCAACATAGCCTAATGCCAAATATCTGCGTGGGTACAATTCTAGCAATGACTCTAAATCGATTTTAGCATTCATTCTTTTAATCCTAGTTTTCCTTCATAATTCACGTTATGTAATAAGAATTGGCACAATTAAGTTTTTCATTTGCCTAACCTATAAAAAAAAAAAGGCTAGGCTATAGGCCTAGGCCTGATTATAAATCGAAAATGCCCCAGTTTATAGGCTAGGCTAATACCAGAAACCAATAAGGATAGGCTATAAAAAGATAGGATAAACGGAAATATTTTTAATACCCAAATAGAGTTGAAGCCTCCGCAGCCAGGGTGCCAAAACAGAAATTATCCAGTTCTGGATCATTTTTGTAAGCTTACAAGGATCAACTTTGCGCGGCGTCTGCGGGGGGTGCGGTGGGCGCAGTCCCCCGCTGCTACTACTACGCTACTACTACGTATGTAGTCGATTCCGAATCAATAAGGGAGTTTGAAAGTAATCTTGATAAAGCATGGGGAAGACAAGATTTGAAGTTTGATTATAAAACAAAAAAACAGAATAGTAAAAATTTTGCGTCTGCTACCGCCGCCGCCAACACCGTGAACGACCGCAGCAGTGCAAGTACTGGTACTGAGCTGGATACACAGGCATAGTTTGCCTTTTTCCAGAGGATCTACTGTAAGAAACTGTAAGAAACTGTAAGAAACTGTAAGAAACTGTAAGAAACTGTAAGAAACTGTAAGAAATAACAGGGGGTCTGGGGGGCATAGCCCCTCGGCCGCTGGAGACATTTTGAGATGTGAAGGTAAATATACGCACAATACATGCTCAAAATTTATTAAAAGGAATGAATAATATTGTAAGTTAAAGGGATGTTATGTACAGTAAACCCTCGCTGTCTCGGACTAATTGGGGGGAGACCCAGTCCGAGATGACCGAAAATCCGAGATGTCCGAAGTCCGACTTATGTCCGACTTAAGAGAGGAAAATGTCCGAATTGGAAGAGGGAGTTCGAGCCACCAGAGAAAACGGAGACTTCCCTATCACTAACAACGTTGATTCAAGATAAATTACAGTATATCCAGCAGACATATATTATAAATATCACTTTCCTTCTCCATTTCACTGTCCTTCTCCACCTCACTGTAGCCTTAGATCTCGGAATTTGCCCTTAGATCTCGGAATTTTCCGAGATATATGACACCTGTCCGACAGACCATGTGGGCCCTCGGAGTTTTCCCCTTACATCTCGGAATTTTCCGAGATATACGGCGAACTTTCCGAGAGGCCGATGCCAGTCCGAGTAGTCCGGGTTTCCGACTTCTAGAGGTCCGAGATAGCGAGGGTTTACTGTATGTTTACTGGTGTTTAATCAGGATACTAGGGGAGCTGGCTGCCTGTACTTCAGTTTCAAAGGGATTCACTTCAGGTCCACTAATATAGGCATTGAAAACAAGTTTTTAAATTATTCTTAGCAGTCCCTGTTTTAGTTTTGTAACTTTTGTCCAATAAAGATTTCATGTATATTTGTTGTTGCATTCCAAGAACTATTACATACTTAATTTATATCCTTTCATATGATACATGAGTTACCGGTACTATAGAGTACTGGTTAAAATACATACTGGTACCAAGTTTCAAGAATAAACTTTGATTAGAACATTTGTTTGTCTATTATTTTCTCTGGACCGAGTAAAAAATACCTGGGTAGGCTATTCCCATCTCGGGTTAAGTACAATCAGTAGGAACGTAGAAACTTACTTTAATTTTCACAACTTTAAAAGACTCAAGATTCTGCTAGGCTAATTCCGAAAATATTCAATCAAGTCTCCGTTACCCCCATGAAGTCAGGGTATAGTAATGACAAGACATACCAATAATATATGTTAGTTAGTGGGTGTGTGGACTGTGGGGATAGTGGCAGCCCCCACTTTGGACACTAAGACTAAGTAAAGTTAGGTTAGGGTAAGGTAATGCAAATTATCTACTCATAAAATTATAAACGATTGAACAATAAACTACTGTACTATATTCCTTGAAGAAATAAAAACAAACAATTGTACATAAGGCTGCGGAAAGATTCCGCAGGGATTCCGGGAAATCTATAAATGCACTGTAGGCGGTAGGCCTAGCTGCTGGCTGTACACTTATTAAATTGTACCGGCAATCTGGCTAAAAAGTTACCGGTATACAAAATGAGAACATAGAGGCAGGGTGCAGATCCCACTTTGGACAGGGTAAGTTATTGCAAATCTTCCACTCATAATATAAACTACAATAAAATAAGATACCAGTAATACCTACTGTAGCCTATTCTGCCTATAGCCTATACCTTGAAAACAAAAACAAACGGTAAGACTGCGAAAGTATTCTTCAGTGATAGGCCTACCCAAATCATGGCCGAAAACTCTATAAATGCACTGTAGCCTCTGTAGGGTGGCAGGCTTAACCTAGGCTAGGCCTATACAGTACAGTACAGTACTGTACTGGTACAGTGTACACTCTTTATTAAATTGTGTCGGTACTTTGGCAGAAAATGTTATAAGAACATAGGCTAGCAGCAGACCTCACTTTGGACACTAAGTTAGGTTAGGTTAGGACTGTCTGTTACGTACCGTTCATAAGATCCTGTGTAGCAGCCCGCGGGAACTGTTTTTCAGATGCCTATTTACTAAGAAACATTGAACAATATCTTTAACCTAGCCAAAACCTAACCTAACCTTAAATAACTAGTATAGCCTATTAGTGGAATATTTATGAATGTAAAATGTAAAAAAAAAATTGTAACATTACCAAATTATTGAGATATAGGCTAGCCTATGTACAGGTTCACCCCCCCTACGCAGGATTATATCCGTACCGTTTCATAGGCTTCAGCTTATATACCGTACCGGGTACCTAAAAAATAATGGTAAGGATGTAGTATTCGGGCGTAGGCTACCGCCTGCCAGGCCGTGCCCTGTTTACACTACTTGCATGTTCGCATCTATTTTGACTGTCGTGGGATACAATAATAGGTTGACCGTTGAGGAACTAGGCAGTAGGCTAGATGAGAATTTCAACAAGCCCTGGGGAGGGGCAAGGCGGTGGTGAGGGCTCCTCAATAAATCCTATAGGCGGCCCCTATTATCCCCTATAATCCCACGGCATGACGGCAAACTGTTGTTGTTGTTGTTGTTCCCCAAGCTGCCTGGCCGAACAGCCCCAAGGTCCCGAGCAAGGCCAAGGCCATAGAGCGTCCCCACAAAACCCTCCCTGCTTACCACTAACAAAACCCAGGTGACCGAAGCCACTCTAAGGCAGGGAGCTGAGGAGGGCGCGGAAACGCCCGGGAAACCAAAGCCCCACCCAAGGCCCTGTGCCCCTCAGCAATTATGAAGGGAAAGTTGAGGGGCAAGGGAAAAATGTGACGCTTTGGCTCCCAATCTGCCAACTTTTAGGTTGGCAGTAGGGAGGTCGATCCACGGAAAAGACGCCGTCACTTGAGATCTAGAAGATATATAAGTAAAAGAAACAGTCAGAGTAAGCTATGGGTATGGCAGAGATCGCTCAGCTCTCACTCTGATAGACCAGCCCATCACCACATGACTAGAACCCAATCCTCTCAGCATCAGCTAGGAAAGGCCCTAGAAAGCCGCCTTTGGCGGGGGGATGGGATAGCTCCCCTGCTTCAACTCCTTTCGAAGTTGGGCACCCGCCGACGGCAAACTGTTATTGTCATAGGCTATAGCCTAGCCAGGGTGTCAAACGACGCTGTTTTTTTTAGTGATAACACAAATGAACTTTCTGTAGGATATAATGATAACAAAATTTTAATCCTAGCCTACGTATTTTTATATTATTATTTTAAAAGTTAGACATCTAAAATAGGAGTATAACTAAATAAGTTGGTCACCAATTATTTTGCAATATTTGAAAAAAAATATGGATTTTATATGCTCTAAACATAATATGAAAATGTGTTTTAAGCCTCGGCAAAACCTAATAAAAATATATGGTACTAAAATGGAATTTTGTCGTAACATTGTTGTCAATACCTTCCTATAGACGGCACCGATTCGTACACACGCCATTTTCACATGTCTCCCGAGGTCTGTCCACTAGCTTTTTAGTCAACACTAACTCCACCTGCCCATCTCTGTCGAAACTACAGGTGTTCATTTCCACAGCTTTGCGCATCACGTCACGATATACTAGGTCTCAGAAACAAGATTCGTAGTTGCGGTAGTATTTAGAGGTATCTGGACACTTCGAGCGAATTCATATTCGAGCGGAGGCGCATTTAGGGTTAGGTTAGGTTAGGTTAGGTTAGGTTAGGTTAGGTTAGGTTAGGTTAGGTTAGGTTAGGTTAGGTTAAGTTAGGTTAGGTTAGATTGTGCATCCGCTCGATCAGGAATTCGCTCAAAGTGACTCGCATTCTTTACAGATACGGCCGAATACCAGTAGGCTACTAAATGGGCGGTGGCCCAACCGCCATGTTGTATCCCACGTAGGCCTACTAGGTACTATGGACACATTGTAGGCGTTAGGTGTGGATTAGGCTTGTATCCAATGTATTAGGTCTATGTTACTGGATATTTATGATTTAAATAAGTGCTACGTTTTCGATAAATCTGGTTATATGGCTTTGCAATTAGGGAAATCATGAGCCGATTTCTGATATTTACTTAGTCTTTTTCGATTCTCATAATCCGATCCAAGTTTTGCCAAAAATTGGATCGGGTTTTCCAAAATTATGCTTTTTGGGGTTTGCAATTTAGGGAAACATGAGCCAAAATTCTAAATTAGGTTACCGTAATTTGTTTACTCTTAAAACTCGCAAAATCCGAGCCAAGTTTTGCCAAAACATGGCTCGGGTTTTATGGCTTTGCAATTTCGGGAAACCTGAGCCAAATTAGAAACCACTTAGATACATTTAATTTAATAAATTCTTCTCAGCATGGATTCACTCAGGGACGTTCTTGCCTTACTAATTTGCTTATTTTTATTTTTTTTTTCTCAGAGGTATATGAAGCAGTAGATAATGACAAGTCATATGATATAATATATTTAGATTTCAGTACCGGTAAAGCTTTCAACAGAGTCCCCCATGAGAGATTGATGAGAAAGGTTGAGGCGCATGGAATAGGTGGAGCGTTGTTGGGATGGATTAGGTCATGGCTAATTGGTAGGAAGCAGAGAGTCAGCATAAATGGTACGAAGTCAGAATGGGGAGCAGTCAAAAGTGGTGTCCCCCAGGGATCTGTATTAGGTCCTCTGTTTGTTATATACATAAATGACCTTGATTTAGGTATAACTAGTAGGATAAGTAAATTTGCAGACGATACCAAAATGGGGAGAACAATTGATTCAGATAGAGATATAGTGCCTCCAAAGGGATCTAGATACCTTACACGAATGGTCAGTAAATTGGCAGATGAAGTTTAACATTGACAAATGCAAGGTATTAAAGATAGGGAAGATGCATACAAATGTTAAATATAAACTAGCTAATATGGAATTAGAAAACTCGAATTGTGAGAAAGATCTAGGTGTGTTTGTTAGCAATGATTTGAAGCCTAGACAACAGTGTATAAGCGTTCGAAACAAGGCAAACAGGATTCTCGGGTTAATCTCTAGGAGTGTGAGTAACAGAACTGCTGATGTTATCTTAAAACTTTACTTGTCATTAGTGAGACCCCATATGGATTATGCTGTTCAATTTTGGTGTCCTTATTACAGAATGGACATAGATTCATTGGAGAGAGTACAACGTAGAATGACAAAAATGATCCATAATATTAGAAATCTTCCGTATAAAGAAAGGTTGAAGAAATTAAGCTTACATTCGCTAGAGAGACGCAGAGTTAGAGGGGATATGATAGAGGTGTTCAAGTGGGTTAGTGGGATTAACAACGGGGACATGACAAAGGTACTAAAGCTCAGTGATAGCGACAGAACTCGTACCAATGGTTTCAAATTAGAAAATGTTTGTTTCAGAAAAGATATAGGCAAATATTGGTTTGGTAACAGAGTTGTAGATGGGTGGAATGGACTACCAAGTGCTATAGTGGGATTAAAAACGATAGGGAGCTTTAAGATAAAATTGGATAAGCATATGGACGAGAAGGGTTGGGTGTGAAGGGGGATCAGCAGGGTTGGGCCAATCAGCGCTCTGCAGACCCCCGTAATCCTGCGTTAATCTCTAACCGTTTTGGTAAGATGATCCTCAGGGTATTAGAGTGTTGAGCCTATAATTGGGCTTTGTAATTGGGGTTGTGTGGGACAGGGATCTGCCTTGCTTAGGCCAATCGGCTTTCTGCAGACTCCCATTTTCTTATGTTCTTAAAATTTCTAAATGAGGTTACTGTCATTTTCTTGTCTACAAACTCTCAAAATCCGAGCCAGCTTTGGCCAAAACTTGGCTTGGGTTTTCGAAATATTGGGTTTTAGGCCTTTGAAATACCTTAAAACGGTAAAACCCGAGCCAAGTTTTGTTAAAATAAGTTTTAATCGCCGTTTTATGCATTTAACCCCTCATTTTCCCTGTACTTCATAGCCCTCCCCACTATCGGGCGGCATGTCTTAAGATCGTTGTATAATGGGGAAAACGGTTTCGCCGAGGGTTGTAATTATTTCCAAACACTATATATTGATGAAAACTAACAGGGAAAAATAAAAAAATCCATGGAAAAATTAGTGACCATCTTATTTAGTTTTTCCAAAATAGGCCTAGGCCTACTGTGTTCCAAAACTCAAGAGTAGCCTAGCCTAGCCTTACCAAAAAAAAAAAAAAAAAAAAAAAAAAAAAACAGGAATGTTGGTCTAGGCTAAGTTTAATATACACTTCCCAGGTCATTTTAACAGTACTATTGCTTCTACATATCATATAATACACCATAGAGTAAGTTTTTAATAACTAGAAAAAAAGGTCATCTTCTAAATAATTACCATAATTGAGGACCTTGGCCGTTCCCGGGTTAAGAGTGGGCTCTGAGTCTTAGCCTACCAGAACCAGATTCCCAGCTGCCTAGCTAACCTTATATTTTACTGTCTTTAACCTCAAATCTTCCTTGATCTTCATTAGCCTATCAATAGGCCTACATTATACATAGCCCCACTAGTGGGGGCAGTCCTAAGATTGTTGGATAATGGGTTATCCTAAGCCTAATACGCCTAGCCTCAGCCTAGGCTACTCATTTCTGCTTCAAATCATCATTATCATCATAGGCCTAGGCTAATACAAGTAGGCCTAGGCCTATACAACACTAGGCCTAGGCTTATCTGAAAAATAATATGCTTGGCTACTTACAAAATCGCTGTTTGGTGCTTGCTAGAAGTCAGGTTTATCCCAAGAACTTACCTTGAACTTATACCTTATATATAATGAGTTCCCCAAGATTAATATGCACAATTTTAGAATGTGTAGGGCACTCGCAATTCACATGAAGTCAATGTTATATTCCAGCCCCTTAATTCACTCTATTTTCCACAAATATATCGGTAAATAACAGCTAAACACATTTCCAAGTGTTCCACAGTTGATTGGCGGCAAGCTAATTTGACGTCATCATTGGATCATTTTCGGAAACACCACAACGGAAAACATAGCTGATTTTGTTTCGTTGTTTTCCATTAATCCAACCACATATATACCCCTGAAAAACAAGTAATTCATCATAAAGATCGTACTAATTTATAGCTTACCTTATGCCTCAAGGTCTTGCGCTCTTTGTCAAACACATAAAATTTATATTAATTCACTATTTTCGAGAAATTAGAGACCCCTTAAAATTAATACATACGAATAAATATCACATATTTTGGCAGGGGGTTAAATGGGATCATTTTTCATCAGAAAACTAACATTCAAACTTAAATTAATATTTTACATTATTCATTTCAGTGAAATTCAGCCAATATATTAAACACATGGAGTAGTTTAGTTAATATATACATAGTTTTAGATAAATACCTATTATTATCCTTTAATCTACATATTATTGAGCATTCGAGTGCCAATAAAATTACGGTAGTTGTGTTCGTCTTGACTCAGCCTTCGGCGCAATATAACATCGGAGTGTAGGGGTACATTGGTTGGTTGTTTGTTTGTTTGTTTGTTTGTTTTAGCGGACTCTCCCATCCAGGAGTTCGTTCTATGAACGATGGCTGTTTCCTTATTGTAATTTATATTTGTTATATTGGTGCTAAAGTCAGTCACCTCATCCGAACCGAACAAGTTGTGTTTTCACGGTGTAAACAAATAGCTGGGGTGACCAGTAGCGACATTGGTAGAGCGCTCGGTTTCTAACCGGGAGGACCGAGTTCGATTCTCGGCTGGTGGAGATAGTTGGGCAATCTCCTCACACCCCTTGCCTCTGTTCTGATCGCCTAACAGTAAAATAGGTCTATGCCTGGGTAAATAGGTTCCTCGTGACCTCATCCCTTAAACCACTAACAAAAAAAATAAATAAATAAAAACAAATAGCTCACATGACTCGAGCTTTGGATTTATCCGTTTATATTTACATTAGTAACAGGTGATATATAATAGTTCTAAGATCATAGCCAATGTAGAATAGGCCTACAGTGTAGAGCAAAGCAACTATCGTTTGATGAGTTTAATGTAGAAATAGAATGGCAGGTTTAGCGGGGCTCCCGGGACAGTCACAGGCTCACAGCCAATTTCAGTATCAATATTTTTTCAGATGTTAGGTTCGGGATCACGAAGAAAATGGGCGAATTTTGGCACACTGTCCGCAGCCTAGGCCATTTTTGATACCAGTTTCTAGAATCTAGCCTAGGTGTAAGGTTCAGGCAAGAGCCCGTTATTTATTTGGCCTAGCCTCATTGAATAATCATTCATCATCAACGAAAGGGCTCATAGACTCTTGCAACCTTAAACAAAATAAGGTACGATTTTAGTTACTGGACACATATTTGACAGGTACCGCCAACGATTTAATACATATTTTGTTTTCGGTTTCCACGCATCCAACACCAAGCTACACCCTTTTATGGTGTACGAAACACTAAAAAAGCAATGGGGACACTTTAATAATGATAATATGAGACGAAATATTAAGACAACTCGGTTGCGTTCGTGGAAGTAGCGTCGCTTTGTTTACTTTACGCTCGGAGTGACTTCCCGGTCCCGCCACCTTGGTGGTCGACTTCAAATGGCTAAGCTTATATAACCAGTTGTTGGGTCCATTTTTTGATAAAGACTTGCGTTATAGGCCGTGGGATACAGGACAGGGTTGAGGGGGGGCTCTCCCCCCCCCCCCCCCCCCCCCCCCCCCCGTGAATTATAATAATCGTCATATTATATAGGTCTTCGTGGTGCGATGTATAAGGTGTTGATTTTCGGTGTGAGCATCCTGGGTTCGAATCCACGGACTGCCACATGTGTTTGTAAATTTCATTAATCGATTTTAGGCGTATGGTTGGTTGTTGGAAGGAACATAATATATGTGGCCAGCAGGGGGCAAGTAAAACAGCTGGCCGTAGTAACCTCGAGCGTCCTGGGTAAACAAACCGCGACGATCCGAAGCGACGACGGACTCCCCCCGCCGCTGATTTTCGGCACAAACGCGCCGTTTTATTCTCGTCGAAAACCACATAAGCCTATAAAGTTATTATATAGTTTGCAATGCTATTACCGGACCAGAAAAAGGTGTAGCTTGGTGTTGGATGCGTGGAAACCGAAACAAAATATGTATTAAATCCTCGGTGGTACCTGTCAAATAGGTGTCCAGTAACTAAAATCGTACCCAAAAGAAATCTAAGAAACAAATTGGCCTAAAATACAATTGCAGGAAGTTGGAAGACATTAATTTCAGACGACATTCCGTGGCTGGCTGAAACTCCAAGTGTACCCTTAGCCTATAACTGCTTCAATTCTTATTTAATCTTTATCCCATGACCCCCGCAGATCATGCCACCCGGGACCAACGTCTGGGGCATCAATTAACGTACCGAAATGAGCTAGGACCGCTAAAATACGGGAAAAACTGACTTACCCAAACCACCGTGGCGAGTAAACAAGGCGTTGTTGTTGTTGTTACTATTAAAGGGCCTTCGGGTGGATGCCACCTGCTTGGCCCTAGAAGACTAACCGTCAGTGGGACCCTATACTATATCGGCAACATGAGTCGCCAAGAGGAAGACACATAAGGCACGAGAGAGCTGAGAACACACATCCGCATCCCGGACACCGTGGCCTAACAAGAGCCCTAAGCTGAACCCCCGAGACGACAAACGGCAAACCGAGTCCCTAAGTTTGACCCTGTGACTATAGAACCGCGGACACACCTCCACCAGATGCTCAGGGGTTTCGGGCTGTCCACACCAGCGACAGTCCGGGCACCGTACCATGCGGAGTCGGAACAGGTGTGCCGACAGCGCAGTGTGTCCAATACGCAGCCTGGCCAGCGAGACATCGAGTTTCCGCAGGGGGTGTCGACTCCAAGGCTGGGGGCACGAATCCCACCGGTATCTCCCCATGGTCGTCTGTAGCAACAGCACCCGTAGCTCCCTGTCCCAAAGACCGCGACTAGCCCGCCCGACAACCCGGGCATGCGTCCTCGCATCCATGTCAACCGACTCAACCTCTACCGAATCGTGCGCCAGCGTCGCCGCAGCATCAGCCACCGTGTTGCCACGAATGCCCGAGTGCGCAGGAACCCACTGGAGGACCACTTCCCACGGATGACCTAAAAAGTGAACCAGCAACACCTGGATGGCGAAGACAAGACGAGGATATGTAGCCGGGCGGGCCGCAAGGAGCAGATGGAGGGAGGCTTGGGAATCCGAGTACAAGACGACCCGTTGAGGCCGAATATGACACCGCACAAACTCCAGGGCTCGGAGAATGGCAAACAGTTCCGCCGCTACGATGGGATGGTGTCCAGACAACCTCCAGGTCTGGCAGAGGGAGAGGTCCTCGTAGTAGACAGCCGCGGACGAGGAGGCCGGAGGGACGCAGGAACCATCCGTGAAGACACCGAAGTGCCCCTGATAACACGACCCCACCAGCTCAGCAAAATAGGCCCGGGCAAGTCCAGCATCCGTCGACGTCCGGTAACCTTCATGGAAGGTAACCCGGATGCGAGGAGTGAGATCAACCCACGGCGGGACCGGAGACACAGAGGGGGTCGGGGAGGGAGAGGGAGGGTCCACAGCTATCTGCCGATAGTGGAGGAGGCTCCTCACCAGGAAAGGTTGACGCCGTTTCACACGTGTTATGAATGGGGTCCAAGCGGCCGAGAACTGACGACGAAGCCGAGCCATTCACTGCACTACCATAAGTCACCCTTCTGGGCATTGAGTCGTAGGCCCCAGTCCCTCGCCCACTCACAGAGCTCATCAACCGCCAATTGCAGAGCAGTCTGGGCCTGGATCGTCGGCATACACCATCGTCGTAGCATTACGGGACCGAGGGACATCAGACAACATGGCATTCAGGAACAGTGGACCCAAGATCGACCCCTGAATCACCCCACGGCGGACAGGGAAAGGCCGCGACGTAGAGGTACCAACCGCCACAGAAAGGGACCTCTCAAGCAAGTAGCTGCAGAGCCACGATAAAACCTTCCCACGTACACCAAGCATACCCAATTTGTATAGGACCCCGGCATGGGAAACCGAATCAAAGGCACTCGCAACATCGATGAACGCCACGAGGAGCACCTTCTTGTTCCGATACGCATCCTGGATGCGATATTCCAGCTGGAGGAGCACATCCACGGTGCCCCTAGCCGGGCGGAAACCATGAAGAACATCAGGAAGGAGTGCCTTAGTCTCCACGGCAGATGGGCAAGCATCTCATACGCCACATCATCGTGACCCACAGGATCAGGAGATTCAAGATGGTACGAAATTACTGACTCCAGCCGATCCACATCCGGTAGTTGCGGTGGGGCCGCAAACAGCACCCGATAGTGATCTGCCAAACAATCCGCCTGCTCCTGCGCATCGCCAACGAGCCGACCGCCAACAGTAAGAGGGAAAGAAGCGTCCACCCTCTGGCCATTCATCTGCCTAACAAAACGCCACGCCCTCTTGCTGGAGCTGGCAAACCTCAACGTAGGACAGAAGGCAGCCCAAGACCCACGCTTCGCCTTCAAGAGAGTGCGTTTGCACCGGGCATCCACCCTCCGTGCCTCCCGCTTGAACTCTACACAGGGATGACGGCGCCAGCCCGATGACGAACCCGGACCGCGACCGCACATTCCGCGGTCCACCAAGGAACAGTGGGCCTGTCCGTAGGGGGCCGGCCCGTCATCCGAAAGGCCCCACCTGCCGCAGCAGTTAGCGCCCTTGAAATGGCCTCAGCACCCGAGCCCACCGACTCCGCGAGAGAGGGAGGATCCAAGCGGAGGCCACGTTGGAACTGTCCCCATCCCTCAGCACTGAACCTCCACCTCGGGCGGGAACGCGGAGGGGCAGGAGAGGGTAACCCGAGCACCTAAAAACAGGTCATTACCCAAGCAGAGAAGTCCCCCATCACCAGACAGGGCGACGGCAATTGATTAAAATAATGTTGGAATTCCGGCAGAGCAATATTCCGACAAGGGTTATAACAGATGAACACAGTAGCCCACCCCTTCCGTAAGGCCACGCTCACCGCCAGAACGTTGCAAACCGAACATCTTGCTCGGGACCGTATCCCGCACCGCTAGAGCCAAACCACCACCCCTAGAGTCCCTATCCGAAATGAGGGATCCGGAAATGTAACGTGGAAGAAAGCCAAGTTTCGCAGAGCCCAACCACTATAGGGGCTTCACGTTCCACCAACAACCGCAATCCTGAGTCTTACGGTGAACTGACCGAGCATTCCACAAAGAAACTTCTCCGATAAGGCAACCCTAACGACACCAACAGAGCCAACAGTCTGGGTATCAATGCGAGACAAACTTCCTTGAGAGTACGGCCTGACACTATGCACTCCCACTTCAGCGTCAGAGGAGGCTCATGGATCGCTAGAGCCTTCAAGGGCACGAGTGGTCACCCGAAGCCATAGGATGAAACCCACTACAGTTCCGACAGCCGAAACTGGATAGCACAGACAACCCTGGAAGGCAAGCAACCCCGAAAACGCAAGCGGACCACCCCTGAACCCCACAGCCGCCGTCCGCCGAGGAACAGAATGGATAATGTACGTTACCAAGTCAGCGTCGTCCGAGTCATCCGGCAACGCCACGGCCCCCTGGGCCAGGCATCAGCGACCTCATCAAGGACCAGACTCCGCTTCAGGCCACCAAACGACTGATCGTCCATGGCCGCCAGGCCCGCCACATCTCCCTCACCACCCCCACTACACACACTCATCCCCCAGCACTACCCACCACGGTCCCACTGACTCTAGCCAGGAAAGCCAGCTGGCAAGCCCGATGGCCCACCTGAGCAATAGCCCGTGAAATAGAAAATGAAAATGAAAAGCACAAGAGACCAGCACGTCGGAACAGTACGGCCGTCTTCTTCTTCTGTCAACAAGGCGTTGAAGGCGGAAAGGATTGGGCGCTTACATTCCGGTGCTGACTTGGGTTAGTGACATATTGAAACTTTTATTTATACATTAAAACTACTTTATTAGTTATTTTAGATGTATTAGAAGGAGTAGTATATTTTAGTAATTTACATTAGTTATTCTAGTGCTAACAGATATCGATAATTGGTGAAAATGCGCAAAATATTAATTCGGATGTATCAATTTGTTTAGTGGTAGCCTACTCGCTTTTCTTCTCACTATTTCTCTATTCGTGGTCAATATAGCCCTTCTAACCCTGTCCCTACATATCATACTGCCAATGAATAACACATGTTATGTCCTCCAATAAACTACATATTGTATTTGTGATATAAATGGGGTATCTATGACCGCAGCCGGTATGCCTATGCACCGTATCACGATTCTGATGCGATGTATTATTTACTTTATTTAATTGCATTATGTTAGCCGGAGGCTAGATTAGGATGGTTAAGTTTGTTAATATAATAACATTAAGTAAAATGCATACATATATAATCGTGATTACTGATTTCAAGTGATTTGGCACAAAGTCAATGTATAGCGGCTGTAGGCCGTAGTGGAGTAAGTGAAAGTTGCTGTACGTTTTCTCTTAAGACTTATGGGCACTTCGTTTTCTATTATTACATTAAATGGCAAGCTCATGTAAAGATATACTTAAATTTGTGCATGTCTATGACGTTTTTCTCAATTTTACCACTAGTGTATCACGCCAGAGGATATTCTGCGATTAGATAATATTATAATACATCTATGGACCTGATTTTACAGGAATATGTATTGAAATGGAGGAGAATTCGTGTAGCCTTGATATATTTCGAGTAGGAAAAATCTGGAGGCGTTTGGCATTTGATGAGTTTTCTTAATATAGATAACATTTGCAGGTTGGTTACATTGATTATTAAATCCAAGCGAACACACCACCTTCAAAATATTTTCTTTAGCCCATAAACTTCCCCCACCCAAAATATAGCCAAACTAATCTTCAACTCAATTGACCACTTGCGAGTTTCGTTCTATAAGGAAGTTGGAGTTGTAGACATCGATATTTAACATAATTACCAGCTAAAATAGTTATAGTACATTTATAGATAGCCTACATAAAATCCAATTCAACATACTCTTTAGCCATCCGAAACCTACATTATTGTTGCATGTCTGTTTACCATCGATGTCTACAGCTCCAACTTCAGAGTTTAGTAAAATTTGCCAGAACGTCCCGGACTTCCCAAACTTGACTACTTCCTTTAACGTGACGATAGTGCGTTGTTATATGTGCGATTGGTTTGCTTGGGAAACAGATTAACTTGCTCATGTAGTGATGTACACCCTATGTGGTGGATTGTGTTCTTTTATTTAATAATTTTCATTTTAGTAAGCGTTGTTTCCACATAGCGATTTTGATAATTTAATTTGACTTTATATTGTCCTTGTCCCAATTTTGGTTTGTTTAGTTTGCAAGTTTTACATTTTAATTCCTTATAGAACGAATTTAACGAAACTCGCAAGTGGTAAATTATTTGCATATTTCCTCCCACCAATTAGTCTATTGTTGGACACACTCAACCAGTCACCATTGCTCAACTATAGTATGCCATGGCAATATCATGCCTGACTGTCTTGACTGTGGCATGTCCTTTCTAACAAACTGGGCTGCTTGATCCTGGCGCGCCATGCGCTTCCGATTGGTGGCCTTAATTACCAGGTAAGTAAACCAGGTGAGTAAATGAACACACAAAAACAAAATACAAATTCACAAACATCTAGGTCATCCAGGAGAAGACCCAGAGACCATGGGGTCACCAAGGTCCCTTAAGCACTTCCTCGGCCCCCGACCACCTAAATCAATATAGCTAGAATAAACTTAAAAGACGTCGTCGGTACAGAAGGGGTTAACGCGTCGAGCTAATTACTTGATCAACTGGTAGGCCTATACTATCCCCCGATCTGTAATCAAAGTCTACATCATACCTCATAATACATTTATTTGCCTCTCTACTCTATTAAGTGTATATTTTTGTCTATGTAGTATTAATTTAAGTGTAATAACTGCGCATACTAATTGTGGTTAATTAGGTAATATAGTAATGATTGAAATATTAAAAATATTCTACTAGTTTATAATAGTTTGTAATAATATATCCGTTTTCTGTTATCTTTAATTTTACAGAAAATGGTTCGTCTTACATCTTTTCATGGGTAAATGAAGTAGTTTTCCATGATTTGTATAACCCCTTCACCCACATGACGTAACTTTCTATCATATCCTGGTTACCATTATACGATTGTATTTAGCATATGATTTACTTCTAGGATTCAAAAGGGTAAATACAATCTCAATATGCCCTCTGAATAACATAGGCTCTTCTTAAAACTGCATGAAATCGCCAGAATCAAAGGTAAAAAGGCGTCATGGTGCTGAAGGGGTTAAATTCTTTACCCTAGATAATGACGTGACCAGTACTATAAAATGTTCTTTCAACGCTATAGTCCATTCATTAGAGGCTGGCCGAAATCGTGACCCCTAAACTTTATTAAGCCGGTATCACACAAGCGTTTTTTCCCTCAACACTGGTCTAGCAGCGTATGAGGTCAACATTTATAATATTTCGGTCACCTAAAGTCGTCTATCATCGGTCTAGTTTCCGATACCAGTGCCAAATATTCCAGAAATGTTGATCATCGAATGTTGACTAAAAAGGCTTGTGTGATACCGGTTTAAGTAAAAAAAGGGCTATTGTAAATGGGCTGTAGATTTCAAGTTTAAAGACCACTATGTCCACATAGAATGTGGTTACAGTCTCACGTCCTAAATGGCGGATTTCTAGGCGGCCCTTTCAAGGGCAGCCTCTGTTGTCAAGTTCTTTATTTTGAGATCAGACCGAAGTACTGTACCGGAGCCCACGTCATTCGAGTTCTACCCCTACGCGTAGCTCCCCCCTCGTTCACAGTCCGGCATTTCTTCACCCAGTTCTGATCATCCATTCTCTCCAAGCGTCCACACCAACCAAGTCGGTTCGTGCACATCACTTCACTGACACTCATTAGGAGACACCTTAATTCCTCGCTCGATACCCCGTCCCTGAGGTTAACCCCACATATCTATCTCGCCATTCTATCCTCATTTCGTTCCATGCTATTGACATCCTCCGCTTTAACCGGCCACGTTTCCGAGGCATAGGTCATCGCACTCCTAACACACGAGGTATACACCTTCCCTTTAAGGTGAAGTGAGAGCCCTCTCATGGCCAGGAGTGGCAACAGCTCTCTAAACTTCCCCCAGCAACTTCTGACTCTAGCAATGGAGCCAGCTTCAGCACCACCTCCGGCGGAAACCGTATCGCCCAAATAGAAAAATTTATTAACACACTCCAGTATTGCACTGTCGAAATCAACACTGACAGGCGGGTCATTTAACACAAGTTCTCCCTTGCACACTGCACATTCAAAGTCTACGATTCTCTCGTCAAAAGTCCCCTAGCTCAACTACATCTCTGTGTACCCAGTCACTACAGACGCAACATTGAATTGAGTTACTTCCCACTCCGTTCCCACATACTGTATGTATGTATGTACAGTATAGAGTATTTTCCTTTTCTGTCTTTAAATTCATGTACAGTATGTATGTATGTACGTACAGTATAAAGTATTTTCCTTACATCCTAAAATTCATGTATGTATGGAGTATATTCCTTTTCTGTCTTATAATTCCATACAGATCAGTATTAACAATTCAGTTGTAAAAGGGAGAACAAATCCTCGTTTACTAAAAATATTCTGTTTTTTCCAGCTGATCGTAAATTGAATCCCTTAGCATCTGATTTCTCAATTCTTAACGGAAAAATATGATACTGCTATGTCTCTGTCATTATACTGCCAAGTTTTCATCCTATGACTTAAACTGCAATACACTTTGTTTCCAGGCATTTTGACCACAAGTCCCTTGAATTTCACTGTCATTCTTTTGGCTATGGGGGATACACTCGTTACAGGCAACTTGCCTTATGTTTCCTTCATACACATAGTAACAAAAATAATAACAGCAGCATATTTCGGTACAAATTCTTGGTAATAGCCGAGTAATCAGGATGGCGAGATAGCAATTTTCCATCAACTGTATGAAAACAAACTACAGTACAGTAAAATTCCACTAATCCGGAGGCTGAAACCTCGGAATGCCCGATACCTCGGAAGGTTTTTTCCCAAAAAATATATTATTTTTCCCCAAAAATATAAATAAATACACCACCGAAACTTCACCGCACTGCACAGGTAGGCAACGAAATATGGCTTTTTAAAAATTATTCTAATTAATTATTAATTTGTATGTGTTTTAGGGCCATTTTTATGTATAAATCTGATACCTCGGAAAATCTGCTAATCCGGAAGTCCTGCGGTCCACTGACTTCCGGATTAAAATAATGTTACTGTATAATGAATGGAGTAAATTATCAACAAAACACGATAGGAATAAAAAATACACACTTCTTCAATATTTGTGCTTTATTGTAAATCTTAGCCCAAAGTTTCAGTACAAGTTTTCTTCTTATAATAACCCTACAGTAATTCTAGTGTATGCTATAACCGCTTTGTGAATTACAGTAGTTAACCCTTACAAGATCCGATTACGCATCTCTTTTCCGTTTTCTGGCTATTATTAGGCGTTCTTTATTCAGGTCAGGAAGGGTATATGGAAGTCAGAGGGGTAATTGAGATAGTCTTTACCCTTACAATTCGCACAGATCCTTCCTAAACTGTACAAAATCATCTAATGATAGCCAGAATAACCTGTCAAACTGCGGCATAATCTTCAAAGGGTCAACGAGATACAAACACTGGAACACATTTACACACAAACTGTTCAAATACTGGAAGCCTTATCCCTCTCAGCGTTATGATGACTTTATTCGCTATACTCTGGCTAACAACAGATGATTTTACTCAGATTAGGAAGGACCTCTAAGGATCAGAAGGGTTATATTAATCTCTATCCTTTTATTTAGTTTTATAAGGTCCTCTAGGAATCAAAAGGAATAAAAGGAGTTATATTTATCTCTATCCTTCTATTTAGTTTTATAAGGTCCTTTAGGAATCAAAAGGGGCAAATTCTATCTCAATTAATCCTTTTACTCAGCAAACGAAAACCCTCTAGGAATGTTTCCAGCTAACATAAGCTCAACGATGTCACCTAGGATCAATAGGATACAACAGTAAGGATTTTCAATTACATTGGTAGACCCTGGCAGGAATTTAAGTGTCCGCTATGGCCCAAATCTAGCCATCAATAAAATACACCAGATAACAACTTGCGGACATGAGCTACCTGTGGGCTCACCAATTACCCCTCGGACTCTCACAATCCCTTCCTAAGCTGAATAAAATAGTCCAATGATAGCCAAAGTATAGGGAGAGAAACGTCATCATGAATCGGTAGCCTTACATACATAAATTACCATAACTAACGTCCTATAAATACAAAAATATAAATACTTTTAACTGAAGCTTAAAAGAAATGCTTATCGCTGGTCAGAAACCGATCGAGGAACAACAACAATACAAACAGCACATATAATTATTATTCTGGCTATTATTATAATGAAAAACTTGCAAAATAAACAAACCAAAACGTATACGAACACAGTAAAAAGACAAAACAACGAATCAAAATCGCTATGTGGAAACAATTAGAAGATTTTAATAAGTTTAAGAAGAAGCTTTGGGAGTTGGAGGGTTGATTGAGATAGTTTATACCCCTTTGATTCCTACAGATCCTTCCTTAACTGCATAAAAACTTCTGACGATAACCAGAATAAAACGTGAAACAGCGTCACAAAGAGTTACAATACATGCGGAAATAGTGACAGCAAATATAAAGCAAACTGATTAATAACATTGCTAAAAGTCAAATATAGAAGTGCTTCGGATGTAAGCTAATCTTGTGCGAGATAAGAAGGACGCAAAATAAGGAATATAGTAAAGCAAGTCAGTTTTAAATAAGTTAAAAGATGAAACTATCCCATAAACTGTAAAATAATATAAATACTAACAATAGGGTGCCCTTTGGCCCGGCGCTCATTTGTCTTTACGCTTTAGAGACTTAACCTTTATAATACCAGTGACATCCTTTTAACTTTATTCTGGCTACTCTGTTGGACGATTTTGTTCAGTTTCAAAAGGACCTCAAGCAATGAACGGGCTTCGATCTTTTTCACTTAACCCTTTTCACTACCCCAGATCCTGCTTAAACTGAACAAAATCGTCTAAATATAGCTAGGAAAAGATGCAAAAGACATCGCCAGTACAGACGGGGTTAAATAATTAAAATACAGTATTAAAATATGAAGTATTATATTAATGTTCTTAATGTATTAGCTTAATATGTATGGGAAATGTAAGGCACTCTTGTTTCTTTTACAGTACTGTATAATATATAATACATAGCTATACATCGATTTGTTTTGAAAATACAGTAAAACCCCTCTCTACAATACGCAAGAGAGAAATTTCAATCCGGCAGATCCGGAGCGTATTCTCTCTCTTTCGTATTGTAGTCTGAAAAAGAAAGAATTTAATCTGGATTTTCCAGATTGTATTCTCTCTCTTACAGTCTAAAAACGAAAGAGATGGAATTGAGTCCGAAACCAAAATTCATTCCGGAAGCGACGGTATTCCGGATGCGAGGAGTCCGAAAGGGAGGGGTTTTACTTTTGTTGCCCATCTATCAAGCATTATTTTCCATTTCCTTAAACCAAGTATCTACGAGCATGAAAGATCACATGAATCAAAGTTTGGCACAAATCTATGATATCAAACACTTGCTATTATTGTCTATTTGCCTGATAGTTCAGTTCCATTGATAGACCTGCAGAGGGTTGCTCTTGGATAGATATAAACTCTCTCACTGGATAGAAAAAAAATAATAATAAAAAGTATCACAAATAGCTAACCTCTTCAAAACCGCTAATTTTTAGCGATTTTGGCTGACCTTTGCAAGACAACCAGACATCGTACAAAGATGATTCAGGTGTCATTGGAAAGCTCAATTACTGTACTTTTACAGATATAATAATTGCATTACATTCTGGCTCTTGTTTATGCATGAAAATATGCAGGGAATGAAGGTAAATTAGGGCCAACAACCCTGCATTTTTTTTTTAAATCTTCATATAATAAGTAAGTTGATATGTTATACAAGTCACTACGAAAGCATTACTACAGGCAGTGTAAGGCACCACAATGCACTTAAGGCACCATAATCACCCCAAAGGCATCATAATTGCACCTAAGGCATAATTTTCACCCCTAGGTTATCGTAGACACCCCTAAGGCACCCTAAACGCCCCTTAAGGCTACCAAAATCGCCCCCTAAGGCAAACTTCATCAGGCTAATGTTGGCTTTGCAATGGCATAATGCACTTTCATTTCTATATGTCTCCTCTATTAATGTACAACATATATAAATGGGCTTATCTAAGATATGTTTCATGGGTAGTAACATTGTTATTGATACTATATTTTGTTCATATTAAGTCGGCAGTTTATTCTAACCCTTCTCTTTACAGTTGGGGCCCCTCATTGGTTCAGTTTATTTTCATCTTTTGAAAAAAAAAAATTCAACATCGTTCTCAACACCAATAACATCCAAATGAAAACATGTGATTCTCCCAGGATTCGAACCCAGGATATCTCATACAGAACTTCCACGTTCTAACCATTACACCATCAAGTTTTTCGTAGTTCAGCTTCAAGGGCTACTCCACACACTGTTAACCAATTGAGTTCATTTATAGCCATACTCCTGCAGGGCCCAGTTGCATAGTACAGTATATACGATGTCTCGCAACATACCAAATTTGATTTGGGTGGTAAGGGACTGACAAGGACTTGCCAAGATAAAATGAGCAGACTATAACATACACTTTCTCTTATTCTCCAAACTTAATAATACACAGTTCTCATGCATGCACACAAACCTACAATTGAGAGCATTACCATTAAACAGTAACAGCGAACCAGTAATTCTAGTGAGTCGTTTAAACACTAAATGCAAAGATAACAGTACGAAAAAATTCCTTATCAACTCTTTTGTGACTGGACATGTTATAATACAGTAAAACTAGGCGCTTTCGGGTAAATCAGGAGGAAATATTGATCGAAAGAGTAAAGAATATGAAAGAGCGAAAGATCTTGGGGTTCCAGACTTTCAGATTTAGTAGTCATTAGGCCCTTGAAGATCTACGATTCTTTTGGACCTCGATAGTTAGATGACAAATATTGCCTTGATCTTTCGAAGTTTAAACTCTATCTTACGGACAAAAAATTTAAAGAAAAGGGCAATGTTTGGACCAGATATACATTGTCTTTAACCTCTCAGCACAATGACGCCTTTTTACCTTTGATTCTGGCTAAAATTAGACGATTTTATGCCGTTTAAGAACGATCTATGTTATTCAGATGGTTTAATAAGACCTTATTTACCCCTAGTACTAGAGGTCGATTATAAGCTATGGAAAATCGTCTAATGGTAACCATAATATGACACATATTATGTCATTCTGTTGAAGGGGTTTAAATCATGGCATCCGAAAGAGCGAGGCTTCACTGTATTTAGCCGCATTAGGGTTTATTTGAGCACATCCTAAGTTCCCAGGATAACACATAACTATATTCGGGTCTCCCTCGATATACGATTGGGTTACGTTCTTGAAAACCCGATCTTAAATAAAAAAAATCATATAGCAAACCCTAAAATTAATGGGGTAAATGGGGATGCATTCTCGGACCAGCCAAAACCCAAACCCAAGCCCCTAAAAACCTATTATAATATCGAAAATCGGAGCATCGGATAGCGAGGGAGAACTGCACTTCAATATTACGGGTCTCCCTCGCTATTCGATGCCCCGATTTACGATATTATTTTATCATTACTGTATATTATTATAGACATAGATGTGTGTTCATTGTTTTCTGTTGTGTTTTGTGTTGTCCATATTCTTGCTCTGTCTTGAGTCGGCCACACCCACAAAAAAAAAAAAAAAAAAAAAAAAAAAAAAAAAAAAAAGGGGGAAAAGTGGGGATTGGGCCTGAGTAAATAGATAGATAGATAGATAAATTATAGATTATTATATTACTGTATTATATTATTTTGATAAAGTTATTTTACCTTTATCTTGTATAGTCCCAGTTTTGGTTTGTTTAGTTTGCAAGTTTTACATTTTAAATTATAGGTTTTTAGGGGTTTGGGTTTGGGTTTTGGCTGGTCCCAGAACGCATCCCTATTTACCCCATTAATTTTAGGATTCGCTTCACAATTTTTCTATTTAAGATCGGGTTTTCAGGAACGTAACCCAATCGTAAATCGAGGGAGACCTGTAGTAACATTTGTAAACTGCAATATATAAGCACTTCCATATTACAATACATTCATAATCATCACAAAGGTAAGCACACAATCAAGTGCTTCCGTCTAACAAGCCGTACAATCAATTCAGGACATTATCTACCACAATGAGATACAATTATTAATCAAATTCTGCTTCCGTCTAACAATCCGTACAATCAATTCAGGACATTATCTACCACAATGAGATACAATTATTAATCAAATTCTGCTTCCGTCTAACAATCCGTACAATCAATTCAGGGCATTATCTACCACAATGAGATACAATTATTAATCAAATTCCCGTAATCTAAGTGATATTTGAAAGATGACAAATAAGATACCCTCTACAGAATCCAATGTATCAGAAATATTGGGCTTACTACAAAAACTCATAGGGTAGAGGAAAAGAAGCCCAAATTAAATTATAGTATTATGGGTTTAAATTCAGACTTAACCCTTTTTTTACCGGTGACGTCTTTTTAATTTCATTCTAGCAAAATTTAGATGATTTTGTGTGGTTTAATAAGGGCCTCCAGCAATAAACAGGCTTCGAACTATCTCCCTTAACCCTTTTCACTACCATAGATCCTTCTTAAACTGCACAAACTCGTCTAAATATAGCTAGAATAACATTAAGAAGACGTTTGCAGTACAGAAGGGGTTAATAGGGTATCATTTGTAAATGTACAACCCTCCACCGTTCAAACTGTTGCAGAGTAGCATTTATATAGGCTGTTTATTAACCCATTATGTACCGATTACGTCCTTTTAACTTTAATCTGGCTACTATTAGACGATTATATTCAGTGTAAAACTTAAATTCTTGAGCTGGCACATCAGAATAAGCAAAATACTAGACAAAAGATTGAGGTGGAAAAAGTGATTGTGAGAGTTCATCTTAACAGGTGGAACTGTAGGTGGCTATACACACTCTTATTCATGCATTATTACAAAAAACACTAATCCTCCGCCGACGCCATTAACTGCCAACCAACATGGGTTTGCGTTCGAGGGTCGACACGGAATTCTCCAACTCCCTCGCGAACTCCTTCAAGAACTCTCCATACACGGTGGGCTCCATGTTGCGGCCGAGATGGTAGACCAGGAACCAGTCGCCGAGGTTGCACTTCTTGGCGATGATGTCGAGGTTCGGACGGCCTGCCCAGCGACCGCGAGCCTGGGGACAAGATGGGAGGTTAGATACTCGGCGTGATTTAGTAACGTTTATTTGCCGCTCCACTGATTGGTGCGGGAATTGATACAGTTGCATACAGTACGGTACATTACAATACATACATAAATATTTACATACATACAGGTCTCCCTCACTACAGTATCTGATGCCACAATTTATGATATTATTTTAGGTTTTTAGGTGTTTGGGTTTGGGTTTTGACTGGTCCGAGAACGCAACCCCATCTACCCGATTAATTTTAGGGTTCGCTATACAATTTTTCTATTTAAGATCGGGTTTTCAGGAATGAAACCCAATTGTAAATCGAGGGATACATGTATATACAGTACAATGGTATAACGTTATTTTCAATTACATACATTGCATACAGTACAATGGTTTAACGTTATTTTCAATTACATACATTGTTACGACTCAGATGTTTCCTCAGTTGAAATATAATAGAATAAAGTCCAGTCACAACACTGTCCCATCATAGATTTTATACATAATAAGGAAACCAAACATCTGAGTGTGGGCTAACAATACATTTTCATACAGTAAATTGCAATGAGACAGTAGGTCTTTTACATAATAAAGACATACAATATGAGGTACAGTACATAGCAAAGATAATGGTTAGGATGACTACTCAAATCCTTTCCCTACATCCCGGCATATCAAGCTATTTTATTCTAAGGTTGTGTTCGCCACTCTCCTAGCAGCACCGAGGAGTGCGTCGCCCCTCGTTGTGGGTTGTGTTTTGGTGCAGCAGACTGTTTGAAGAGACAGCACGCTCCCTTGCGAAGATGGGCTCTCTGTTGATCCCCCAGTGAATTGAACAGAAGTGAATAATGACAATACAAAGAAGTAAGTCACTGGTCTTGCACAGTAGGCAAGAATGGCGAGGGTGGTAAATTCATCACTATTTTCTACCGTGGTGTATGTGGAGCCTGGGTACAGCACATAAAAAGTATAGTGAAATGAAAGGCACTGTGCAGGGTGTCAAAATGGAGCAATTGTTTTTGAAGACTTGAATGAATATGATAATGAATACTAGAAAATTAACACAAAATAGTATTGTGTTGGCAACTTTTTCACTCATAAAGACATTATCTGAACTATAAACTACACTTTTATCTTTAAATATACAATAATATAGACTTAAAATAATGGACTAAGATTTCGTTTGACACCCTTACCCCCTTCAGCACCATGACGTCTTTTTAGCTTTGATTGTGGCTTAAATTAGAAGATTTTATGCAGTTTAAGAATGATATGTTATCAAGAGGTTTTAGTTAGACTGTACTTACCCCTTTGAGTCCGAAAGCTAAAGAAAAGACCCTAATGGTAGCCCGAATTAGAAGAACATTAAGTCATGGTGGTGAAGGGGTTAAAGACAGACCAAGTGATGTGGCTGATTTTACTTATGATACATGTCGTGGGGACTGACAAACTTGAGCTGAGTCAGGAAAAGAGTCAAGCTTGGGTATGAGTTTTTTTTTCCTGATGAAATTCTGCTACATGAGTGAAAATATCAGTGCTGGCATTAGTGCAGAAGCTAGCTGTATATTGAGGGTGAGAGTGAGGTCGAGTGAGTGTGAGAGTGAGGTCGTGTGAGAGTGAGGTCGAGAGTGAGGTCGTGTGAGAGTGAGGTCGAGTGTGAGAGTGAGGTCGAGTGTGAGAGTGAGGTCGAGTGTGAGAGTGAGGTCGAGTGAGTGTGAGAGTGAGGTTGAGTGAGTGCAGGTGAGTGTGTGTGTGTGTGTGTGTGTGTGTGTGTGTGTGTGTGTGTGTGTGTGTGTGTGTGTGTGTGTTCTGAGAGTTACACAAGAGCACCATGGAGAAAGTCTTTCAGCCATACACACATACATAGTGTCATGGTCAGCCTGTTGTGAAGTAATGTTCATATTGGCTGCAACACAGGGCAAAGGGTATATAGACACTTACACATACACACAAACACACACGTAAAGAAATTAAGCACACACAACCACACTTAGTTTCATGGTCATCCTGTTGTGATATAATGTTTGTGATTGTATTTGCTGCAACACAACGCATAGGGTATATACTGTACTAACATACATATGCATACGTAACACATATATAGCCATTAAATACACATACACGAACACATAAAACACACATACAGCCATATAGTACCGCTTTTTTTATTATGAAACTTTTATGATTCTCTTTGCTGCAACACAGACATAGGGTATATATTAACATACATAACACATATATACATTAAACACACACACACACACACTGTATAATGCTCCTACTACACACCTTATAATTATCTCACACACACATTATAATCTCTCTCTCTCTCTCTCTCCCACACACGCTAACTAATAATTAGGGTGTCAAGGAATGGATGGTAGATTTTTTTGCCTCGGAGAAAGGTAGAGAGTTTGAAGGAGGGAGAAGGAGGGAGGGAGAAGGAGGAGAGAGGGAGGGGGATTTGGGAGAGGGGGTAGAGAAAGGTGGGCGGGGAGGAGGGAAATATAGGGAGAGAGAGAGAGAGAGAGAGAGAGAGAGAGAGAGAGAGAGAGAGAGAGAGAGAGAGAGAGAGAGAGAGAGAGAGAGAGAGAGAGAGAGAGAGAGAGAGAGAGAGAGAGAGAGAGAGAGAGAGAGAGAGAGAGAGAGAGAGAGAGAGAGAGAGAGAGAGAGAGAGAGAGAGAGAGAGAGACTGTTAATTGGAAGTAGGGGCCCATGTCTACATCGATGGTCGAGTGAGATTGGGCTCCGCTACTCAGGTCTGGCGGGTTGGTATGGTGTGGGTTCGAATCATGCTGACAGCCGGTTGGGTTTGTGGGGTGGATTCTCACTTGCAGATGCCTTAGTTCTTGACAAAACAAACAATTTAGGTCTACCACACAATTGTCCCATGATCTTCATAATGAATGAGAGAGAGAGAGAGAGAGAGAGAGAGAGAGAGAGAGAGAGAGAGAGAGAGAGAGAGAGAGAGAGAGAGAGAGAGAGAGAGAGAGTGAGAGTGAGTGAGTTACCACACAATTGTCCCATGATCTTCATAATGAATGAGAGAGAGAGAGAGAGTGAGAGATAGAGTGAGTGAGTGAGTGAGTGAGTGAGTGAGTGAGTGAGTGAGTGAGTGAGTGAGTGAGTGAGTGAGTGAGTGAGTGAGTAAGTGAGTGAGTGAGTGAGTGAGTGAGCGAGTGAGAGAGAGGACTTTCTTTTTTACCTCAAGACACAAGAGGTGGGAGGAATGGCGAGACGAGAGGTAGAGGTCAAGATGGCCAGATAAGAAAAAAGGTTAATATTATATGAACAGGTATTAGGGCCCTGTCACACGAGTATATTTATAGGCAACTTTTCGGGGCAAGTCTTTTTACAGGTTATAATTATCTTATTTATTAATTTCGTGGCCACCCCTTCTCGGGTATTACGGTGTCTGGCAAAAAAAAAATGATTAAAAAAAAAAAAAAATATATATATATATATATATATATATAATAATAATAATAATAATAATAAATAATTAATTTATTCATTTCACTCCCAACACCAAACACCTCCCAATGAAGTTAATAAAAGCATGTAGTCCTCCCGGGATTCGAACCTGGGATACCAATGACCATAACCTCATTAATACAGTTATCAGAAAGAATAAAATATATATCACGTCGTCGTTATTACATAAGTGGTTAAGATATGCTTAGTGTACAGTTGCTCAAAGAAAAATGTCTGTATAAGTGTCCGTGTGAAATCGCCTTTTTAAGTTATGAGAGAGAGAGAGAGAGAGAGAGAGAGAGAGAGAGAGAGAGAGAGAGAGAGAGAGAGAGAGAGAGAGAGAGAGAGAGAGAGAGAGAGAGAGAGAGAGAGGAGAGGGGAGGAGAGAGAGAGGGATAGAGAGAGAGAGAGAGAGAGAGAGAGAGAGAGAGAGAGAGAGAGAGGAGGGGGGGGGGGGGAATGGTATGGAAGTAGGGAGGGAGGGAGGAAGGAAGGAGGCATGATAATTTTCTACCTCCAGGCAATTTTAGTTTCATGGTACCTTTAGGATCTGTCTATGGTCTACCCCTATCACGACTACCACCACTACGACCACACCTACCACTACTACTACTTCTATTACTACTACTACTACTACTACTACTACCACCACAAGTACCACTACTACTATTACATATTTAGCTTAATGGTACCTTTGGGATCTGTCAGGTCTATCCCATATCACGACTACCACCACAACTACCACTACTACTACCTCTAATATTACTACCAATATAATTTTTAGCTACATGGTAAACCCCCCCCCCCCTTCGAGGGTTCAAATCCACCAGAATCCTAAAGTTTTCTTCGGCCATCCTGATGGAAAGTATTGTATTGTGGTCCCTTCCTAGCCAAGATGGTCAACTATCAGCTTGTGTTAGCCTACACATATTTCTCACTAGTGCATCTGCGTATGTACAGTGGCACTAATAAGTCATGTCTCAGCTGGCATTACGTTTGGCTCGCTCTGTGCTGTATTAATGTCTGTCAGATGTTGAATAGGGTGGGTAAGTGTAGGAACATGTTGGCATATCTCACTCAAAAAGAAGAAATCATGTGTAAATATAGCTGATACCAATTATTGATCAAAACATAATTGGTGCCGAGACATCACTTATTAGGCCGACTGTACATACGTAATATGGTGGGAAGCCAGGCACCTCACGGTCGCCAAAGGTCGCATGTGACCTCGTAGTTAAGGTAGAATAAGTATTGTACTGTACCTAGGATAAGAACAAACTGTGTAGATTTTCAACTTCACAGCTGCAAGTGAAAAATAAACCGAAAATTATAATTATTTTTATTAATTCTCTCTCTCTCTCTCTCTCATCTTTGCTATCCTTTCCTACCACTGTACCTTACTCTCGGGTTAGCTATCTCTACTAGAATTAAGTCCTGACCACCTCGCTGGGATCGTAAGGTCTGTGTGGTCAGTATATCTATGTAAGAACAAATCTCTCAAATACACACACACAAAATGACATTCACGATTACACTTACACACACAACATTAATGATGTTACGTACACTGGACCTTGAACATGTACACACCCCAAGACGTGTACAGTATACGCATGATCACTCTTCTTGACATCAACACAGACACTGATAACGATGTAAATGCGCTCTCTCTCTCTCTCTCTCTCTCTCTCTCTCTCTCTCTCTCTCTCTCTCTCTCTCTCTCTCTCTCTCTCTCTCTCTCTCTCTCTCTCCATCTCTCTCCTCATCCTCTCGGTCTCTCTCTCTCTCTCTCTCTCTCTCTCTATCTCTTTCCTCTCTCTCTCTCTCTCCCTCTCTCTCTCCTCTCTCGTCTCCTCTCCTCTCTCTCTCATCTATGCTATAACTTCCCCTTCACATAGCTAGATTAAGTAGATGATAATACAAAAAGCCTAATACTCCAAAATAACATAATCTTGCCTTTAAAAAAACAATAAAAAAGCATACCCCTCCCTGAAATAACAAAATACATGATAAAAAAATATATATATATATTATATATACCGGTATATATAATGTCATGCGATAAAAAATACCTAAACATTTAAATTACTATGCACAAAATTAGGCATGGTCTTTAATTATGGAGTAAATGGAGGATAATTGCTTGAGAACATTGATGATAATTTGCTTTAAGAATACAACACGCACATGCACACACACATACGAATACATATACTCTTTCTATCACACACACACACACTCACACTCTATCACACACACACAGAATGTAAACAGAGAAACCGATCTGGGAGTAACAATATCGAGTAACCAAAAACCGAGTCAACAATGTTCAGAAGTTGTTAAGAAGGCAAACAAAATAATTGGCTTTATAGGCAGGTCATTTGAGCATAAATCCAAAGAAGTTATCCTAACCCTTTACAATTCCTTAGTTCGCCCTCTTCTTGAATACTGCGTTCAATCCTGGTGCCCTTACTACCAAAAAGATATAGACGAGCTAGAGCGAGTTCAACGTAGTTACCAAAATGATACCGGTACCTTGCCTAAAGAACAAACCATACGAGGAGCGTCTTAGAGAATTAAATATATTTCCTTTAACCCAGTGCAGATTAAGAGGCGACTTAATTCAAGTGTTCAAAATCATCAAAGGCATCGACAATATGAACTGTAATAAGTACTTCACTATCGACCAATCTAATTACACGCGGGGAAACGGTTGCAAAATTATTGGTAAATCTTTTAACTCACATGAATCTAAGAATTTCTTCTTCAATCGAGTTGTCAACTTGTGGAATGGGCTTCCCCGAGACGTTATAGACTGCTGCACCGTTGATTCATTAAAACTTCGCCTAGACAAATATCTCGCATCAAACCCGCGACTGACTGCTTTTGTAAATGAATAACTTTATTTTATCCCCCCCTCAGTTACTAACCCATCTGTCCCCTACTAACTTCCTAATCCTGCCACGGACATTAGTTCCAGGGCAGTAGTTCCCTTTCCAATGTTCCCTTACCCACTCTAAACCACTGTTTGGACACTTGATCCTCAGTGTTTTGGAGGACAAGCAGCCTAGAAGGGTCACTAGATCTGTTGTTGCTTTATTTCCTTTGTACACACACACTTTAACGCTCTATTTACATACTATTAAAGTCACTCACACATAATTATATTCGCTTACACACTCACACATACACACACTCACACTCTCTCACACATACACACTCTTTCTTTGTTCTCTCTCTCGCACACAGACACACACTCACTCTATTTCTCTCTCACACACACACACACAATCTCTCTCTCTCACACACACACACAACACAACACACACACACACACACACCACACCACACACACACACACACACCACACACACACACACACCACACACACACACACACACACACCACACACACACACACACACACACACACACACACACACACACACACACACATACAACACACACGCACACACAAATACACATACAAAACACCAACACACACACACACACACACACACACACACACACACACACACACACACACACACACACACACACGGCAGCTTAACCCTCTCACGACCATGCGTGACGCAGAGGTTGCCAGATTAGCAATACTAAATAGAGTTCTCTCACTCTTATAATTACTTCTCCAAAATTAGTTTTCTTCCCACAGCTAACTCAAAGACAACTGCAGAAGTTGAAGTAACTAAACTAAAGGTTTCTAAATACCCCTGATGGTAACAAAGGCTTTAAAGTATCCCTAATAGGCTCAAAATTGCGTCAAGAACGTGAGAGGGTTAATTGTTGAAGTAATTAAACAATTAAGGACAGGGGGGGGGGGAGAGAGAGTGTACAAAGGAGTACAAAAGGAAATCAAGCAACAACAGATCTAGTGACCCTTCTAGGCTGCTTGTCCTCCAAAACACTGAGGATCAAGTGTCCAAACAGTGGTTTAGAGTGGGTAAGGGAACATTGGAAAGGGAACTACTGCCCTGGAACTAATGTCCGTGGCAGGACTAGGAAGTTAGTAAGGGACATATGGGTTAGTAACGGAGGGGAGGATAAAATAAAGTTATTCATTTACAAACGCAGTCAGTCGCGGGTTTGATGCGAGATATTTGTCTAGGCGGAGTTTAAATGAATCAACGGTGCTGCAGTCTATAACGTCTCGTCTCGGGGAAGCCCATTCCACAAGTTGACAACTCGATTGAAGAAGAAATTCTTAGATTCGTGCGAGTTAAAAGATTTACCAATAATTTTGCAACCGTTTCCGCTTGTGTAATTAGATTGGTCGATAGTGAAGTACTTACTACAGTTCATATTGTCGATGCCTTTGATGATTTTGAACACTTGAATTAAGTCACCTCTTAATCTGCGCTGGGTTAAAGGAAATAGATTTAATTCTCTAAGACGCTCTTCGTATGGTTTGTTCTTTAGGCTAGGTATCATTTTGGTAACTCTACGTTGAACTCGTTCTAGCTTGTTTATGTCTTTTTGGTAATAAGGGCACCAGCATTGAACGCAGTATTCCAGAAGAGGGCGGACTAAGGAATTGTAAAGGGTTAGGATAACGTCTTTGGATTTATGCTCAAATGACCTGCCTATAAAGCCAATTATTTTGTTTGCCTTCTTAACAACTTCTGAACATTGTTAACTCGGTTTTAGGTTACTCGACATTGTTACTCCAGATCGGTTTCTCTGTTTACATTCTTAAGCTGAGTGCCATTCATCGAATAGTTTGCTTTCTCAATTAGGTATCCGATAGTAGGTACTTTACATTTATCCGCATTGAAACTCATTTGCCAAATTTGGGCCCAATGTGACAATTTATCTAGATTGTGTTGCATATCGTCAACTTGGTCTTTTGAGAGTACGCTATTTGCAATTTTTGTATCGTCAGCAAATTTTGAGATTGTACAGGTGAGACCCTCATCTATGTCGTTGATGTAAATTAGAAAGATAATTGGTCCTAGTACCGATCCTTGGGGTACTCCGCTACTTACATTGGTCCATTTAGATGCCTTACCGTTTATGACTACTCTTTTCTTTCTGTCGCTGAGCCAATTTTCTATCCATTTCAACACACCGTCTTGTATTCCATGCGCTTTTAGTTTTAGCAGTAAACGTTTGTGGGGAACTTTGTCAAAGGCCTTTTGAAAATCAAGGTATATAATATCTACAGCTTTACTCTCATCGTAGAGGTTGAGGATATCGTGGAAGAAGTCTAAGAGGTTTGTTAAACAGGAACGTTTTTTACGAAAGCCGTGTTGAGTATCTTTAAGTATGTTATTTTCCTCTAAGTGATTTACGAGTCTGTCTCTTATGACCGTTTCTAGCATTTTACATACAACTGAGGTTAAGCTAATTGGACGATAGTTATTGGGTAGGGATTTGCTGCCTTTTTTTAATATCGGTGTTACGTTGGCTATCTTCCAATGATCAGGCATAGTTCCAGACTGCAAGGATTTATTGAATAGTAATGTCAGTGGTTTGGAGAGCTCATCCTTAGCTTCCTTTAGAACTCAAGGCGAGATTGTATCAGGTCCAGGCGTTTTATTTACCTCGAGTTTATCTAAACAATTCAATACTGCTCTCTGTAACGGTGATATTGCTTAGAACATCTAAATTACCAATCTGAATCGGCGATGGTGTAGGGATATCACCGAGGTCTTCTGTTGTAAAAACTGATGCAAAGAAGGTATTGAGGGCATTACTCATTTGTACTTCGTCTTTGTACTTACCCCCCCAGGGGGTAAGGGGGCCTTCATCTAATGGTGGAGGAAAAAAAGAATATGCCTCACGCATCCTACTGCGTGTCGTACAAGGCGACTAATAGGGGGGATGGCGATAGACTTGTGGACCAACAGCCATTACTATGCAATAAAGTCTTTATCTTAGCACTGTCTTAGTATGGCACTGCCGAGGCTGGTGGGGTGCGGATAGGTGCCACAGGGGACCGAGTCTTACCTGAGGGCTGTTTGGCACCACACCTGTGTCAGCAACAGTGTTTGCATGTTGGAGCAGTGTTGGGGCAAGACTTTATTGTTGTATAGTCCAATTGCCTAATATACAGTAGAGTCTTGTTATGGTGCTGTCTTTTTGTAACACTGTTATAAGGTTGGTGTGGTTGCAGATACTGCAGGTGCAAGTGCTGCAGGGGGACTCTGTTGTGTCTTGCTGAGGCACGGTTAGCACTATACCAACATCAGCCACAGTGATGACTTGGTGGGGCAGTGCTGTGGCGGGACTTTATTGTACTACAGTACACTCCAACTTCTGAAAGGCAACACCGTCTGAGCCGTTACATTGCATGTAATGGAAAAATTACGTTAAACCATTGTATGTATGTGTATTCTCCATTTTCATCGACTAACGGTCCAACAGTTGAAGTAACTACTTTTTTCTTTCTGATATAACTATAGAATTTTTTCGGGTTTGTTTTACTTTGATTCGCAATATGTAACTCTAGGGTCTTTTTACTTTGCTTAATTAACTTTTTGGCTTTGCGTCGTAGCTCTACAAATTTCACCCGTTCTTCGTCATTTTGTGAGGATTTTAATCTATCATTAGCAAATTTTTTAGCAAGCAGCAGTTTGAAATTCTTTATTCCCCATTTGGGCTTATTATTATGGCCTGGACGCCGTATTTTCGATGGTAATGCAGTCTTGCACTACTTTTTAGGTAATGTTTCGAATAATTTCCAAGATGTATTTTTGTCATTATTGTTAATTAAAAAGCTCCAGTCAGTTTCTTTAAACATAGCTCTAAGTTCATGAAAGTTTGCTTTCTTGAATTTAGGAACTTTTTCGATGCTACTATTTGGTTCGTTACTAGTAAAGTTTAAAGTGAAAGTTATCGTACGATGGTCGCTGTTACTGAATTCATCACCACATTCAAATTCTCTATTAATCTTCTTTTGTTGCAAGGTACAATGTCAAGAACGTTATTACCACGGGTCGGTGTTCGAACAAATTGATAAAGCGAACTCTCTCTTGCAAGTTCGTATACAAGTCATGTCCGGAGTGTGAATTAAGAGTATCGCCCCACGTGGTCACAGGTAAATTAAAGTCGCCAAAAAATACGTATCTTGTGAGTTACTTACATCTGTCAATTTGTTCATAAATTTCTCGGTCAGTTTGCACTGATTGAGCTGGAGGTCTGTATATTAATGCAAGTATTATTTTTGTACCTTTATTATTCTTTATTAGCACAAAAGATGTGTCGACGTTCACAATTTGAGGTTTTGACAAGAGGGTCGGGTTAAGACTTTCTTTGATATAAAATAAAGCGCCACCTCCATTTTTATTTATTCGGCTTTTCTCAAACATTACATAACCGGGAAGTGAATACTCATCTAAAAAATCTCTATCTTCTGTATTGAGCCAAGATTCTGTTATACCAATCACACCATAATTTTCAGTAAACACTAGTTCCTCTAAATCTGAAAATTTATTGCGTATGCTACGAGCGTTTGCATAGAAAACCTTTAAAGTTGCGGTTTTAGATGTCACAGAACTTTCTTTAATCAAATTTTTGGTTCTGGTCGGATCTACATTTACATTCATGGCTGTCACCGGTCCTCGGTCGTTATCCCTGGCGGTTTTGAATTTGTGTTGTGTTGGTGGAGCTTTATCCAAATTCGCGGTTCTTGACAGATTAGCATTTAATTCCTTTGCAGGTTGCCGCCCTCGCTGTCTTCGGTCCTCCTTCCTG
>CM064512.1:62186786-62447276 GCA_032716605.1 Paralithodes platypus | reverse complement strand
CAGTGTGATTAAGACCTAAGTTTAATCGAGATAGCAAAAATCCCAAATAAAGACAAAAATAAGAGAGAGAGAGAGAGAGAGAGAGAGAGAGAGAGAGAGATAGTTAGTTACAAGGAGTTACAAGGAATAGGTAGTATCTCCGAGACCTTGCGGTCCATTCCGAGGAGATACTGGAAGTGGAAGGAGAGAGAGACTGTTTAGTGCACTACACTCATTACAGAGTGTGCAAAATACTATCTACTCTCTTCTTGAACTGCTCTACTGAAGAACTGCTGTATTTACAACTTCGGAGGGAAGTTTGTTCCAGGTAGAACAGATCTTATAAGTGGGGTGAAAGGTCTTAAAATCGCCAAACTAATGGAAGGAACGTCTTAGAATTTGAAAACTAATGGGGCAAAGCATGAGGGAGAAGGGGGTCCAGAAAAACAAATGCTTCCCCCCTAAAGCCGGTATCACACGAGCGCCTTTTCCCTCAACATTTATCCTCAACACTGGTCTGGCAGCTTATGAGGTCAACATTTAATATTTGTATGCTACCCAAATTCATCTATCATCAGTCTAGTTTCCGATACCAGTGCAAAATATTCCAGAAATGTTGCCAGCAAAATGTTGATCATCGAATGTTGACTATAAATGCTCTCGTGTGATACCGGCTTAAGGGGAGATTTCCACTTGAGGGACTTTTTACTTGACCCCTTTCTCCCTCATGTCTAGCCTTATTGCTTTTGAGATTTTAAGACGTTTGCCCCATTAGTTTGGTGATTTTTAAGAATGACCGCCCCATTCTATAAATTTTAAGACCTTTCGTGCCATTTAGGTGTCGATTTTATCCTGGCGAGCGATAGCGAGCCTGTAATTTAAGAGTAATCGGCCTTCGGCCGGGACATTTTTCTACCGAAAAATGTACAAATTTATCTTGAAAGGGGGTCAAGGGGGTGAAATTTTAAGATTGCTGGAGGAGTAGGAAACAAACTAGAAACCTGCCCTTAAGTCTATCTGAAGGCAGAGGTCGTAAGGATCATTTTCCCAGACATTCTGTATCCAGGGAGGAGGGGAAATACCCAAATCGTGAACCCAGACGAGGAAACACAAAATGGGTCTGTATTATGCCCTCTCTCTCTCTCTCTCTCACACACAAAACCACACATACTCACACACAACCACGCACACTCAAACACACACACACACTTAAATATATTCTCTCTCTCTCTCACACAGACACACACCCACACACACACACACACTCTCTCTCTCTCTCTCACTCTCACACACAGCAAGTCATACACCTTTCTGAACTTCACCGAACTTATTATAATAGATTTGTCACGGATTATAAACAAAATACATAAAAGATATTTCTCAGGTAATGTTCTCTCTCTCTCTCTCTCTCTCTCTAGTGTGGAGTGTGAATGTGTGTGTGTGTGTGTGTGTGTGTGTGTGTGTTGCATGCATAATACACTGGTACAAAAGTCATGTGAACTTGAATTATATACATAAATTACATATAGTTTAACAATTTGGAGAGAGAGAGAGAGAGAGAGAGTAGAGTAGAAACAATACGACAAGACCAACCTTCACACACACACTCACACATACATAATCTCTCTCTCTAGGATGCGACCACTTAGGACCACTTTTGACTTACCAATACCACTTGGGCTCTCTCTCTCTATATCTCTCTCACAGACACACACACATTCTAGCAAATACCACACGAACACACAAACACACACACGCACATATTATTTCTCTCACACACACACATACACACATACACACACACACACACACTGTATATCCATTATATTCCTCTCTCAATATCTGGCTTCTCACACACACACACACACATATCTGTGACATATGCAAACAAGGTGCTGACAAATACATACCAATAGCCAAGGATTTTCCTAAAACAAAGAATGATTGGTTTGGTGGTAGATGTTGTAAAGCTAAAGTTGAACGTGATAGGTTATGGAAACGCTATAGAAGACACAAGAGTGATCAATCTTACGAGAGGTATAAACTAGCAAGAAATAACTACACCAAAGTGAGGAGACAGGAGGAGAAGGATTTTGAGAGAGGGGTGGTTATGAAGAGCAAAGATGATCCCAACATATTATATGGATTCATAAATAAGAGAACTAAAGTGAAGGAAAAGATCCAAAGGATCGTTCACAATGGAGAAATATTTGAGGAGGAGGAAAAAATGGGTGAGGTTTTTAATGCAAAATTTCGATCGGTGTTTGTTCAAGAAAATAATGATGGTGATGATGCTTATAAGAATCCAATACAGAGACCAGTCATGCCCATGAAAGATATTATTATAAAAAGGGATGAAGTAAGGGACTGCATGTTAGACCTAAATAAAAGAAAGGCTATGGGGCCGGATCAGATTTCTGGGTGGATGTTGAGTGAATGTGCAGAGGAACTAAGCTTTCCCATAACAGAGATTTTTAAAAAATCTTTGTCCCAAGGCAAGCTACCCGAGGTGTGGAAGGCTGCTGATATTGTACCGATATACAAGAAAGGACCGAAAGAAGATGCAAATAACTACAGACCCGTGTCTTTGACTAGTGTTGTAGTAAAACTGCTTGAGAAATTGATCAGGAAATTTTGGATTTGTCACCTCGAGGAGAACCATTTACTATCGGATTGTCAGTTTGGTTTTAGGTCGAATAGGTCATGTGTGTCAAATTTGCTGAGCTTCTATGATAGAGTGATTGAAATTATGCAAGAACGAGACGGATGGGCAGATTGTGTATTTTTAGATTTCAAAAAAGCTTTTGATAAAGTACCCCATAAAAGGCTTCTATATAAACTTGAAATGTGTGGAGGAATCACCGGTGGACTCTTAAAATGGATGAAGGATTTCTTAACCGGGAGGAAAATGAGAACCATCATAAGAGGGAAATATTCATCATGGAGTGATGTGATAAGTGGAGTGCCCCAGGGCTCAGTGTTGGCCCCATTGATGTTTTTAATTTTTATAAATGATCTGCCTCTTGGAATTAGCAGCTATATTAACATGTTCGCCGATGACGCAAAATTAGTAAGGAAAGTGGTTGATAACAATTGCTGTAAAATGCTCCAGGAGGACATCAATAAGCTGTATCAATGGAGCCGAATGTGGAAAATGGAGTTCAACATTGATAAATGCCACGTGATGGAGATGGGAGACGGCCAGGGAAGACCCCATGGGGAGTACAGTATGGGCGATGTAAGGTTGGAAAAGTCAGAGAAGGAAAAAGACTTAGGAGTTGTAGTGAACAGGAGGTTAGATCCCGGTGACCATATCAATAACTTGGTAAATAAGGCATATTCGTGGTGGGCTAATATTAGGGTAGCGTTTAAATTCCTAAATGAAGACATGGTGAAGATATTAATAACACAGTTTTTAAGGCCTAGCCTGGAGTATGCAGCGGTTGTATGGAATCCACATATGAAAAAACACATAAGTAAGCTAGAGAAAATTCAGCGTGTGATCACAAGATGGGTGCCAGGGTTAAAAAACTTACAATATGAAGACCGGCTGTGTCACCTGGGGATTCCCTCACTTGAACAGAGAAGGGAGAGGGGAGACATGATAGCTTTATTTAGGTGTGTTCACGGAAAGGAATATATTGATCAAACAAATTTTGTTTGGCCAGCGGTGGGGAGGACGAGAGGACATGACTATAAACTGTTGAGGAGGAGAGCTAGGAAGGATGTTAGGAAGTTTGGTTTTCCAGATAGAATGGTTGAGAAGTGGAATAAGTTACCAAACGACCTAGTGTGTGCACAAAGTATTCAAGCTTTTAAAGTAAATTATGATAAGTTAAAGGCTAACGGGACACTACGAGAGTAATCTCAATCCTGTAAAATACAATTAGGTAAATACACACACACACACACACACACACTCCTCCCTATATGTCTGTCTCACATACTCACATCTTTCACACACACAAACACACACACCTACACACACTCCAGCAAATGTCACGCCTACACACACACACAAACCAACCAACACACACACGCACACACACACCAACCAACCAACACACACACACTCACACACTCCAGCAAATGTCACGCCTACACACACACACAAACCAACCAACACACACACGCACACACCAACCAACACACACACACACACCAACCAACACACACACACACACACCAACCAACACACACACACACACACCAACCAACACACACACACACACACACCAACCAACACACACACACGCAGGGTATTGAACTTTACAAACCAAGTAACTCACTCTCAAACAAGGAAGTGAATTGCATTGATTGTATAGGTGCCGACAACTCCATTAAGGGGAGGTTTTTAGTTTGTTCTCTAGACTTCCATCAAGCTTAAAATTACACCCCCTAGAACCACTTTCAAGATAAATGTGTACATTTTTCGGTAGAAAAATCTCCCGGCCGAAGGCCGGTTACTCTTAAATTACAGACTCGCCATCGCTCGCCAGGAAAACATCGACACCTAATTGGCACGAAAGGTCTTAAAATTGACAGAAATGGGGCAAAATGTCTTAAATGTCCAAACTACTAGGGCGAACGTCTTAAAATCTCAAAAGCAATGGGGCTAAACATGAGGGAGAAAGGGGTCCAGAAAAAAATCCCTCAAGTGGAAATCTCCCCTTAAGCCGGTGTCACACGAGCGCTTTTTCACTCAACATTTATCCTTAACACTGGTCTGGCAGCTTATGAGGTTAACATTTTATATTTTTCTGTCACCTAAATTCATCTATCATCAGTCTAGTTTCCGACACCAGTGCAAAATATTCTAGAAGTGTTGCCAGAAAAATGTTGATCATGGAATGTTGACTATAAAAGCTCTCGTGTGATACCGGCTTTACTCTCCTTAACCCTTTCAGTACCAGCGACGTGTTTTATATTTCATTCTAGCTTAGGAAGGATCTATGGTCGTTGAAAGGGTTGGTTGAGATCATTTGAAGCCTTATTATTGCTAGAGGTCCTTCTTAAGGGGAAGTTTCTAGTTTGTTTCCTAAATTTCCATCAAGCTTGAAATTACACCACCTTGACCCCCTTTCAAGATAAATTTGTACATTTTTCGGTAGAAAAATTTCCCGGCCAAAGGCCGGTTCTTCTTAAATTACAGGCTCGCTATCGCTCGCTAGGAAAAAATCGACACCTAAATGGCACGAAAGGTCTTAAAAGTGACATAAATGGGATGAAAGTTCTTAAAATCGCCAAACTAATGGGGCGAACATCTTAAAATCTCAATAGCTATGGGGCTAAATATGAGGGAGAAAGGGGTAAAGAAAAAAATCCCTCAAGTGGAAATCTCCCCTTAAGCTGCATATAATCGCCTAATACTGGCCAGAATAAGATTAAAAGACGTCGCCGGTACTGAAGGGGTTAAAGCGGATGGGTCGTTTTTGTCTTGCCCCCTACTCCCTCGTGTTTAGCACCATTGGTTTTTAAGATGTTTGGCCCATTAATTTGGCGATTTTAAGACCTTCCGCCCTATTTTCTTGTCAATATTAAGACCTTTCGTGCCATTTACGTGTCGATTTTTTCCTGGCGTGCGATAGCGAGCCTGTAATTTTAAGAGGGACATTTTTCTACCGAAAAATGTACACATTTATCTTGAAGGGGAGGGTCTAGGCCCTAGGGTTTTTTTTTTTACAGGTTGATGGAGGTCTAGGGAGGAAACTAAACAATTGTAAAAAAAATAAAACAGTAAGCCAATAAATACACCCATCCACCCTTAATGTTTACATCTGTGGTCACGGAGCTACACACACACACACACATACACACACCCACACACACATACACACATGCACACTCATACACACACACACTCACTTATAAATGATCTCCTTAACTGTACCTTAATTCCCATCCATTCATACGCAGACGACTCAACCTTACACTACTCCATTAGTTTTCAGAACGCCCCAGCCAGCAATCCCTCAACGACAAACGTAATGAAGCCATAGAACTCTTAAATTCTGATCTAAATACTATTTCCAATTGGGGCAGAGAAAACCTTGTTAACTTTAATGCTTCCAAAACCCAATTTCTCCATCTATCTACCCGTCAGGATCTCCCAGTGGACTATCCCTTATTCTTCAACAATACAAAAATCAACCCTTCATCTTCTCTCAAAATATTCTTGGTGTCTCTTTTTCTTCTGCTCTCATTTGGAAGGACCGTATTACCAGTCTTGCTAAGGCAGCCTCCCAGAAGCTGGGTGTGCTCAACCGCCTTAGGGGGTTCTTTTCCCCTGCACAGCTTCTTGCTCTGTACAGGGGCATAGTGCACCCTTGTATTGAGTATTGTTCACATGTGTGGGGAGGTTCCTCTCACACCGCTCTCCTAGACAAAGTTGAAAGGAAGGCCTTTCGTACCATTAACTCCCGTCCCCTCACCAACTCTCTGCAATCTCTTTCTCTCCACCGCAATGTTGCATCTCTCTCGCTATTCTATCGCTACTATAATAATCAGTGTTCCTCAGAGCTATCCCAGTGCATACCACCTCCTTTACGTAGGGCACGTGGTACCCGTCTTGCAACTCAATCCCACCCCTACTCTGTGCAACTCTTCAACCCAAGAGTGAAACGTTACTCTCAAACTTTCTTCTACTCAACAGCTGAGCTCTGGAACTCTCTCCCAGAATCAGTCTTTCCCTCTTCCTATGACTTAAATTGCTTCAAACTCCGTGTGTCCAGGCATTTTGGCTCGAACGTCCCTTGATTTTGGCCCTGTCACTCTTTCAACTATGGGGGAGGCACTCGCTATAGGCAGTTATGCCTTTTGCCTCCCTCAATCAGATAGAAAAAAGAAAAAAAATACACATACACACACACACACCCACCCACACACACACACCCACATACACACACACACACACACACATACACACACCCACATACATACTTTACCTTCAAAGAGTTGCTGGAACTCAGATTTCATTTACCTGGCTTCCCCCACTGTATCCATTTATTCCTCAGAGTAATCCAGAGAGTAATCCAGCTAACTCTCACAAACACCCCCTTCTCCTATTCACTTCACGACACTTAAACAAGCTCACCAGACATCTTTCCAAAACATCAAGTAGCGTAATTCATAAGTGCGCGGAATTTCGATGTGAGTATCCTGGGTTCGAGTCCTTGGAGTGCCACATGCATTTGTAGATTTAATTAATTGAGTTTAGAAGTGAAATTGGTTGGTGGAAAAAAATATAATAATTACACATAATACACCATGATTTTGGCTCTGTCGCTCTTTCAACCTATGGGGGAGACACTTGTTACAGGGAGATTTGCCTTTTGTCTCCTTCACACACATAGAAAACAAAAACACCAGGAGATATTGCACACGTAGTGCACAAGTCAACATGCCCCAAACAACACACAGCCAGACTAGGAAGTAGAGTGATGCAGATGTTGCAGGCACTCATAACATTATTTTCCAAGACCTCATTTTACCTTCTGATGAATTTGGCAAATTTTTTTTTTTTTTTTTTTTTTTTTAAAGAGACAATGAACGCGTGTCTAGTGTCTAGTGTCACCGAGGAGCGCGCCGCCCCTAATTTCTAGCTATGGAAGTATATCTCTGGAAACGGATTTATGAATATATTTTGCTGTGCATCAACTACAAAACTATAATTATATACTATTTATTGAAAAGTAAGTTCCATCAATAAATCAATCCAGATAGTTATAATTGCATAAAGAAATATATGGAGAGGCTACGAATTCGCATGAGGCATCCGAGTGCACCGACAGCCCCTCACCTGTACGCAACGAACCGTATTGTTTACATTTGTGGTCACGGAACTGCAGACCAACACCTGGAGAATTCGGACTTGAACCGTATCGACCCTATTTTGTTTTGTCTGGCTTATACAAAGGAGTGTGTATGCGAACCAGTTAAGGGAGCCCACCTCGTTTTTGTTTCTCTTTCTCTCCCTCTCTCTTTGGTTTGTATCCATTCGGCCCCATTCAGCCTACTGTTTTAAGACGTTTATCCCAATCCAGGTGGCGATTGTTCCTGGCGAGCTGTAGCGAGCCAGCATATTCTTAAAATGTTTTTGACAGCAGGCTAAATTTGTACATTTTTCGATAGAAAAATTTCTCCGGCGAAGCCGGATTTCTTCATACAATGCTGGCCCGCTATCGCTTGCCAGGAAGAAATCGAAACCTGGATGGAGATAAACGTCTTAAAACAGTAGGCTGAATGGGGCCGAATGGATACAAGCCAGAGATAGAGATAAAAGGAGATAAACAAAAGCAGGTCACCCCCCCTAAACAAAAGATATTATGATTATCCTCAATGCTTGTACACTCTGGGGCCTAAATCGTGGCCTTACATTTTAGAAGCTATCCTGAACTGAATCGAATCTTCTCATTAATCCCTTACATCATATTAACAGTTCGGACACCTCGACGACGTATACAGACTAATAACACACATAACAAAGCCACTCCAACAGCTTCCTCTCTCTCCAACACCCCTTCTCCCCTCTCAACACTATACAGACTAATAACACACATAACAAAGCCACTCAAACAGCTTCTTCTCTCTCCAACACCCCCTCTCCCCTCTCAACACTATACAGACTAATAACACACATAACAAAGCCACTCCAACAGCTTCTTCTCTCTCCAACACCCCTTCTCCCCTCTCAACACTATACAGACTAATAACACACATAACAAAGCCACTCCAACAGCTTCCTCTCTCTCCAACACCCCTTCTCCCCTCTCTACAGTCTTCAGAAAATAGGAAAAGTAGAAAGTAGCTACGAGGTGCCGTTGTAAAGGCTTATCCTTAAATACCTTCACCTAACCTGACCTGAGGTTCGTGTTGTTGTTACTAGGGGTCATATAGGAGAATAATAGTATACAATATGTGTGTGCATTTACCTATTTGTAGTTTACGAAGAATGATCAACGCTCTTCTTGTCTGTCTCAGTTACAAATGTTAATATGTGTGTGTGTGTGTGTGTGTGTGTGTGTTTGTGTGTGTGTGTGTGTGTTAATTTCTTGTAAACACAGAGCAAGATTAAATAACCTTGGATTTATTTGTTTTAATGAGTCGAGTTTTCTTGCCTGTCTTCAAGTATAAACAGCTGGGTTAATAAACAGAGTGTGTGTTTGTTTGATATATATATATACATAGAGAGAGAGAGAGAGAGAGAGAGAGAGAGAGAGAGAGAGAGAGAGAGAGAGATTTTAAAGTTTTGTATTAATTATTATGTTCCTTCCAACAACCAACTATACTCCTAAAATCGATTAATGAAATTTACAAACACATGTGGCAGTCCGTGGATTCGAACCCAGGATGCTCACACCGAAAATCAACACCTTATGCATCGCATCACGAAGACAGTTAAAGGTTGGTGGACACTGCCTACGATTTATTATGCAACTTCGAATCCTGCATATCACTCTAAGCATGTACACACATCCCAACTGCAACTCACGTAGGCTATGCATATGTGAATGGAAAGAGCAATTAATGGGGCCTTAACCACTAGGGAAGTCCTCTCGATAAATTACCCCTGAACCAATATCAATTATTATATTCCTTCCAACAACCAACCATACTCCTAAAATCGATTAATGAAATTTACAAACACATGTTGCATACCATATGAATCTGCTCTCCGTTTTCTCACTATAGTTATAATTAGTATTATTTTCTTTACTATGTCAATATTTAAATTCAGATATTCCAAACCCTCGAATTTAAACATCCTTTCGACATTGCATTCCTTTTTTCCTTTGTAATTTCCAGTGTCTCAGAATGACTCGTGAACAACTTTAGATCGCAAACAGTTTCTTTATCTCTTTCTTACATTTAAACTCCTTGAGAATATTTTTGGGTTATTTGTATTGGATTCTGGTTATCAGTAGAGGATTTTATGCAGCTTAGAAAGGACATGTGGGAATCAGAACGTTAATTGAATTACTTTTGCTCCTTAAATGATTTCGTATTTTTCCTTCCTTAAATAGTAACATGAACGAATATAATTGATAATAATTAATTAATCTGTATATGATTATTTGATTGTTCTTATCATCCTCACTTAACCCTTTTAAGATACGATGACGCATTTCTTTTCTGTTTTCTGGCTATTAGTAGGCGTTTGCGATTTCCCCTGGCTCAGAATGACTCGGTATAACTCAAGATCCCCAACCCTTCCTTTCTCTATTTCTTACACTTAACCCCTTCTGTACCGGTGACGTCCTTTTAACTTGATTCTGGCTACTATTAGACGATTGTATTCAGTGCCAACAAGACTTGGCACTAGCTCACTTAACCCTTTTTACTACCACAGAACCTTCTTACACCACACAAAAGCGTCTCAATTGAGCTAGAACAAAAAATAAAAAAACTTTCGCCGGTACAGAAGGGGTTGAGACCGAGGTACACAGGAACACTTTTTAACAAGTTCGGTGTAGTTGATTCCGAACTTAGTTTTTTTGTTTTTTTATATAATTTTCCCAATACCATTAATATAAATAAAATGTAAGAAAACGGATGACAAAAATTTCCAGGCGAAGATCCTGTTTCCTATTTGTATTTTATTGTTTATTTATATACTGTACGATTTGTATGGTTTTCGGTATTTTCCCATTTCCTCTCTCTCCCTCTCTCTCTCCTATTTCCCAACACAGACAGACAGTAGCCAAAACCTAAATTCCTAACTGAACAGATTAACACAGGGGTGGTGGTGGTGGGGGGGGGGGGGGGGGCAGAACCCTTATATTATACTATCAAGCTATACTCAAGCCTTTCAAGATTCGATTACACTTTTTGTTCTGGCTATTATTAGACGATTTTATTCAGCTTAGGAAGGGTATATGGAAGTCAGAGGGTTAGTTGAGATAGTCTTCACCCATATGACTCCCACAGATCCTTCCTAAGCTGTATAAAATCGTCTAATGGTAGCCAGAATAAACTGTCAAAATGCGTCATACTCTTCAAAGGGTTAAACGGGTATAATTGTATAGTGTCTTCTTGGAATGGATCGCAAGGTCTTTGAGATAATAATAACCCTTGTAACTCATTCTAGCTCTCTCTAGCTCTCTTAACCCCTGCAACACGATGACTTAGAGAGAGAGAGAGAGAGAGAGAGAGAGAGAGATAGAGAGATAGATATACAAATAGATAGATAGATAGAGAGAGAGAGAGAGAGAGAGAGAGAGAGAGAGAGAGAGAGAGAGAGAGAGAGAGAGAGAGAGAGAGAGAGAGAGAGAACTCCAGACCACCTGACTGGGACGGTAAGGTCTGTGGGGTCAGTATATTATGCAAGAGAGTTGCTTCATCACCTCCTCAAAGTGACCCTAATGTTGCAAATCATCATAACTCTTCTGTACTGTGTCACTGATGGTGGTAGTTGTGGTGGTAGTGGTAGTGGTTGTAGTTGTGGTGGTGATGGTGGTGGTGGTAGTTGTGGTGGTGATAGTTGTGGTGGTGGTGGTAGATGTGGTAGTGATAATGGTGGTAGTTGTGGTGGTAGTTGTGGCGGTGGTAGTTGTGGTGGTGGTAGTTGTGGTAGTGATAGTGGTGGTAGTTGTGGTAGTGATAGTTGTGGTAGTTGTGGTAGTGATAGTGGTGATAGTTGTGGTAGTGATAGTGGTGGTAGTTGTGGTAGTGATAGTTGTAGTAGTTGTGATAGTGATAGTGGTGGTAGTGAAAATCTCTCTCTCTCACATTACAAATCATCCTAAATCATCTCTCCATTTGCGTCTTGTCACTGTGGTACGTCGTAGAGGGTGGTGGTGGTGGTGGTAGTTGTGGTAGTGATAGTGGTGGTAGTTGTGGTGGTGATAGTTGTGGTGGTGGTGGTAGATGTGGTAGTGATAATGGTGGTAGTTGTGGTGGTAGTTGTGGCGGTGGTAGTTGTGGTGGTGGTAGTTGTGGTAGTGATAGTGGTGGTAGTTGTGGTAGTGATAGTTGTGGTAGTAGTGGTAGTGATAGTGGTGATAGTTGTGGTAGTGATAGTGGTGGTAGTTGTGGTAGTGATAGTTGTAGTAGTTGTGGTAGTGATAGTGGTGGTAGTGAAAATCTCTCTCTCTCTCTCTCTCTCTCACATTACAAATCATCCTAAATCATCTCTCCATTTGCGTCTTGTCACTGTGGTACGTCGTAGAGGGTGGTGGTGGTGGTGGTAGTTGTAGTGGGGGTGGTGGTAGTGTGATGGTAGTTGTGGTTGTGGTGGTAGTTGTGGTAGTGGTGGTGGTGGCTGTGGTTAGTGTTATGGTAGTTGTTGAGGGTGGTAGTTATTGTAGTAGTTGCTATGGGGATGGTAGTGAACAGCTGTGGTGGTAGTTGTGGTTGTGGTGGTGGTTGTGGTTGTTGTGGTAGTGGTGGTGGTGGCTGTGGTTAGTGTTGTGGTAGTTGTTGGGGGTGGTAGTTATTGTAGTAGTTGCTATGGGGATGGTAGTGAACAGCTGTGGTGGTAGTGAACAGCTGTGGTGGTAGTTGTGGTAGTGGTGGTGGTGGCTGTGGTTAGTGTTGTGGTAGTTGTTGGGGGTGGTAGTTATTGTAGTAGTTGCTATGGGGATGGTAGTGAACAGCTGTGGTGGTAGTGAACAGCTGTGGTGGTAGTTGTGGTAGTGGTGGTGGTGGCTGTGGTTAGTGTTGTGGTAGTTGTTGGGGGTGGTAGTTATTGTAGTAGTTGCTATGGGGATGGTAGTGAACAGCTGTGGTGGTAGTGAACAGCTGTGGTGGTAGTGGTGGTGGTGGCTGTGGTTAGTGTTGTGGTAGTTGTTGGGGGTGGTAGTTATTGTAGTAGTTGCTATGGGGATGGTAGTGAACAGCTGTGGTGGTAGTGAACAGCTGTGGTGGTAGTTGTGGTGGTGGTGGCTGTGGTTAGTGTTGTGGTAGTTGTTGGGGGTGGTAGTTATTGTAGTAGTTGCTATGGGGATGGTAGTGAACAGCTGTGGTGGTAGTGAACAGCTGTTGTGGTAGTGGTGGTGGTGGCTGTGGTTAGTGTTGTGGTAGTTGTTGGGGGTGGTAGTTATTGTAGTAGTTGCTATGGGGATGGTAGTGAACAGCTGTGGTGGTAGTGAACAGCTGTGGTGGTAGTTGTGGTAGTGGTGGTGGTGGCTGTGGTTAGTGTTGTGGTAGTTGTTGGGGGTGGTAGTTATTGTAGTAGTTGCTATAGGGATGGTAGTGAACAGCTGTGGTGATAGTGAACAGCTGCGGTGGTAGTTGTGGTTGTGGTGGTGGTGGCTGTGGTTAGTGTTGTGGTAGTTGTTGGGGGTGATAGTTATTGTAGTAGTTGCTATGGGGATGGTAGTGAACAGCTGTGGTGGTAGTTGTGGTTGTGGTGGTGGTGGCTGTGGTTAGTGTTGTGGTAGTTGTTGGGGGTGGTAGTTATTGTAGTAGTTGCTATGGGGGTGGTAGTGAACAGCTGTGGTGGTAGTGAACAGCTGTGGTGGTGGTGGCTGTGGTTAGTGTTGTGGTAGTTGTTGAGGGTGGTAGTTATTGTAGTAGTTGCTATGGGGATGGTAGTGAACAGCTGTGGTGGTAGTGAACAGCTGTGGTGGTAGTGAACAGCTGTGGTGGTAGTGAACAGCTGTGGTGGTAGTTGTGGTAGTGGTGGTGGTGGCTGTGGTTAGTGTTGTGGTAGTTGTTGAGGGTGGTAGTTATTGTAGTAGTTGCTATGGGGGTGGTAGTGAACAGCTGTGGTGGTAGTTGTGGTTGTGGTGGTGGTGGCTGTGGTTAGTGTTGTGGTAGTTGTTGGGGGTGGTAGTGAACAGCTGTGGTGGTAGTGAACAGCTGTGGTGGTAGTGAACAGCTGTGATGGTAGTTGTGGTTGTGGTGGTAGTTGTGGTAGTGGTGGTGGTGGCTGTGGTTAGTGTTGTGGTAGTTGTTGAGGGTGGTAGTTATTGTAGTAGTTGCTATGGGGATGGTAGTGAACAGCTGTGGTGGTAGTTGTGGTTGTGGTGCTAGTTGTGGTAGTGGTGGTGGTGGCTGTGGTTAGTGTTGTGGTAGTTGTTGAGGGTGGTAGTTATTGTAGTAGTTGCTATGGGGGTGGTAGTGAACAGCTGTGGTGGTAGTTGTGGTTGTGGTGGTAGTGGTGGTGGTGGCTGTGGTTAGTGTTGTGGTAGTTGTTGGGGGTGGTAGTTATTGTAGTAGTTGCTATGGGGATGGTAGTGAACAGCTATGGTGGTAATTGTGGTAGTGGTGGTGGTGGCTGTGGTTAGTGTTGTGGTAGTTGTTGGGGGTGGTAGTTATTGTAGTAGTTGCTATGGGGATGGTAGTGAATAGCTGTGGTGGTAGTTGTCGTTGTGGTAGTGGTAGTACTTGTGGTGGTGGTGGTGGTGGTTCGTGTTATGGTGGTTGTTGGGGTTGGTAGTTATGGTAGTAGTTGCAATGGTGATGGTAGTGAATAGTTGTGGTAGTGGTAGTTGTTGTGGTGGTGGTTGTGTAGGGAGCAAATACACACATTTATATTGATAGGGGAAGGGAGGGGTCCTTGGGGTGTTTTTTATGATTGATGAAGGTCTAGGGAGGAAAAAAATAACTTGATATATTATTTAGTGTACCCCATTACTTCCCTACCTACAGACTTCAGTAGGCTACTTACCGATACTTACCAAGCTGATTATTCCAGAGCCTACTTACCATTTGCCCTATACAGACACACAAGGGCATATTGAGGAGGGTGGGTCTTGGTTGTTTAAAGCCCCGTCTACACGATCGAGCACTGCCCGTCGGGCACAAGGGATATGTTCGATATGGGGTAAATTCAGCGGGCAAACCAGGGATATGCCCGTGCACTCAGTTGAGCGAAATCACCAGGCACTGTCCGGCAGTTTGCCGGCGGTCATTTGGTCATTTGGGCCCTCCAGGAAGGCCAAGTCGAACTGTCCGGCAGTTTGCCGGGGGGAATGGGGATAAAGGGGCCCGTGGAAGGAGGGAAATAAATGTGTAGCTTGATCTTTAACCCATTCAATACCGGTAACATCCATTTTATTATATTCTGGCAATTATAATAAGTCTTTACACTGCTTAGGAAGGACGTCTACCCATTAAAAGGCTACAGACGATCTCAATTAATCCCTTTAGTTATCATATATCCTTTTAATCTTAATGCAATCGTCTAAATGTAGCTCAAAACAAATACAAAAATACTTCGCCGGTACAGAAGGGGTTAATAAATAAATATATATATATATATATATATATATATATATATATACATTTTTTTTTTTTTTTTTTTTTTTTTTATCCTTCTATTATACGGGTATCAATCAGGAAAATTTGGTGGAAGGTAAGCAGGATGTAATGTGTGCAATCACTTATTAAATGTCACTGATGGTATGACTTTAATGTTAGCTTCAGAATAAAGTATGGGGAGCGTCCCCATTTATATTGATAAGTTATTATTAGTAATATTATGAATATTTTATTAAGATTATTCCTATAAGTATGATGAAATATATTTATCTTAAAAAAACGTTTATATCGCAACGACGAGACGATTCCAAATATACCATTATCTTGAATAGTCAAAATCAGACCAAAATCATCGATTTGCCTGGGCTTAATTAAACCCAGGCATTTTGGAAAAAACTATTTTCGATTCTGGGCGAATGGCTGGTCTAAAATGCAATCTACGACCATGTATAGAAGCTGCTCGTCGAGAAAAATCGAATGACACCAAGTAGAATTCCCTAGGACTTATAGTTTGGGCTACAGAGGACTTTTAACGTCCAACAACGGGTCATTTGGGCCGTTCTGGGAGGCCAAGTCAAATTATAAATCCTAAACTAATGATCCGATTTAAATTCTGTTTGGGCCATTCGATTGAGCGTGTCAAAGTGTATTTGTGGTATAAATTTGAACAATATCCATGCATAGATAACTCGTCTATGGAGTTTTTAAACTTTAAAATAGGCCTATTGGGCCTAAAAATTGGTCAAAATTAAAAAAAATCATATGCCGTTGGAATTGTAATGACGAGACGAATCCATATATACCCATGAAAACTCGAAATTCGAAAGTCAAGTGCAAAAATGTTCCTGGTTTTAATTAAACTCAGGGATTTTGGAAACAAATATTTTCGATTCTGGGAGAATGGCTGGTCTAAAAAGCAATCTACGACCATGTATAGAAGCTGCTCGTCGAGAAAAATCGAATGACACCAAGTAGAATTCCCTAGAACTTATAGTTTGGGCTACAGAGGACTTTTAACGTCCACAAACGGGTCATTTGGGCTGTTCTGGGAGGTCGAGTCAAATTATAAATCCTAAACTAATGATCCGATTTAAATTCTGTTTGGGCCATTCGATTCAACGTGTCAAAGTGTACTTGTGGTATAAATTTGAACACTATCCTTATATAGATAACTACGGAAAGTACTGATACTGTACCTCGTTCTAATAAAATATATTAGTTACCCATTCAAACTATCGTTTTCTGTAAAGATTATTGAAAGAAAACAATCCCGTCTTAAATATTGTATGGCTAACTATACTATTTGAACATAACATATCACTTACGTGGCTGCTCCATTATAACAAGTGGGTAGATTGGGTGGAAAGAAGACACAGGAAAGAGCTTTAATTATATACTCTTCTCTAACTAATAACACACTCAACAAAGCCACTTCAACAGCTTCTTCTGTGACTTAGACAGCCATCATGTAGGGGACAGTGTTTATTAAACTATAAAATAGGCCTATTTTGCCTAAAAATTGGTCAAAATTAAAAAATGCATATACCGTTGCAATCCTTATGACGAGACGAATCCATATATACCCATGAAAACTCGAAATTCGTAAGTCACTCGCCAAGTGCAAACATTTTCCTGGGCATTACATTGAGCGTATTTATCAATACCAAATATCAGTGTGGAATGATATCCACACTGATATTTGGTATTGATAAATACGCTCAATGAAATTCATTACATTGAACGTGTTTATCAATACCAAATATCAATGTGAAATATTTTCATAGAAATTTATTGACATATCCCAAGGTTAAGGCCTTGGGTACGAACAAAACACAAACAAATTTAAATTTCTATGAAAACATTTCACACTGATATTTGGTATTGATAAATACGTTCAATGTTCAGGGCGGGTGCCCAACCCCGAAAAGGGTTGAAATAGGGGAGCTATCCCCCCGCCAAAGGCGGCTTTCTAGGGCCTTTCCTAGCTGATGCTGAGAGGATTGGGTTCTAGTCATGTGGTGATGGGCTGGTCTATTAGAGTGAGAACTGAGCAATCTCTGCCATACCCATAGCTTACTCTGACTGTTCCTTTTACTTATATATTTTCTAGATCTCAAGTGACGGCGTCTCTAACGTGGATTGACCTCCCAATCTACCAAGATTGGAAGCCAAAGCGTCACATTTTTCCCTTGCCCCTCAACTTTCTCTTCATAATTGCTGAGGGACACAGGGCCCTGGGTGGGGCTTTGGTTTCCCGGGCATTTCCGCACCCTCCTCAGCTCCCCGCCATGGAGTGGCTTCGGTCACCCAGGCTTTATTGTGGTCGGCGGGGAGGGTTCTGTGGGGGCGCTCGGTTATGGCCTTGGCCTTGCTCAGGGCCTTGGGGCTGTTCGGCCAGGCAGCTTGGGGAACAACAACAACAACAACAACAACAACAACGTTCAATGTAATAATTCATTACTAAGGAAATCTTTTTCATTACATTGAAACAATTGTCATTTGGGCCCTCCAGGAAGGCCAAGTCAAAATCGAAATCCTAAACTAATAGTCCGATTTCAATTATGTTTGCGCCATTCGATTCAGCGTGTCAAAGTGAACTTATGGTAAAAAATTGAACAAAATCCATCCATAGATAACTCGTCTATGGAGTTTTTAAACTTTAAAATAGGCCTATTGAGCCTACAAAAAAATAAAAATTAAAATATGTATATACCGTTGGAATCGCAACGACGAGACGATTTCAAATATACCATCCGCAATTGCATTATTTAATTAATTTTATGTAAACTTAGGTTGGATCGTCTCACTATAAATCTCACCTGCAAGCATTCTTGATTGAGTACTTCGTATATTGCTCGACAAGTTTCAGGAATTATGCGAGACAAACTATGTGAAATGCTAGGTTTTTCCAGGTTAAATAGGAATGGGAATTATCCCCAGGCTACCTTTAGGATCAACCTTTCCTGGTACCTGGCGCAGGGTACGAACCTCTGAAGGGAATTTAACCCCCATAAAAACCCACAGGTTTTGAGATGCCTTGGGTGGGGTTCGAACCCTGGTTAGTGACGCACCACCATCACCACCAGGCCCGCGCGCTAACCCACTGTACTGCCACGGACGTACAAAAGTATAGCAACCCTAGTCCGATTTTTAAGAACCACGGTGATAGTCTCTCGAGATGAGTTTATTGGACTTACCATCTACGACTATTTTACGCTATACCTGACGTCAACTCGGGTTAGTATTATTGTGGGTGCGGGACATTTTCGAGGGCATTACACCACATTCCTTTTTAGTTAGGCTAGTCCCTAGCCTCGTAAGGTCGTAGGGTATCGTAGCCTTTTTACCTTAGCCATCTCAATTCTTGGTATAGGGTTCGCGTGACGGGTGCTCCAGCACGTAGCTACCAGGTCACGTTCCCTTACTGCCACCAATGAAATGATAGGTTTTTCCAGGTTAAATAGGAATGGGAATTATCCCCAGGCTACCTTTAGGATCAACCTTTCCTGGTACCTGACGCGGGGTACGAACCTCTGAAGGGAATTTAACCCCCCTAAAAACCCACAGGTTTTGAGATGCCTTGGGTGGGGTTCGAACCCTGGTTAGTGACGCACCACCATCACCACCAGGCCCGCGCGCTAACCCACTGTACTACCACGGACGTACAAAAGTATAGCAACCCTAGTCCGATTTTTAAGAACCACGGTGATAGTCTCTCGATTTGAGTTTATTGGACTTACCATCTACGACTATTTTACGCTATACCTGACGTCAACTCGGGTTAGTATTATTGTGGGTGCGGGACATTTTCGAGGGCATTACACTATGCTTGGATAATCTTTTAGTATACTGCAAATAAGTGTAGCTGCATGCATTTGAAACAAACATGAGGTGTTGCCTCCAGTCGAGCTTCTGCCGATATACACTCCCTCCTATTGGCATCTGCTTAGATATATAGGTTGTATAACTATCCTGTGATTATTGTTGTTGAGGACCATGGTGATCATACCGGACTCACTGACCCAGCCCTGCCGAGCTCCTACTCTGACCACTGGCAGACTTTGACTGGCCAATCACTGCCCGGCTGCCGTGTGGACACACCGCAAGCGTGTTTAACAGACTTTGCCCGGTGAAGGGGCACAGCCCGCCGGACACTTCTCGATCGTGTAGACGGGGCTTAACATTGGTTATGTCATCCTGAGAGAGAGAGAGAGCGAGAGTGAGAGAGAGTGAGTGTGCAAGAGTGAGAGAGAGAGGGAGGGGGGGGGGAGGGAGGTGAGGAGGAGGGAGGGAGTGGGAGTGTGTGTGTGTATTTGAGTGTGAAAGTGAGAGAATGGAGAAAGGTGAGGAGCAGGGAGAGAAAGAGAGAGAGAGAGAGAAAGTGAGAGGGAGAGAGAAGATAAGGTACTGTACAGTATAGAGAGTGTTAAGGCAATAGAGTGCTCCTCCTCATATGGTGTTTATATTCATTGTCAACTTTCCAAAGTTAATTTAAGGGGATAGTGGCAATTTGTTTGGTCTATTAATTTATATATTAATTTATTGTTCAGTATCCTCACTAGACCTTCATCAAGCTTAAATATACACCCTCTAGACCAGGTCAAACCTACCTAGTCGTCTTTCTACTGCTCTCCTAGCTGTACTCTCCCCCGATTTCCTCTCCAACCTCCTCGCCATTCCACCTTCCTCTCGCCTCCCTCCAGCTCTCCTCACCCACTTCTTTTGTATCCTAATTTTAGCTACTACTACATAATGGTCAGACCCCTCCAATACCCCTATACACCCTAGCATTCAGCACAGATTTCTTCATTCGTTCGTCCACACATATATAATCAATCAGTGCCTCTCGTTCCACCACTGTCTTATCCTTCTTCCTCCACACCACTTTTCATGTGTAGCTGTGTATCATTCTGTGTCGGAAGGTGTTGGCTATCCACAGCCTCCTCCCCATACATACATCCACAAGTGCACTACCATTCCCATTCACCTGACGGTACCCCCAACCCTACCACCACTCCATCAACTTTCTTATTACCCACCTTCCCATTCATATCCCCAATCAGAAATATTATTTCGTGCTTGCCAAACTTATCCAGGCACGCCTCCACATTCACCCAGAACTCCTTTCTCTCTTACAGGTTTATTCTCTGTCGGAGCATAGACACACACAATCACCCACGTTTGTATTCCTACTGTCATTCTCACCCACACAATCCTTGAACCCACAGACATGACAGACCATAGTCTCTTTACTCTATTTACTCTGGCCCAATCCCCATTTTTTCAATTTTTTTCTTTTCTGGGGGTGGCCGATTCGAGACAGAGCCCGAATAGGGACAACACAACACAACAGAAAAACAATGAACACACAAAAACAAAACACAAATTCACACACATCTAGCAAAATCTGGTACGGTCACGCTAATAAGTCATGTCCCAGCTGTCATTACGTTTTGCTTGCTCTGTGCTGTATTAATGTCTGTCAGATGTTGAATAGGGTGGGTAAGTGTAGGAACATGTGTGTATATTTCACTCGATATGAAGAAATGAAGCTTAAATATTGCGGATACCAATTATTGATCAAAACAAACTTGGTGCCGAGACATCACTTATTAGCGCGATTGTACATGTAAAACCATTCGGGACAATGAATAGAATATTTATTTTTTATGAATTTTTAATAAAAATCCTGTACAAATATATACATCCTTCTGTATCACAACATTTGCATATGAAACAATTGTCATAATCTAATACGGCACAGTCAAACTCAGAAGCCATGTCCTATCTGCACAATCTCAACTCTGGTCATCTCTTTAGGGGCTATCATATGGGAGTTATTATAGTCATTATTCGATGACCCAAATATTTCTGGGAATATTTGCATTGGTATCTGAAATTAGACTTGCGGTACTGACTTACCATTCATTAAAATATATAATTAAATCTTTCACATTATCAACCCTTAGAAGATCCGACGACGCACGTATTTTCAACACTCGTAACTCAATCCTGGGCATTATATTTCCACGTATAAGATCACAGAGAGGAACAGAATTAATGTGGGTAACTGTACCTAAGAATGGTTACCACCCAGCAAAGTCAAACAGTCACCAAGGTAAATACAAGCACTCTTCACAATCTTAATTCATTAGTTTTATGAATTTAATTAGTCACTTCATTTTAAGGGGACAGTGGTAATTTTGTGGGGTCTATTTATTTATAGATTCATTTATATCTTTAGTTTCCTCCCTAGACCTTCATCAAACTTTTAAAAAAATCATCCATTAGATCCTCCTTCGAGATAAATGTGTACATTTTTTGGTAGATAAATGTCACGGCCGAAGGCCGGTTCATCCACAATTACAGGCTTGCTATCGCTCGCCAGGATTTGTTTTGACACCTACAGGGCACGAAAGGTCTTAATATCGACAAAGAAATGGGGCGAAAGGTCTTAAAATCTCAAAACTAATGGGGTAAACGTCTTAAAATCTCAAAACTAATGGGGATAAGCATATGGGAGAAAGGAGACCAGAAAAACGGCCCATCTCCCCTTAAGTTGCTCCATAATTACACTGTTCATTAATTAGGGTACAAAATTCACTTAAAATTGTTATGTTTCATTACTAAGTTGTAAATCAGACAAAAATGGTCCAAAATTGCAATAAAAATTACAACAAACAATGGCTCAAGTAGTTTAATTTAAAGTCCGGATTTTCAGGAACGTAACTATAACAAGGAATTACTGTACAGGTCTCCCTCACTATCCGATGCCCCGGTTCACGATATTATTTTAGGTTTTTAGGTGTTTGGGTTTGGGTTTTGGCTGGTCCCAGAACGCATCCCCATTTACCCCCATTAATTTTAGGATTCGCTATACGATTTTTCTATTTAAGATCGGGTTTTCATGAACGCAACCCAATCGTAAATCGAGGGAGACCCGTATAATTAGAACTCCAAATTGATTACTCAGTCCACAAATGAATGTATGTACAGTATACAGTATATAGTTGTAATATCACCAACCAAATGTATGTACAGTATACAGTATATAGTTGTAATATCACCAACCAAATGTATGTACAGTATATAGTTGTAATATCACCAACCCACCAATTAACTTAGCAATAAACTTAACCCCTTCTGTACCGCACTTATTTTAAATTTTATTCTGGCTACTATTAGATGATTTTATTAAACTTAAAAAGGCCCTGTAGCAATTAACAGCCTTCGATCTATCTCACTTAACCCTTCTTAGTCATGTGGTGATGGGCTGGTCTATCAGAGTGAGAACTAGCGATCTCTGCCATACCCATAGCTTACTCGGACTGTTCCTTTTACTTATATATTTTCTAGATCTCAAGTGACGACTTCTTTTCCGTGGATTGACCTCCCAATCTACCAAGATTGGAAGCCAAAGCGTCACATTTTTCCCTTGTCCCTCAACTTTCTCTTCATAATTGCTGAGGGGCACAGGGCCCTGGGTGGGGCTTTGGTTTCCCCGGCGTTTCTGCACCCTCCTCAGCTCCCCGCCATGGAGTGGCTTCGGTCACCCAGGCTTTATTGTGGTCGGCAGGGAGGGTTCTGTGGGGGCGCTCGGTTATGGCCTTGGATTTGCTCGGGGCCTTGGGGCTGTTCGGCCAGGCAGCTTGGGGAACAACAACAACCCCTCTTACTACCACAGATCCTTCCTAAGCTGAATAAAATAGTCTAAATACAGCTAGAATATAATACAAAAGACGTCGCCGGTACAGAAGGGGTTAATGAAATTAATGTGAACACATGTGGTACTCCTGGGATTCGAACCTAGGACACTCACACAGAAATCCAGCGCACTAACCATTACGCTACCAAGACAGTTAAAGGTTAATCACAAGCTCATGACAATATCCATTCTCAAATACTGGATATTTATCAAAGCATGTACGGTCGCGCTAATAAGTCATGTCCCAGCTGTCATTACGTTTGGCCTGCTCTTTGCTGTATTAATGTCTGTCAGATGTTGAATAGGGTGGGTAAGTGTAGGAACATGTTGGTATATTTCACTCGATATGAAGAAATGAAGCTTAGATATTGCGGACACCAATTATTGATCAAAACATACTTGGTGCCGAGACATCACTTATTAGTGCGACTGTACTTATACCGAACTGCACTATGATAGCCCAATGTTTACATGAGTGGAAGGTGTAATTGAGGGGGCCTTTAAGGGGAGATTTCCACTTGAGGGATTTTTTTCTTGACTCCTATCTCCCTCATGTTTAGCCCCATTGCTTTTGAGATTTTAAGATGTTCGCCCCATTAGTTTGGCGATTTTAAGACATTTCACCCCATTTATGTAACTTTTAAGACCTGTCGTCCCATTCAGGTGTCAATTTTTTCCTGGCGAGCGATAGCGAGCCTGTAATTTAAGAGGAACCGGCCTTTGGCCGGGAAATTTTTCAACCGAAAAATGTACAAATTTATCTTGAAAGGGGATCAAAGGGGTGTAATTTCAAGCTTGATGGAAGTCTAGGAAACACACTAAAAACCTCCCCTTAACACAAGGGAAGGCCTCGCTAGAAATTACTCCTTAACCAGAATACATTCGTAATATCACCAACCCACCAATTAACTTACAAATAGTCAGTAGAGTGTCGGCTGCTGATCTAAAGGTCGGCGGATCGAGCCCACACTGTTAACATTTTATTGGTAGATGACCTAGCGATTCTAGACAAACGCCTAATGTTCATGGGAATTACGTCGTCTGCCAAAAAAATAAAAATAAATAAATAAATAAGTATAGTTGAAGTAGTGAGGATAGGACAAAACTTCTGAGCAGGAGTGTACTTATAAACCATCGCTGCATTTACCGCATAAGCTGGCATAGAAGTCGGATTTTCTTCAAAGTTGCATTTTCTTGGTGACATAACTCAACCAGTAGATTATTTCAAACAGTAAACCATTTCGACCAGTAGATAATTTAAAACAGTAACCTTTTCAACTAGTACCTCTCAACTGGTACAACTAGTGGGGGCACTCGGTTATGGCCTTGGAATTGCTCGGGGCCTTGGGGCTGTTCGGCCAGGCAGCTTGGGGAACAACTAGTACCTCTCAACCGGTATGTATGTATATACTCAGGCATATACCCCATAGCTGGAGGTGGCCGATTCTAGACAGAGGCCAAACAGAAACATTTAAAGTTCCAATTTTTAGCTTCCAAGACCACTTTCGCGTTCCCTCGCCCCTTTCTCTGTCTCGTCTAGTAGGTTAAGTCTACAAGGGGAGGAGGATTCCTAGCCACCCGCCCCCAGTAGCCTAGACAATTTAAAACAGTAGACCATTTCAACCAGTAGATTATTTCAGCCAGTAGATTATTTCAAATTGTAGTGCATTTCAACTAGTAGTTCTCAACGCGTAGACAATTTCAAACAGAACACCATTTCAACCCGTAAATCATTTCAAACAGTAGTACAGCACAGTACTGTATATTTTAACTAGTATACCATTTCAACCAGTAGATAATTTCAACTAGTAATCCATGGCGATGGGCTGGTCTATCAGAGTGAGACCTGAGCGATCTCTGCCATACCTATAGCTTACTCTGACTGTTCCTTTTACTTATATATTTTCTAAATCTCAAGTGACGGCGTCTCTTCCGTGGATTGACCTCCCAATCTACCAAGATTGGAAGCTAAAGCGTCACATTATTCCTTTGCCCCTCAACTTTCTCTTCATAATTGCTGAGGGGCACAGGGCCCTGGGTGGGGCTTTGGTTTCCCGGGCGTTTACGCACCCTCTCAGCTCCCCGCCATGGAGTGGCTTCGGTCACCCAGGCTTTATTGTGGTCGGCAGGGAGGGTTCTGTGGGGGCGCTCGTTTATGGCCTTGGCCTTACTCGGGGCCTTGGGGCTGTTCGGCCAGGCAGTTTGGGGAACAACAACAACTAGTAATCCATTTCAACCAGTAAACCATTTCAACCAGACCATTTCAAACTGTAGAGCATTTCAACTAGTAGCCTAGAACATTTCAAGTAGTTGACCAGTATATCATTGTTTCAGAAATATCATAATTTGTTTCGGCTTATTTCGTTCATGAAGGTACTGTATAGGGAAACACTTAAGTGTGTTTATAAATATGGGGGGGGGGGTAAGAATGCACTGCAGTAAATAGTAATAAACCAACTTATAATCTAACTTATTACTTTCACTACCAACACCAAACACCTTCCAATGAAAGTAATTAAAGCATGTGATCCACCCGGGATTCAAACCTGGGTCACCACATACAGATCTTAAACACTCAAACCATTACACCATCAGAAGAGTTCAAGGTTAAGTACATGACTACGGTTTTATATCCATTTATCGAATACTGGATCATGTACTCATACCCAACTGCACACTGAATAGCCTAATGTTTTAGTGAAAGTATTACACATGCTTTACTAACCCAGTCAAATAAGTTTTAACAATTTTTGTACCGGTGACGTCCTTTTCGTTATACAGGTATTCTGGCAACTATTAGATGGTTCTATTCAGCTTAGAAAGGATATCTACCCATTAAAAAGCAAAAGGCTATCTCAGTTAGTATTATATTTTACTAAAGCGTTATTTCCACATAGCAATATTGATAAGTTCTTTTGTCTTTAACTGTCTTGATGGTGTAATGGTTAGAGTGTTTACAAATCTGTGTGTGGTAACCCAGGTTCCAATCTGTGTGTGGTAACCCAGGTTCCAATCTGTGTGTGGTAACCCAGGTTCCAATCTGTGTGTGGTAACCCAGGTTCCAATCTGTGTGTGGTAACCCAGGTTCCAATCTGTGTGTGGTAACCCAGGTTCCAATCTGTGTGTGGTAACCCAGGTTCCAATCTGTGTGTGGTAACCCAGGTTCCAATCTGTGTGTGGTAACCCAGGTTCAAATCTGTGTGTGGTAACCCAGGTTCAAATCTGTGTGTGGTAACCCAGGTTCCAATCTGTGTGTGGTAACCCAGGTTCAAATCTGTGTGTGGTAACCCAGGTTCAAATCTGTGTGTGGTAACCCAGGTTCAAATCTGTGTGTGGTAACCCAGGTTCAAATCTGTGTGTGGTAACCCAGGTTCAAATTTGTGTGTGGTAACCCAGGTTGGAATCCCGGTGGATCACATGCTTTCATTAACTTCATTGTTATTATTATTATTATTATTATTATTGGGAGGTGTTTGGTGTTGGGGTGAAATTAATAATATAGATTATAGTGTGTCGTCCATGCTTTGGTTTGATTATTTTGCAAAGTTTTACATTATTATGAATTATTTTTGCTACCATATAACCTTCCTAAGCTTCATAAAATTGTCTAAATGTAGCTAGAATAAAATAAAAAAGACCGCTGGTACAGAAGGGGATTAATAATAATAACACCTACCCCAAATAAATTATAAAATAAAAGTACCTACCCCAACACAAAAACAACATACAGTATCAAACTTGAAGTCAATTTAGCCCAAAACCGTTATTTGCGTTCACTCTCCTAAAAATATGCCTGAGCCCGGATACTCAAAAAAGATCTTAAGTTACAATGTGGAAAATGACGTAACAGACTTTAGACGTCGCATTAAATGACTGCACAGTATTTGCTTCGCCGTCATACTCTATAAAAATAGACGATTGTAAATTGGTAGAGAAGAGCTGCGTGTCTGTCTGCTGAAAACGGTAACGCTTCGACAGGTCTGGGACCTGGGAATCTTTTGCTAGAAGACCCCAAATAGGCCTGGGTCTCTGGGTCTTCTCCTGGGCAACCTAGATGTATGTGAATTTGTATTTTTTGTTTTGTGTTGTGTTGTGTTGTCCCTGTTTGGGCTGTCTCGTGTCGGCCACCCCCAGCTATAGGGGATGTGCCTTTGTATATACAGTACTGTACATACATACATACAGAAGGGCCACCCACTTATGACGTGCTGTGAGTACTGATGGCGCGTGATATCATACAGAAGGGCCACCCACTTATGACGTGCTGTGAGTACTGATGGTGCGTGATATCGTACAATGTCTGCAATTAATTAAAGACAGTCTTAAATGCGACATCTTAATTATTCTGAGTATCCGAACCCTGAGCACCAAATATATAGAAACCTTCAGTTTCACATCACTCTTACGGTGCAATCACACAAGACCTTTACCCAGGAATGTATGATTGGCAATATTTCCGAACAACAATACAAACTTTTTTTTAATACAGTAGTTTAACCCGACCATTGGCGATTTTATGAAACTTGGGAAGGATATATGGTAGCTAAAAGGATTAATTGAGATAGTGATTAGCCATATTAATTGGTAGACTTCCTTCCTAAATTGAATGAAATTGTCTAATAATTGCCAGAATATAATGAAAAGGACGTCACCGGTACTGAATATGTTAACATCTACTGTACTGTCCCAGCAACGTACGTTGGCCTACAGTAAAAAAGTAACTCGTCAGTACCAGCAACAGACGACGTTCGTCCATAATATGCAATCCTTCTAGCTGCCTGTATCGATCGGTACCTGGTACCATGACTTATACACACTGCTCTGAGACCTTGGCAACACTTCTCAGTTTATATCTAAGCTCCCACAGGCTAGGAGAGTCAGTATTCCTCATTCTTTTGAGGTGGAAGGGTGTTCTCTCTCGACTCTGAATCTATTTTGACCACATTGCTTGGTACTGGAGGGTACATTTATGGTAATACCCTCTGGTACAGTGGGTGTTAACACCAATAACACACAAAATGCAATTAATTAAAGCATGTAATTCACCCAGGATATCACATACAAAACTTACACTCTAACCATTACACCATCAAGACAGTTATAAGTACAGTACATGACTATGATTGATATCCATTTATTGAATACTGGACATCAATCTAATCATGTACTGTACCCAACTGCACTATGAATAGCCTAATGCTTAAGTGAGACAGTTTTCTTTCTGAGAGAGGTATCTTGACTAGGATTCGAACCCACTCTCAAGACATTTTGTGTGAGTTGGGCACCGTATTCATTCCACTCATGGTGTAATAGAGCTAAATCTGGAGTTAGATTATATCAAAATTATTTTTAATATCGTTCTTTAACACCAAATACTACTCATATGAAATTAATGAAAGCATGTGATTCTCCCAGGATTCGAACCCAGGATATCACATACAGAACTTGAACGCTCTAACCATTACACCATCAAGAAAGTTAAAGGTACAGCACATACATACATACATACGGGTTTAAAGACTGCAACAGTCCACAGTGAATGTGGCTTCCATGGTACAAACACAGTGTTGCACACAGTGCACAGCAATCATAACACGGTGGTACTGCAGCACAGTACAACAAAGTCTTACCACAACAACGCCCCATTATGTTATCACTGTGGCTGATGTTGGTATAGCGCTAACAGTGTCTCAGCAGACCATGATTAATATCCATTTATATTAAATATAACTCACTTGACTGAAAACATTCAGACAAGTTGGGTACCTCTATTGTCTCAATGGGTAAAGTGACAATCTTTTAACTAGTTAGTCCCAAATAATGCACAGCTGCTTAAATAAATATATAAACAAATCTGAAAATATCATAACAGACAAATATACTGTATAAACTTCAACTTAACATAACATGGATTCTGTTTGTCACAAGAATAAATATACAATCATTTAATTTATTAATTTCACCCCCAACACCAAACACCTCCCAATGAAATTACCGGAAGCATAATTATGATCCTACCGGGATTGGAACCTGGGTTACCACATACAGATTTTAAACACTCTAACCATTACACCATCGAGACAGTTATAAGTACAGCACACGACCACGATTCATATCCATTTATGGAATACTGGATATTAATCTAATCATGTGCTGTACCCAACTGTACTATGAATAGCCTAATGCTTTACCAAAAGGAAAGAATATTAAGGGGAGGTTTTTAGTGTGTTTCCTAGACTTCCATCAAGCTTGAAATTACACTCCCTTGACCCCTTCTCAAGATAAATTTGTACATTTTTCGGTAGAAAAATGTCCCGGCCGAAGGCCGGTTCCTCTTAAATTACAGGCTCGCTATCGCTTGCCAGGAAAAAATCGACACCTAAATGGGACGAAAGGTCTTAAAAGTGACATAAAATGGGGTGAAACTTCTTAAAATCGCCAAACTAATGGGGCAAACATCTTAAAATCTCAAAAGCAATGGGGCTAGACATGAGAGAGAAAGGGGTCCAGAAAAAAGTCCCTCAAGTGGATCTCTCCCCTTAACCTCTGAAGTGCGCATGGGGGTAATTGGAAACGTCCCCCTGTGCTGACGTATTTGAGGTGTTTCCGTCACTAAAATATTCATTGTACCATTAATAGCATTAATACTTATCCATATGCGCCTATTATGGGTTGATTATAAAGGTATTAACCTGAAACAACAATAAAACGAGTGAAAACAGCGTTTGGATGGTCAAAATCGGAGATATAGCCCGCGAGTTGTATAATGTATGGGTGAGGCAAGCTGCTTTCCCGCCAATTTCCCCCAAGGCCACTGAGACACAGTCGATCGATACTCTCTCTCTCTCTCTTGCACTCGCTTGCCATCAGTGATGACAACACCCTGCTTGCAACTCGCTAATGTTAGCACGAAAATATACCTCAGAATAAGGGAATAACAGGGAAAATAGGTGATAACTGAAGGAGAGGAGGAAAGTGGGGAAGGAGGGGAGGTAGAGGAATGAGATTTTGCATGGTCCAGGGGCCAATTTTTTTTTTTTTTTTTTTTCGATGTCAAAAGTTGATTTTTTTTTCTCACTCACTCATAAGAGTCTCCCCGCAGCTCCCGGGTTAACAGACGAAATATGAAGAGAAATGAAAACACTGATAACTTGAATTATAGAGTTATAGAGGTTAATGTTCAAATTTTGGCCTACTTTGGAACAGGATACAGGTCTCCCTCACTATCCGATGCCCCAATTTACGATATTAGTATAGGGTTGGTCCCAGAACGCATCCCCATTTACCCCATACATTTTAGGGATCGCTATGATTTTTCTATTATAATGTAAAACTTGCAAAATAAACAAACCAAAACTGGGACGATACAAAATAAAATATGCAAAAGAACTAATCAAAATCGCTATGTGGAAATAACGCTATTTAAGGGGAAATTTCCACTTGGGGGATTTTTGTTTCTCTACCCCTTTCTCCCTCATGTTTAGCCCCATTGCTTTTGAGATTATAGGACGTTCGCCCCATTAGTTTGCCGATTTTAAGACCTTTCACCCCATTTATGTCACTTTTAAGACCTTTCGTCCCATTTAGGTGTCAATTTTTTCCTGGCGAGCGATAGCGAGCCTGTAATTTAAAGAGGAACCGTCCTTTGGCCGGGAAATTTTTCTACCGAAAAATTTACAAATTTATCTTGAAAGGGGGTCATGGGGGTGTAATCTTAAGCTTGATGGATATCTAGGGACCAAAGTAAAAAAAAAAAAAATTAAGATGGTGTTTTCAGGAGCGTAACATAATCGTAAATCAAGGTAGACCTGTACTACCACGACACTGCCCCACCATGTCATCACAGTGACTGATGTTAGTATAATGCTAACTGTGCCTCAGCAAGATAATAAAGAAAATCCAAGTCACTCTTCAACGGTTGCTTTTTGTTTTTACTCCCACCGTGGAATGTAGAGTTGGCCACATAAGTTCTGTTCCTCGCCGTGATCTGAGCTGTCTTGATAGCGTACTGGTTAGTGCACGGAATTTTGGTGTGAGTATCTTAGGTTCGAATCCTTGGAGTGCCACATGTAGTCATTAGTTTCATTAATTAGGTATATTTATAAGTTAATTGGTGGGTTGGTGATAATATGAATGTATACATGGAAGTATAATGCACTTGATTGAATTAAAAGTGTAGTATCTTATGCAGTGGTTAACTCATCTGTTTAGTCAACTGATAATTAAAAGAAACCACACTCACAATTCATTCATAGTATTTTACTTTCATACATAAGATCACAATGAGGAACAGAACTTATTTGGGCAACTGTACAAGATTTCATATCAATGTTATTGTTGAACTTATGAGGACCTTAGTATGCAATGTCTTAAACACAACCTTGGCTGTGACATATTGTTTACCGAAAAATTTACAAATTTATGTCGCAGGGGGGGGGGGGTCTTTTTTTATTGCTTGATTAAGGAATAGACATATAATACTGTCATCAAGCTTCAAAAAATACCCCAAAGATCCACCTTTTAGATAAATTTATAAACTTTAGGTAAAACAAAAGGTACATACAGTAATACCATTGAAACCTTTTACTTTGCTTTTAAATAGCGATAAAAAATAGACCTACATAAACAATTCCGGACAATATATTCAACTGGTTAATCTGCTCTACATACCTAACTAACCCCTTCGGGGATCACGGCGTCGGGCAATAGATAGAGATAGATTAAAATGTAAAACTTGCAAACTAAACAAACCAAAATTGGGACAAGGACAATATAAAGTCAAATTAAATTATCAAAATCGCTACGTGGAAACAACGCTTACTAAAATGAAAATTATTAAATAAAAGAACACAATCCACCACATAGGGTGTACATTACTACATGAGCAAGTTAATTATTATATTTGCTGTGTTTGACATACATTGCAGTGATGTTGTTGAGTTTCTTCAAATTCATTCCACAGGTCTTTTCTAAGCTGGATAAAATTGCATACAGACAGCCAGGAAAATAGTAATAAAAATCCATTATCGTACCAAAAGTGTTAACCCCTTCTATACTGATGACGTACTTTTAACTGTATTCTGGCTACTATTAGACATCTCATTCAGTTTCAAAAGTTCCTCCAGCCATAAACAGGGTTTGAACTACAGTATCTCACTTAACCCTTTTTACTACCACAGATCCTTCTTAAACAACACAAAATCCTCTAAATATAGCAAGAATGAAAGTAAAAATCCTTCATCATACCAAAACCATTAATAATTACCGTGAACCACATATCTCAGCACGCATCCAGTATATAATATAGACTAAAATAAGACTAACATTTATATATTATATAAATGTTAGTCTCCCAGTAAATGTCATGTAATCCGACATTACAAGTCATTAATGTAATCCTTGGATGTGTATTTTCCAAGGCATTAGGGTACCTCCCGAAATCCATCCTTCTGAGTCCTCCCTTCCTTGCGAGGACAGAGTCTACCTGGCCAGGCTGAGATGCGGGCACCATCCAGCTCTTCTGAGCTATCAGAAGAGACTGGATGACTCTGTCGACGACACCTGCCCAGGATGTAACACAGCACCCCATACTATTAAACACATCATAGAAGACTGCATTCTACACAATCACTTACACCAACAACATAATCTACACTCCTTGAGAGCCCTGTGGGAAAGCCCGATCGTTGCCATAGTCTTCCTTAGGGACTCGGGGCTGTTCGGCCAAGGCAGCCTAGGGAACGACATCAACAGCAACAACCAAACAAAGAACATGTGTCAGCAGAGTTCTTTATGCATGGTGATTCTATTTAGTTATCTCTGTTTGGATTACCGGTATACTGTATTTGCACCGATTATATATACAGTATATATTCATGGTTTGGTTTCCTGTATTTGGCACATATTTCAGTTAGTTGTCGAGTTTCATGTACCGGTATGTACAGTATTAAAAAAAAATCTATACTGTATATTGTGTCGTCCCAGTTTTGCTTTGTTTATTTTGCAAGTTTTACATTATAATCCAAACTATTTATCACCTTCGTTTAAATTGCAAATATCTTGAATTAACTTAAGTACTATACACACAGAAATAGCATGGAAAATCTTGTCTAAAGGTATTATTATGGCTATTTGGTGGGTATGCCGATCATCCTCATTCGGTGGCCATCGAAGGCATTATTTTTACATCGTTCTTAACACCAATAACCCACAAATAAAATGAATGAAAGCATGTGATTCTCCCAGGATTCGAACCTAGGATATCACATACAGAACTTACACGCTCTAACCATTACACCATCAAGAGAGTTATAAGTACAGCACATGACTACAATTATTATCCATTTATCTTAGGACAGTTGATATTAATTCTTGTATTCTTCAAACATTTTTCCCTTCCGAGCGCCTGATACCGAACGAAAACAATCAGGTCGCCCAATACGCGAGTTTCGGTTGTGCAAATTCTCTAATACGCGAGGGGAGGGTGGGTTGAAAATAACCCAAAAACTTTGAATATGCGAGGGGTACAACTAATACACAAATATGCGAGGGGTACAACTAATACACAAATACAGAGTGAAGACGTGACCAAATCAGCCATTCCCCCATAGTAAGCGAGTGTGGTTTAATTTTAGCGAGACGCATGGCACTTAATAGAGTGAGGGAGGCCAAGGAAGTGCCTTCCGAGAACGCCAACTCCTAATACGCGAGGTCATGTGTTGCCCATAAACTCGCGTATTGGGGGTCCTGACTGTATTGTGTGAATGAGTGCTGTCTACAGAGATTGCAAAGCAGTGTGTCAAACTGGAGCGCTTTTGTTTGAAGCCTTGAAGGAATGTCGGAAGGAATACAAGAAAATTAACGTGAAATAGCATTGTTTTAGCCATCTTGTCACTTTTGAAAACATAATTGTATCTTTATATAAAAAATAATAATGAGTAAAAATAATGAAATCATCTTTAGTTTGATACTCTGATGACATGGATTAGCACTCACATTTCTAAAGGTAACGGTAACGTAATTTCTCCATTCGAATATTCACAGCGTTGTTATATTGTCATCCCTGGACCCTGTATTTTCTTCTCAAAACTGCTTGTACAGACTAAAACCATATTAGTTATGTATCACATGTTCTATATAGTATATGTACAGTATACGTCAACTAGAGCACACTGGTTATATGAAAATGTTACCGGTACTTATTTAGATTAAGTAACACCCCGTTCTTAACATTAATCATCGATTACAAACCCCAATGCACTTGAATAAACTAATGAATGCATATGGTCCTCCCAGGATTCCAACTATCAAATTAACCTTTGATAGATTACAAACTATTGGATTTAACATAAAAAAAAAAAAAAAAAAAATGGAAGTCTGCAGAAAGCCGATTGGCTCACACAAGACAGCTCCCTCTCACACCCAACCAGAGTTTCATGTGTCGGATTACAGGATATTTACTGTATAATATTTTCATTATGGAAGAAGACTAGACTTAAATTGAGCCATCAATTCATTATACTGTATATAAAGGAGTCACACAAACACTATTTCTGGCATCTTTAATCAGCAACCATTTTCCAGCAAAATTTTGGAGATACCTGTATATTGCATTAGTATGGGTAACTATACTCGAGCTATATATTCGTGTAATTAATGTGAAGGTAAATTATCTTACGTCATTGAATTTTAATAATCACACTTTTAACCCCTACAAAATTGGGGAAATATTTTTAACTCCTTCGTTGCGGCGCCCGTCAAATCCGCTTATTATGTATCCTGGGAGCGAGGCAAGCGGTTGCAGGCAGCGCAGGACCCCTTCATCCTTCGCCTACCAAGTCTGGGCCGGATCAGAGATGTTTCCCACGATTGCAGCGTTGCACATTGCGAAAATTGCTCAAAACAGCGATTTTTTTGCAATTTGGGCATACCTTTGAAAGACCATTGCAAGAAAACCAGACATTGTACAGTGATAATTCAGGTGTTATTAGAAAGCTCTATTACTGTACTTTAACGGATATATCATTGGACTATGTTCTGGCTTTTGCTTATGCATGAAAATGTGCAGAGAATGAAGTTCAATTAAGGCCAAATCCCCGCAATGAAAGAGTTAAATTATCTTGGCTAACATTAGATTATATTAATCAGCTTGGGAGTAATTACCCTCTCAATTCACCTCTTGACTCCAAAGGTCATTCCTAAACTGAGTAAAATAGTCTAATAACAAGCCAAAATAAATTGAAGAAAAACATAATTACATAAGAATTAACTAGTGAAGACAGCTAGAATTAAATTAAGACCTTGCTATGTAGAGTAATATCAATTAATAACAACCAGAATTAAATTAAGACCTTATTACATAGAGTAAGATCAATTAACAACAAATAAAATTCAATTAAGACCTCATTATACATAGTAAAATCAATTAATAATGACCAAAATTAAACTAAGACCTCATTATATAGAGTAAGATCAATTAATAACAAATATAATTAAGTTAAGACCTCATTGGGCGGGTGTCACACCCCGAAAGAGGTTGAAATAGGGGAGCTATCCCCCCGCCAAAGGCAGCTTTCTAGGGCCTTTCCTAGCTGATGCTGAGAGGATTGGGTTCTAGTCATGTGGTGATGGGCTGGTCTATCAGAGTGAGAGTTAAGCGTTCTCTGCCATACCCATAGCTTACTCTAACGGTTTCTCTTACTTATATAATTTCAAGATCTCAAGTGGCGGCGTCTCTTCCGTGGATTGACCTTCCTACTGCCAACTCTAGAGGTTGGCAGACTGGGAGCCAAAGTGTCACATTTTTCCTTTGCCCCTCAGCTTTCCCTTCATAATTGCTGAGGAGCACAGGGCATTGGATGGGGCTTCGGTATTCCAAGCGTTGCCGCGCCCTCCTCAGCTCCTCGCCTGTGAGCGGCTTCAGTAACCCAGGCTTTTTTGTGGTAGGCAGGGAGGGTTCTGTGGGGGCGCTCGGTTATGGCCTTTGCCTTGGGTCTGTTCGGTCAGACAGCCTGGGGAATAGCAATAAGAACAACAACAATCGCATATTTTTCCACATCAGCCAAAAGTGTATGCATGTACAGTACTGTATGTATATAGTCAGGCACATACTCAATAGCTGGGGGTGGCCGACTCGAAATAGAGCCTGAACAGAAACAAGTAACAACATTTAAAGCCAGAATTACTGTATTAAAATGCCCGAAAAAGTGATCATACGACTCGGCATCTAACGTCTCTAACACTCTATGCCACCTACCTCTGAGTACCTGGGTGTTCTGTTTCCTCCCTAGTCTTGCCTACGTATGATGCCGGTATCCTGAACAGCGCTTGGCCCATCCTAACCTTCTGTCCTACGTCTACGCATATGCTGGTTCCCTTGGGCGCCTCGAAGACTAGCACTATTGTCGAGCCCAAATTGAACTCCCCGAACGCCCCCCCTCGGTACAAGTCAACATTTTTTTCCGAGAAGTGTACGTCGTGGAAATTATTTGCGTTCCACGTTTTGTCGTTGGTTTTGAGGATATCGTCGAAGTAGACTTTTACCGACCCTACATTAGTGGCGCCTACAGCAGTCATAGAAAAGAATCCATGTTTCCACTGGCCGACATAACTAACCCTCTCATTTAGCACAAATAGATGACGCACCCAGGCCGCTACTGCCGGGTTTACACTTAATAGCTCGCCGGGGAAGTGCCGACGGAACCCCACGGTCCAATCGGCGCTGGAGTGGAAGCGGTGATAGTCCCCCGGCGCCAGATAGATGACACACTGGTAGAGTTGGTTGGTGGAATCGCTGAGGCAGGCGCGGTGGAAGCATTCGTCGTCGTCGCGGCGTTCTACCACCGTTGGGCCTCCTTCCGTCCAGCAGTTAGGGCCCAGGAACTTACGCAGAGGATATGACACTCCCTGATAAAAGAGAAACAAAGATTAAACTAGTGGTAGATTAAATTTATATCCGCTTACTCCAGCAACTAGGGCCATGCTAGTTTACACAATTTCCATACCCATTCAATCACTATGTTTTAATTTGTACATTTTTCGACAGAATAATGTACTCCCCAAAGGTGGGGAATATCAAAAGCCATTGAATATATTAAGGAGCGGGAATCTTCCAGCCTGAAGGGGATCTACTATAGGTTGGATATAGGATGTCAAATCGGAGCCATTTTGTTTAACCCCTTCTGTACCGGCGCCAAACTTTCAACTTTATTTTTACTACTATTAGACGATTTCATTCACTTCAAAAAGGGCCTCCAGCAATTAACAGGCTTACAATGATTTCACTTAACCCTTTTTACTACCACAGATCCTTCTTAACCCGCTGAGCCCCAGCTAGTTATTAATAAATGTACCACCAGGGCCCAGCAGGTTTTGATTTATTTTTTTTATTCCAGAAACAATAGCGAATGAGTTAGGAATGAAGGAAAAACAAAAACAAAATTGGTCATTAAGTGCAAAAAATGGTCCTACAGAGCCCCCGAAAACGGATTTTACAAGAGTAAAAGATTGAAGGCAATTTCCCGCCAAAAACATGTTTTTGCGCGCTCACGCGCACACTGTTGGACTTTGAGAGTTTTCAACCATCGGCATGGGTGCGTGGGATACTTACACAGTTCCCATACAAATCTGAGCCCTCGGGGTGCCATAGGACCGGAGTAATTAGGACCGGACCGGCCAGGACGCAAACGTTGCGTCGCTGGGTTCTGGTGATCGAACATTGCCGACGCAACACGTGCGACGCTGGGTCTCAGCGGGTTAAACTGCACACAATCGTCTTAATATAGCTAGAGCAAAATTTAAGAAGACGTCACCGGTACAGAAGGGGTTAAAGACTTGAATGAACAAGAAAAGGAATAGGCCTACAAGAAAATATATATGAAATAACATTGGTTTGGCCGTTTTATCACTTCCGAAGACAAAATTTGAACTATAAACCACAATTTTTTCTTTACATATATCAAAATGAAGACTAAAAGTAATGAACTCAGTTTTCATTTGATACGTTGATTAGATATACTGTACAGGCCTTTCTCACTATCAGATGCCCCAATTTACGATATTATTATAGGTTTTTAGGTGTTTGTGTTTGGGTTTTGGCTTGTCCCAGAATGCATCCCCATTTACCCTATTAATTTTAGGGTTTGCTATATGATTTTTCTATTTTAGATCGGGTTTTCTGGAACGTAACCCAATCGTAAATCAAGGGAGACCTGTACTGTAAACTACTGACCTTAACTTGCTCCATGAGTCCACAAGTGACGGTACCGAAAGACAATATGGTGCCGTCAGCCGGGCTAACTACCGGAGCGGAGGGATCAACCGGTCGTACTCCGGCCTTCAGCTGTCGGCGGAAGAGCTCGGATAGACACCGGTATTTGTTCAAGTCCTCTACCTCCGCTTCCGCCATGTTGCAGCCAAAAGTCCGCACATAAAGACCTAAGACGGACTTCCTAGACCACTCTGGCAGCTCCACCCCTAAAAATTATACAATAACTTTACAAACAAGATCCGTTGACTTATATTTATACGTTACCTGATTATTTACCTATCCAAGAAGTCTGTATATTGATCTAATAACCGTGGCATGGTCGGTAGCATGTCTGACTGCTGATTAAAGGGTCGGCAGTTTGATATCACCCCGTGCCATAGGTTGTGGTTGTTGCTGTTCCCCAGGCTGTCTTCAAGGTCCCGAGCAAGGCAAAGGCCATAACCGAGCGCCCTCACAAAACCCTCCCTGCTTACCACTAATAAAGCCCAGGTGACCGAAGCCACTCCAAGGCGGGGAGCTGAGGAAACGCCCGGGAAACCAAATCCCAACCCAAGGCCCTGTGCCCCTCAGCAATTATGAAGGGAAAGTTGAGGGGCAAAGGAAAAATGTGACACTTTGGCTCCCAATCTGCCAACCAGTTGGGAGGTCAATCCACGGAAGAGACACCGTCACTTGAGATCTAGAAAATGTAAAAGTAACAGTCAGAGTAAGCTATGGGTATGGCAGGTCTAGCAATTTGTGGCAAATGTCCAGTAAAGCCCCTGTAACAAGGGCACGCCCTAGCCCTGTCAATCAACGGAGTGCACAGCGTTAATAACTGGATCAAACGGCTTCCTCTTATAGCTAACCCAACACCCCATACCATTCTCTTACAAAATAGCTAACTTTTAATCAATTATTTTGATCTTATAGCTAACCCAAGACCCCATACTCACCATTAACCCAACCCCACATTCTTGAGAAATATCTTAGTGGCAACAATTTATACGCCTCGACCTCCCACTCGTCTGCCAGACAATCGCAGGGCTCTAAAGTTCCGAGCTTGGCGGCTTCTCGTTTGCGGGTGTGGCGGTACTGTTGGAAGGCGATGAGCGCCAAGCCAACGCCCACTGGTAGCGGCGTCCATCGTAAGGATCTGAGGTACAGCTTTAGGCTCGACTGGGCCATGATGTTAGTGTCGAAGAAAACTGAAAGAAAGGGTGTTTATTAGGATAGTGATAATGGAAGTTTTAGAATTTTTAATACCACCAACCCACCAATTATATACTTTACAAATATACCTAAGTAATGAAATCAATATTAATTGATTTCATTAGCTATAATTATAACTGTAAATATGGTACTCCCAGGATTCAAACCTAGGATACTCACACCGAAATCCAGCACAATAAGCATTAGCCTACACTATTATTATAGAAAACTAATAATGCTTAGTTAGAGAAGAATGATAAATAAGTCTGCGATAAGATCCAGACCAAAGTAAGAAAACAAAAACATTGGGTGGATAAAAAGATAGGGATACTGGTGGCTTATCTTTCCATCGCAAAACCAACAACTTTGAGAACAATTACAAATATGTCCGAGATGAACGCAAATCCAACACCCATCGCAAGCATCTTAGATACCGGTACTGCTTTAGACTCCACTGTACCATGATGTTGGTGTCAAAGAAAACTGAAATAAAGGGTGGTTGTTACGAATGGGGTATTAAAAGTTTGGTGCGATCGTGATTTTAGTAACTATTTTTTGATATATGAATGGTTAGCGGAAGATAATGCTGTACCTGTAATTAGTACCGTATATATATTTATCTTCCACAGTCCACTAACCATTGGTGCCTGAAAGCCTATTCATCATGGAGCCTTGGGCCTTACAGGCAACTGATGAATGATTGTTCTTTAATAAAGTTCTAGAACCTATTCTAGTTAAGAAGTCGACTTGGGAATAAAATAGGGTATGGTAGTCTATTGATAAATAAATATTTACTTAGGCAAATATAATTCCATACTCTATACACTAGGCTAGGGAAAGCATGCATGCGACATATGTCACTAGGCTATTAAAAGAATGTATTTCAAGCAATTATATAGCAGAAAATGCAGTAGGAAATAGGCTACAGTAGTTAATATGCAGTGGGAAAGCAGGATTAAAATTTCCAAGGGCGTTACTATGTTTCCTAATGGGTGTCATTACTCATTAGTACAGGAGATTAAACGGGATGGATGTAGAGTTCGGGCGTACGGTCGTCATTGTTTACATAGGGCGATCGCCGCGGTCGCACTTACGTTCCCGTCTATTTCGACGCTATATTTTCTGCTATTGGCCCCCTGGCATTACTACATGAATACTAGGTTAGATTAAAATAGACGGGAACATGATGGCAAAGGTCCGACGGCACTACGCGTAATGTAAACAAAGATGGCGGTACGCCCGCTCACTACATCCTACCCGATTAAACACACAGAGCTTGATAATGCTGAAGGAGACTTACACGGCGACGGCGATATTCAATCATTTGCACGCTCGCGCAGGGTGTCAAACCAGAGCAATTTTATTTGAGACTTGAATGAATATGAATAGCCTATGAAAACTAATAGCCTACAAGGATATTAACGTAAACTCGCATTGTTTTGGCAATTTTATCACTTCCAAAAACATAATTTGACCTTTAAACCACAATTTTATCTGTAAATATACAATAATACAGACTAGAAGACTGGATTCAGCTTTCGTTTGACACCCTGTGCTCGCGGCTTGCATTGATGGCCATACCAACTTACAAGTCTATTTTTTTTTTCCCGAAATTAGGCCTAGGCCTATCCCACGGCCAGCGGTAATTTGCCCCCTGTTATACCAGTATATGATAATGACACAAAGTCCTGGTAGGGGGGTAAGGGGAGGTAGACACAGAACGACTGACGAGTGTTACGAGTGTACAATTAAAGATTCCACAGTGCAAACCATAGCAAGGCCAGCCAACTAGTTGTTACTAGGCTAAGATTCTCGATAATTGACAATTCTTCAAGTTTCTCTAGCCTAGTTTCACCATTTAGGTTTAAGCCTAGGCTAATCTGATTAATTTTTACCATAGGCTACTAGGCCTACCTGTAGAAACAGTAGAATTTATAATAGGCCTAGAAATACACATCATGTAACAGAGTTGAGAATAAATGGAAGTCTCTGCTGGCTTCCGCGAAGCACCGCAGCTGCTGTCCACACAGTGATGCAACTGTCACTTCAGTAGCCTAGGCTAGTATTCATATCATTCTACACTGACTAGGCCTAGCGGCTAGATCTACATCATCTACTAGCCACTGGCACTAGGGCCTACGCCTAGTTCCAGGGATCAGTAGCACTGTAGCCTAGGTTAAGGTAAAATCTGTGCAGGGTGTCAAACGACGCTGTTTTTTTGAGTGATAACGCACTGAACTTTTTGTATAATGATAACAGAAACTCCCCCCCCCCCAAAAAAAAAAAGGTAGGCTAGGCTAAATAAACACAATTTTGGTCTCCATATTTTCCATCTTGATTGTTATTTTATTGCAGGAAATACTGTTTTAGACACCTAGGCCTAGGCCTAAATTCTAAAAAAAAAAAATCTGGGGGGCGCCGCATGCCCCCGGACCCCCCTAGAGCTCGCGCCTTCGCCGCGCTATAATGATAACAAAATAATAAACCATAGGCCTAATGATAACACAATTCATATTTTGTGGATTGACACCCTGATTTATCTGTGAAATAAAACCTTCCTAATTGAGGAGACGATACAATACACATTTGTCGAATTTCAAATTGTAAATTAGCCTACTGAGTCTGAGTGGCTTAGAAATTAGAAAATCAAAATAACAGGAAACGAAGACAGGCGAGATATTACGTCCGTAGCAGACTATAGACTGTAGAGGCGGTGTCCGGGCCAATAGATAGATGGAGATAATTTACAGATGAAACCACAAACTCATTAGCCTCTTATATAAGTCATGAGTTCTTAATATTAAAAGAAACCGGCATTAGAAAAGCGCAAAACAAAATTTACGGTACTCCGCGCTAAAGGGCTATGCGGCAGAGAAGACAATAGTCAATACAGCCCTAGAAGACCAGCCACAAGCTATTTCGATATTTCCGACGCCGGCTAAACAGGCAATTGATGATACGTTAAAGAGATACATTTAATAGTTCAGTTCATTGTGGCTTATATGGGTCCCCAAAAAGGATGTTCTCAGGCAAGGTGATGTAAGAGGCTTTAGGGAAAGTCAAGATCATTGAGAGATTCGTAATTAGTTGTTTTGAACACTAAGGATCTTTAGGCCAAGCTGGTTGTAAAACGGTTGTAGATTGAAATTGGGTGGAAAGTTATTCTGAGACAGAGAGTTCCAATAAAAAAAAATATTCAGGGAATTGAAGATTTTTTAAAGCAGAATATCTATACATTAGAGGAGTGGATATTTATGCATGGGTGAATGAACTGTGAAAGTGGTGTTAGGACAGGCACTGACTTAAGGGAGCCCGCCTCGCTTTTTTTCTCTTTCTCTCCCTCTTTCTTTGGTTTGTATCCATTTGGCCCCATTCAGCCTACTGTTTTAAGACGTTTACCCCCATCCAGGTGTCAATATTTTCCTGGCGAGCGGTAGCGAGCCAGCAGATTTTGTTTTGACAGCAAGCCAAATTTGTACTTTTTTTTTTATAGAAAAATGTCTCCAGCGAAGCCGGGTTTCTCCGTACTGTACATTGCTGGCTCGCTATCGCTCTCCAGGAAGAAATCGACATCTGGATGGGGATAAAAGTCTTAAAACAGTTGGCTGAATGGGGACGAATGGATACAAGCCAGGGAAAGAGAGAAAAGGAGAGAAAGATAAAAAAAAAAGGCCGATGACCCCCCTTAAGCATGACAGAGGTGATGGTGGAGATTCATAAACAAATATACAAATGAGCAATGATAGCCTAAATAAATTAATTAATATATAAAACAGAATAAATGAATATACACAACTAAATAAATAAATGAACAAATATACGTAAATGAATAAAAACAATAAATACATTAATAAACACAGATAAATATATAGATACAAAAATAAATAGTAATAATAAAGGTGAACATAATTCCATTGGACTTCCCTAGGAAATACAACCACTACAATGCCCTTCAACTCAAGTCCAAGACCAATAAATACGACCATGCAATTAACATGCTAAACGAGCAATTAAAACATGCTAAACGAGCAATTAACATGCTAAACGAGCAATTTTAGTAGTTAGCAAAGGATAAGGAGGCAGCATATATATATAATAACATACTTACAGTTTGGTAAAATCCAACTTTCAGTTAAATATCTTGGTCCAAACTGATGCAATTCTGAGGCCAGACATGGGAAACAAAAACATAAATATTGAGTAAAAGATAAATGTCTACAAGTAAAGTAATTATAATTAATAAATACAATTGCCCACATCAGTTCTGTTTCTCGTTCTATAAGGAAGTTGGAGCTGTACACAGAATTTACAGCTAAAATACGGTCGTAGTACATATACGGAGTAGAGGGCAAGTTGCTGAAAGCAGTGAAGAGCATGTATGAGGGTGCAAAGGCGGCAGTACGTGTGGAGAGTGAGCAGAGCGAGTTCTTTGACCCTGATGTTGGTTTGAAAACAGGGGTGTGTGATGTCCCCGTGGTTGTTTACTGTATATATGGATGGAGTCATGAAAGAAATACTATCAAGAGCAGTGAATGTTGGTGTATCGCTGAAAAGGGAGGGAATTGAGTGGAAGCTACCTATACTGCTGTTTGCGGATGATACAGTTCTGATGAGTGATAATGAATGGGAGTTGCAGGGTCTGGTAAATGAGTTTGGAACAGTGTGCGAAAAACGGAATTTGAAGGTAAATACGGGGAAGAGCAAGGTTATGGTCTTCGAAAGGGGTGAAGTCACAGAGTGTGAGGTGAAGCTGAACGGTCAGGCTATGGAGATCGTCAACTCTTTTAAGTATCTGGGCAGTGTGTTTGAGTAAAGATGGGGGACTATGGATGAAGAGGTGCGGGAGAGGGTACAACAGGGGAAGAGGGTTGTAGGAACGCTAAAAGCAGTAACAAGAAATAGGGTGGTCAGTATGGAAGTGAAGAAGTCCTTGCATGACCGTGTGGTAATCCCGACACTGACTTACGGAAGCGAAGCATGGACGTTGGTTGAGAGACTCAGACCAAGAGTGAGAGCAGTGGAAATGGATTACTTAAGGAGTGCGTGCGGAGTTACATGGAGGGATAGACAGACTAATGAGGAAGTAAGAAGGAGGTGTGGTGTGGAGGTAGATGTGCTGGAAAGTGTGAAAAGGAACAACTTTGAGATAGTTCGGCCATACGGAACGTATGGAAGCGAGAGAATGACTAGAGGGTGTACAGAGCGAGGTGGAGGGACAGAGGGGGAAAGGTTAGACCGAATATGAGGTGTGGAAGGATGGAGTGAGGAAGTACATGAACGAAGGCGGTGCTGGTTGGGGGGAGGGGCGTCGACTGACTGGGGACAGAGGTGCATGGGGGCGGTTCGTTCGTGGCCACCCCTTCGGGGATCACGGCGTCAGGCAATAGATAGATAGATAGTACATATATAAATACATGAAACTCAATTCAACATACCATTTATCCATCAGAAACGTACATTATTAGTGCATTTCTGTTTAATATCGATGTTCACGGCTCCAACTTCCTTATAGCCTGAAACTCGCAAGTGGCCAATTGCGAGTGTGGTTTCTTTTAATTATCAGTTGACTAATCAGATGAGTTAATTAACCACTGCATAAGAAACTACACTCTTAATTCAATCATGTGGATTATATTTCCATATGTAAGATAACGGGGAGGAACAGAATTTATGTGGACATCTGATCAACCTTAACATAATTTCTCTCCACAAAAAATAAATATATACGTTTTCTATTATACAGTAGGCTATTATGGACATATACGGCTCCAACATCCTTATTATGAATATATATACTATATATACCGTATATATATATATATATATATATATATATATATATATATATATATATATATATACCGGTATATATATATATATATATATATATACCGGTATATATATATAAAATTATATATACTGTATATATATTTTTTTTCTTTGTGAATGAGGGAGACAAAAGGCATAACTACCGCAGCGAGTGCCTCCGAGTTTGAAGCAATTTAAGTCATAGGAAGAGGGAAAGACTGATTCTGGGAGAGAGTTCCAGAGCTCAGCAGTTGAATAGAAAAAAGTCTGAGAATAGCGTTTCACTCTTGGGTTGGAGAGTTGTACAGAGTAGGGGTGGGATTGTGTTGTATTGACCCGTTTCCTTAGTGTAGGTCGTCAGCTTATGTCTACCAAATGTCAGCTTAACCACTTCGGTACCGGTGGCGTCCTTTTCATTATATTCTGGCAACTATTAGACGATTGTATTCAGGTTAAGAAGGACGTCTACCCGGTTACAGACTATCTCTTAGTTACCAGGTACCATATATCTTTCCTAAGCTCTATATAATAATTTAAATGTAGCTAAAATTCAATAAAAAGGACGTCGCCGGTACTGAAAAGGTTAATAGCTCAACAAATTAGTAGAAACTGACTTCCCCCCTCTTTTTCTCTCTCTCTCTCTCTCTCTCTCTCTCTCTCTCTCTCTCTCTCTCTCCTATTTAGCTATTATATGTTATCCAATATTTACACAAGATATATCCCCCTCTCTCCCCCCTCTCTCTCTCTCTCTCTTCCTCCCCCCTCTCTCTCTCTCTCTCTCGTCTCTCTCTTCCCGATCCCCCTCTCTCTCTCTCTCTCTCTCTTCCTCCCCCCTCTCTCTCTCTCTTCCTCCCCCACTCTCTCTATTTCTTCATGACGTTCTAGGTAATAGTGAGGGCAAATTCACCAGCAAGAGGCAGTGAACGTCATAATTGGATTGCATACCGAGTTGACGTCTCTCTCTCTCTCTCTCTCTCTCTCATGTTTGCATTACTTGTCTCCCCTCTCCCTTCTTTTATTCGTTTAATTTACTTCCCATATTTACACTATTTACTTCTCCTCTCTCTCCCTCTTTCATGATCTCTCTCTCTCTCTCTCTCTCTCAGTTATCCCCTATACTTGCTCCCTTCTGTTATTGGTCTATATAATTTTCCTATATATACACAAGATATAATCACCCCTTCCCTCTCTCTCTTTCAGTCTCTCTCTCTCTCTCTCTCATAAAGTGAATATATGGCACTGCATTATGCTAAACAAATTATCTTTTTATTATATAGTGCATAATTATAATGAATAGCAAGGCGCAATATCTTTTATATATTAACTATTTCCCGTAACTCTCTTTATCTCTGTATTTGTCTTTTGGTATTTATGCTCTCCCTCTCTCTCTATCTATCTTTCTATCTATCTATATCTATATCACGCACTCACACTCACTCTCTCAAATATTCCTCTCATATTACTTTAACTTAACTAATTTACACGTATCTTCATTCCCTCTCTCACACAAACAAACAAACAAACAAACAAACAAACACACAAACACACACACACACACATACACCACACTGAAAAATCCCATATACTATAATTCCCCCCAGCTGTCTCTCTTTATTTTATATTCTTCTTTTGTTCTCTACCGAGGATTACCTCCCATTGTAGTAGGCTTTACCTGACCCTAGCTGTACGGACCCGTAGGCCATTTCGCCTTAACCCTTTTCAAACTCCTCATTTGATCTCTTCTGACGTTTGACATTCCATTCTAATTGGCTTTACCTGACCTACAGTCCGTTTCCCCATTAATCCTTTTCCAATTCCCTCATTTAATCTCTCCCAAGGATTTAACTCTCACTATTAGCCTCACCTGACCCTACCAGAACAGTTTTTGTATGTATGTATGTTTGTTTGCATACGTGAGCGTTTATGTATACGGGCATGTGCACACTTACTGCATGTTCTTATGTTCCTATATATGTATGTATATTTTTTTTTTTTTTTTTTTTTTTTCTATACTCCAACTTACTTCCCCTCGGGCATAGGCTGAGAGCCCTAACATTCACCGCTTTACAATGAACAGTGAAGCCCGTGAGGTCTTGTTCCAGTCTAGGGAGTGAGACATGTGAAGCACGTAGAGTACAACGAGCACCTGCCATCTTGCCTTCACATGAGGCACGGTGCTCACTCATGGCCCGAAACGACCCCATCTCTGAAACCATCTCGTTCCCGTGCTTCACTGTCTCACCCCCTACACTCGGACTCTCACACTTACACACACACAACGCCACCTGTTGAGCAGATAACTCACCAGGCATTGCACCCCTATAGCATATTTTGAATATGGGAATATTCATACACTGCTATTTAATCAGGGAACAATGAGGGTATTTTATTGAAGTTTCGGTGGGCTTGTGGTAATGCACTGATACTAGGTACAGCACAAATTCCATCCCAATAATATCTTCCCATTGATATATCGGGATTTGAACCCGGGACCTTTGGATTACCAGGCCAGTGGCAAGACCACTCCACCACACCTCCCCTATGTATGCGTATTTATGTGTGTACGTATGCGTATATATGTATGTTCTGTATATATATGAGTAAAATAAATGTGTACTGTATATGCACTGTAAATCACTTACTCTCATGGTTAATTTATGATAATTTGTATTTTGCACTAGTATAATTATTGTATTACTTTCTTGTTTTAATGTAAAGTATATTATACTCACCCATTGTAAACTGAGCTTACCATTTTCATATCTGTACATCTCATGTTCATCCACTAATTGTAAAATGTGTATTTTCAGCTCATGAGGCTGCCATTCTTAATAAACCGTTTATTATTATTAATTATTATTATTATTATTATTACTTTAACATAATTACACTTATCTTCATTCTCTCTCTCTCTCTCTCTCTCTCTCTCTAACCCTTTCTTTAACTCATTTACATCACCCTGCCTCTCTTCCCCTGCCTAGACCACTAACAAAAGATGCACTGCGACATGAGAGAGAGAGAGAGAGAGAGAGAGAGAGAAAGAGAGAGATAGATAATATAGTCTTTATATCAACTAGCTAGCGGAATAGTTAATATCTTAGCGACAAATTTCTAGATAAAAATATGGAAAAAAAACAAAAATGAAACTAGGCCCTACTATATCTCTGCACCATATGGGCTGCCTGACCATATAAATACATATATACATACCGGTACATACATGAATACTTACATACATACATACATACAAGGGAGAAAGACAAACCAGACAGTTGGTGGTCAAAATAAACTTAGAAACGTTGACAGATTGAATATCAACACCATATGAGGAGGAGCACTTTATTGACAACGTTTCGCAGATAGCTTCATTGGCCTGATGAAGCTAATAATTCAAGCTATCTGCGAAACGTTGTCAATAAAGTGCTCCTCCTCATATGGTGTTTATATTCAGTAATTTGGTAACTCAAATGTCTGGAAGCCAGGGTGTTATCAGTTCCAATAAACCTCATTACTGAGTCAGTGTGAAATTCTTGGAACCCAGTGAAATGCCTTCTATTTGCAGACCTTTCGTGCCATTTAGGTGTCGACATTTAACTGGCAAGCAATAGCAAGCCTGCAATTTAGGAGGCCGGTGCATCTTTTTAACGAAAAATGCATACATTTATCTTGAAAGGGGTCTAGGGGGTATGTTTAAAAAGCTTAATGGAGGTCTAGCGAGGAAACCAAAAACATAAATGAATTATATATGTATGTACTGTATGTATGTTTTTTTGTTTTCTATATTCCAACTACTCCCTCTCGGGCATAGGCTGAGAGCCTGTACATTCAACCGTTCTACATTGAACGGTGAAGCCTGTGAGTCTCGTTCCAGTCTAGGGGGTGAGACATGTGAAACACTTTTTAGCCCCTGCCATCTTGCCTTCGCAGGATGCATGGGGCTTAGTTGCTCACCCACGGATCGAAGCAGCCCCATCTCTGAAGCTTCCTCACTCCAGTGCTTCACTGTCTCATCTCCTAGACTCAGACCCTCAATCTAAGAACGTCACCTATTGAGCAATTAACTCACTAGGCATTGCCCCCCTACAGCATATTTTGAATATGGGAATATTCATACAGCGCTATTTAATCAGGGAACAATGAGGGTATTTATTTGGCGTTTCGGTGGGCTTTGTGGTAATGCACTGATACTAGGTACAGCACAAATTCCATCCCATTGACATATTGGGATTCGAACCCGGGTCCATTGGATTACCAGGCCAGTGGCAAGACCACTCCACCATACCTCCCCTCGTATGTATGTATGCATGTATGTAAGTATGTATGTATGTATAGAACCCCACAACTAATCACTATCCCCTTAATAAGCCACCTTGTTACCGAGAGGGTGTTATGTAAAATATCTTTGCATTCCAATCTCCTGCATCTTCTTCTCCAAATGTCACGGCAAAATATCAACTACCAGTGAGAGAGAGAGAGAGAGAGAGAGAGAGAGAGAGAGAGAGAGAGAGAGAGAGAGAGAGAGAGAGAGAGAGAGAGAGAGAGAAGCAAATCGTCAATTATGAAAACAAACCATTAATATAATTTCATATTTATCACCAACTCACCAATTAACTTACAAATAAACCTAATTATTTAAGTCAATTAATCTAATGAATACATGTGGTACTCCAAGGATTCGAACCTAGGATATTCACACCGAAATTCCAAAAAACACAACAACAACAACAACAACAACAACTTCCTTTGGTAATAAAAATATGAATCATCTAGTTAAGGTGTCCTGGGAAGTGTGTGTGTGTGTGTTAGAGTGCCAGTACGGTATATGTGTGTGCTGGAGTGTAATCGAGTGTGTGTGTGTGTATGTTGGAGTGTCAACTAGTGTGCGTGTGTGTGTATGAATATGTACAGTATGTGCGTATACATATGTGGATGTAAATGTATGCATGTATGTAGGCGTGTGCTTTAATTAAGAACCTAGTATATTATTTATTATATTTGTTCACCAACCAACTTTACTTCTAAACTCAATTGACCACTTGCGAGTTTCAGGCTATAAGGAAGTTGGAGCCGTGAACATCGATATTAAAGAGAAATGCAATAATAATGTGAGTTTCTGATGGATGAAAAGTATGGTTAATTTGGTGTTATGTATTTATATATGTATTATGACCGTATTGTAGCTGATAATTCTGCTAAATATTGTTGGCCACGGCTCCAACTTCCTTATAGACCAAAACTCGCAAGTGGACAATTAATGATATCAACAAAAACATGTGGCACTCCAAGGACTCGAACCTAGGACACTCACCCCGAAATTCCGCACACCTATGCATTACGCTATGAAGACAGTTAACTAAAATAAATGTAAGTTACACATTTAAAGATAAGCATAGTAATTATCAACTTTACTTATTTGAAAACTACTAATTTAATCTGTCTCTGAACACCTGACACTATTTCGAAATATATAAATACCACCTGCCACCCCCCCCCCCCCCCCCCCCCCCCCCCCCCCCCCCTCCCCCCCTCCTCTCTCTCTCTTTCCCGCCACTTTCCACCAGACACCACCACCGTCACTACACACGCAGGGTGGGTGGTGAGAAAGACCTACTGCGACCTTCCTGTGCTCGGTGCTGACTATCTGTTTATTTAAATGTGTGCACCGCCATCATGGCAGCCAATCAACCCCTGGAAACGCTTACTGTACCATTACCCACTGATGTGGGTAATGGTACCTACTGACACACACACACACACACACACACACACACACACACACATACATACGGTCACGGTGGCCGAGCGCGCTTAGTACTCTGTATTGGGAGCACTAGCTCTGGTGTCGGGGTTCAATCCCAGGCGCCGGCAGGGGAAGTTCTCTCAAAAACTTTCCCTGGCCGTGAAGGCAAGATCTGGGCGGATCGTCTCGGGGGACCCACAAAGTCTCCTGCCCACGTCCTACTCCCTTGGGAGTATGTAGGCGCTCTCGTTAGCTGCCAGGATCAGTCTGTTGATCCATTAGGATAAGATCTAGGTTAAGTCTGTGTATTTTCAGCCCCATTGGCTGCCGGCTTGAAATAAACCGATTATTATTATTATTATGTTGACAACGGTACGTGTAATGAAACTAATCAAAGTGAGCCCAATTTAAATGAGATCCCGACGGCTACTCTTACCTGGAATGATCTTAATGATAACTACACCAAGACTGTACTCCAAAAAAAGTGTCGCGAGTTGGGAATATCACAAATTTGGGTTACTAAAGGACAACTAATAAATATGATATTAGAAAAGAATGAAGTGACCATTTCTACTTCAAATAAAGCTGGAAAAGACAAGACAATTATTGAAGAAAAGGACTTGGAAATAGAAAAGCTTCGAAGTGAAATAAAGAATATCAACTCTACATTACAAGTGTTGAATGAGCGAATTTTGGCCATTGAAGCAGGAAACGGCCGACAACAATTCGAACCAAATACGGAGGTTGTAGCAGTTATATCAACGCCAAGTGAGGAGTTACGACTCTCAGACCAAACCACCATTCAAGCCATGGAGAAGGAAATGAAAAAACGAATCACTGATCGAATCAATGCTGTAGAAGAACAGTTCCGGACCAGAGAGGAAGGAATGAGACAACTAGCAGGTCGAGTCTCTGCTATGGAACAACGGATCCTGACTGAAGAGCAACACCCACCAACAGAAAATTCATCAGGACAACAGGACCGTGGTAAAGAGGCAATGGAGCGACTACATCAACGAATCACCGAGTTGGAGGTTCACTACCAAGGGGACCGAGACGTCCCTGACAACAGGAGCAACGTTGACAATGGAGGTTCGTCACAGCGCACAAATAGGACTCTACTCCTGGGAGACACCAACTTCAGCGAAATACTTACTTCAGATCTCAACAGTAAATGCTCAGTTAGAACAATACTAAATGCAAATGTTGATTTAATGAAATGCTGGGTAGCAGAGAAGCTAAACTGGATACCAGATACATGTATTATTTACTGTGGTTTGTATGACTTATTGGAAGACAAATCACCTGAAGTAGTACTAGACAATATTGGTTACCTAATAAGAGAACTGAAAGATAAGAATGAAGCAATGCAAATATTCATTTGTCAAATTGTACCTAGCCTGGAGCAAGATATTTTACACGCTAGAATAAACGATCTAAATGAGCATATCCTAAATTGGAGTAATGCAAATGATATAAGAATAATAAAACCAGAACTTGCTTTCAGACTCGGTACTGGAGATATCGATGAACTCTGCTTTTACTCGGAAGGGAATACCAAGGGTATGACACTAAACAGGCTTGGAGTTATAAGGTTATTAGAAGTTATGCAAAAACAATGTTCTAATTTTAGTCTCTGTTCTAACTGGAATGAAACCAAGCATGATGTTACTCTCCCTTATAGTTATCATAACACTGACTCACAAATACAAGAGAGTAACCAGGTGCCTAGAAATAATAGATATGAAGTTAGTGCATGGCAGGATTATCCACATAGGCATAGGCATGAATATAACCATAGAGAAGGACCCACAAATCAAGGACACTATACTGATAGGCACAATAGAAATGACTATCACTCATCAAATGGTACTAGAGAAAGACCACAAATACCGTATTCCACACAAAGAGGGTGCTACAATTGTGGCGAGTATAATCACAGACAAGCTAACTGTAGATATCACTATAAATTAAGATGCTCTTCATGTAACAAACTAGGTCACAAAAGCCGATTATGTAATCATTATAGCAAATAGGAACTAGGCCATGAAGAAACTGCCGGAAGAACTTTACCAAAACACATGGATCACTTAACCATAGAACATTTGAATGCTCAGTCACTCTTAGCAAATTTTGATGAAATATTATTGATGATCAATGAACGAAACTTGGACATTCTCTGTGTTAGTGAAACATGGCTTTCTTCTAATATCCCAGACAGTTTTGTAAATATTAATGGCTATAGTATATACCGAAATGATAATGGTAGGGGAGGAGGTGTGTGTATATATGTAAGAGATAATTTACAAACTAGTAAAATAACTATGAATATAGATCAACAAAGTGGAGTAGAGGATATCTGGCTCAGTGTACAAATTCGAAAGTTACCTACAATTCTCATTGGTTGTATGTATCGTCACCCCAAAGCTCCTGTATCGTCATTTGATTATATCCAAGAAGTGTTAAAGTCTGTTTGTCTACGTAAAAAATCCTTTTTTCTTTTAGGAGACTTAAACGATGACCTGTTTTTTAGTACAAATAAGATTAGTAAAATTATAACTACCAATCATCTCCATCAGCTTATTCAGAAACCCACAAGAATCACTTCTCACTCTAGCACCGTATTAGACGTCATAATTACTAATAACCTTAACACAGTACACTATGCAGATGTTGTATCACACTCTATTGGAGATCACGAAAAAATTATGGTGGAAGTAAATGCTAGAAAACCCAAACGTCAACCCGTAATTAAGACTTTTAGACAAATGAGTAATTATGATAAAGATAATTTTTGTGACTTGATTATGGGTGAAACTGATAGACTAAATAAGATAATGGATACTGATGATGTAGATAAACAGGTAGAAATATTTACAACTGTATTTATAGAATGTCTCGATAAATGTGCTCCAATAACTACAAAGGAGATAAAAAGGCCCTATGCCCCTTGGATAAACAACACCATTAAAACCGCAATAAGCGAAAGGAATAAGCTACAAGCTGCATTAAAACACGATAGACAAAACAGAGATCTAGAGTCAAAGTATAAAACTGAGAAAAAAAAGCGTCAAGTCTCTCATAGCAGGAACAAAAAGTAAATTTTACCATGACCAATTTAATAATTGTAAAGGTGATACAGCATCAACTTGGAAATTAATAAAACAAATAGTTCCCAGTAATAAGAAATCTTCAAGTATCCAATCCTTTGATAACACGATAGAAAAAGTAGACAAATTTAACGATTTCTTTGCAAATGTAGGCAAATCATCGTATGAGAAATCACAAAATAACATTACACTAGACACAGATGAGAATACCGACCAACGATATGAGACTTCTACAACTGCTAACAATCTTTTTAGACTAAAACCAATTGACACAAATACTATAATTCTAACATTTAAGCAGCTTAAAGACACGAAAGCTTGTGGTTCTGATGGGATTTCTCTTCAGATGTTAAAAGATGCATTGTATGTTACAATATCTTACTTAACCTGTATAATAAACACCTCGATAGTAACTGGTAAGTTCCCGAAAATGTGGAAGCATGCTATAATTAAACCAATATATAAAAATGGAGACAAAGATTGTGTTGGTAATTATCGACCCATTTCACTTCTCCCAATATTATCAAAAGTTTTAGAGAAAGTCGCCACAAATCAGTATATGTCGCACTTGGAAAACAACAATCTGCTTTCTATAAGTCAACATGGTTTTCGGCCAAATTTATCAACGGAAACAGCCCTCACTTTATTAACTAATAAAATATATACTAATATGGATAACAAAAAAGTGTCTTTACTAACACTGCTTGATTTGTCTAAAGCTTTCGACAGTGTCAGTCATCAAATATTGTTAGAAAAATGCAAAACATTAAATATTGACTCATTCTGGCTTATAAATTACTTGACCGATAGGACACAGGCTGTGCAGTTGGGTGATAGTCTCATCTACTTTACATGTAACATATGGAGTGCCTCAAGGCTCTATTCTAGGACCCATTCTATTTATTATATTTGTCAATGATTTACTAAACTATGTTAAAGATTGTTTGCTCATTCAGTATGCTGATGATACACAGATACTTCACTCAGGCACTCTGGATGAACTAACTAATGTAATTAGCAAAACAGAAAATACACTCAAAATAGTGAAACAATATTTCCAGAGAAATGGTCTTATGTTGAATGCAAATAAAACTCAATGCATTTTCCTTGGCACTAGACAGCTTTTATCCCAAATACCCTCAAATGTATGTATACAACTCGATGATCATAAAATTATACCTTGTTCACATGTAACAAATGCAGAATTTTGCTGCAAAGGTAGCAGTGGGTGGAGCAAAAAAATACGACCATGTAACTCCGATAATAAAGGAATTAGAGTGGCTAAAAATAAAGCAAAAATATATATATGATACAGCTATTGCGGTGTATAAAGAAAGGCATAAGCTAATTCCAAACTGGCTAATACACTTTCCTATTGTTAATGAAATCATAAATAGTAACACAAGACAGCAAAACCATCTATATGTACAGAGAACGAACACCTTTTATGGTGAACGATCGCTTTTGGTAGCAGGTCCTAAAATATGGAATAGGTTGCCGAGATCAGTAAAGGACACAAATAACCTAAACACGTTTAAGCATATATTAAAAGATTATATTCTGAAACATGAAATGGATCTATAAACAAAAAAATTAATAATACTGTAACTGTCATTTTTTTTTTTTTTTTTTATAGATATTGAAGACTGTCCATAGTAACATACTAATGTTTTATGTGAAGAACCATTGTAAAATGGAAAAATAAATATTCTGATTCTCTCTCTCTCTCTCTCTCTCTCTCTCTCTCTCTCTCTCTCTCTCTCTCTCTCTCTCTCTCTCTCTCTCTCTCTCTCTCTCTCTCTCTCTCTCTCTCTCTCTCTCTCTCTCTCTCTCTCTCTCTCTCTCTCTCTCTCTCTCTCTCTCTCTCTCTCTCTCTCTCTCTCTCTTGCACACCCTCAAACAGAACACTCATGTTGGGTCAAGCCCCGACGCCTGCATCTCCTACTACAACTCACTTCCTCACCCCCTACTACTTCCTCTGTCCCAACTCTAGTATTCTAGGCATTGGGTTATCAAAATTAGTACTTGTCTCACCTTTACTGTATTCCCTGTCTGTCTGTCTGCCTAGAAACAGCGATCATGTGGACAGATCTCTCCCCCTTAACATCGCACCCTTCGTCGTATACACACAAAGGCCAAAATCATCCCCTTTAACCCCGGAAATTGAGCCTTATTGGTGTATATATATATGTATGTATGTAGCCTATGTATGTATGTATGTATGTATGTATATAATCAGGCATATGCCAAATAGCTGGGGGTGGCCGACTCGAGACAGAGCCCGAACAAAAACAATACATACCAATATAATGATACTAATTATCAAACCTTAACAGATATCTAGGTCGATCAGGAGACCTAGAAGTGTGTGAATTATATATATATATATATATATATATATATATATATATATATATATATATATATATATATATATATATATATATATATATATATATATATATAATTATAGATATATAATTACATGCCTATACACACAATATGCAGACACACATGCTCATATTACACACACACACGCACATACACATATACCTCCGCGGATACACACTCAGACACACACACACATAACCGCACACACAAAATCGATACACTTCTTGAGACGAAAATAGGGAAGTCGACAGAGAGAGAGAGAGAGAGAGAGAGAGAGAGAGAGAGAGAAGAGCATATTATGTTTTAGCAATTAGTAAAATTATAAGTTTTTATATAATTTGCATCCAACAAATTAATCAGTAAACTTTTCTCGATAATTTTTTAATATTATTTTTATACAAATTAGGTCACCAAAAATATCCTTAAAGGGGAGATGGGTCATTTTTCTGGTCCCCTTTCTCTCTCGTGTTAAGCCCCATTTAATGAATATACCAAAAAACAAGCAATACCCCCTTAACCCCTTCAGCACCATGGCGTAATTATTGATCTTATTCTGGTGACCATTAGACGATTTTCTTTGGCTTATAATCTACCTCTAGGACTCAAAGGGGTAAATACGATCTCAATGAACCCTCTGAATAACATGGGTCTTGATTATTTCAAATTAATCAGAATAGACACGCCTCTCTCTCTCTCTCTCTCTTTCTCATATTACCCGATATTTCTCCTTCCTAACCCCTTCCATTGTCTGCAGCCTCTCTCTCTCTCTCTCTCTCTCTCATATTACCCGATATTTCTCCTTCCTAACCCCTTCCATTGTCTGCAGCCTGTCTCTCTCGCTCTCCCTCTCTCTTTCTCTCTAACTAACGGAATAGGCTAAACATGAGGGAGAAAGGGGTCCAGAAAAAGCGACTACCTCCCCCTTAAAGATAGATAAAAGAATATTAAAGAGAAAGTGAGCAAATAAAGAGAGTAAGGGGAAGAAGGTTGTAAAGATTATCTGTACCCTCAGCTCAGCTTTAGTCTCTCTCTCTCTCTCTCTCTCTCTCTCTCTCTCTCTCTCTCTCTCTCTCTCTGCATGTATCTATCTATCTGACTGGCTATCTCTCTCTCTTACTCACGTTGTAAGATAGATAGACAGATAGATAGAGAAAGATCGAGAATAAGAGAGAAAGAGAGCGAGAGAGAAAGAGAGCGAGAGAGAAAGAGCGAGAGAGAAAGAGAGCGAGAGAAAGAGAGCGAGAGAGAAAGAGAGCGAGAGAGAAAGAGAGCGAGAGAGAGAGAGAAAGAGAGCGAGAGAGAAAGAGAGCGAGAGAGAGAGAAAGAGCGAGAGAGAGAGAGAGAAAGAGAGCGAGAGAGAAAGAGAGCGAGAGAGAGAGAGGGATGATCTGTATACATAATACGGTAGCCAAAAGGTCTAGAATATTAATAAAGGAAGATTAGAACGTCTCAATTAATATGGAATAATCTCTACGTATGCAAATGTATCCTTTATCATACAATACATTACATTACAGTCAGCTGCTTTCATCCTTGCTATCCTTTCCTTCCACTTCCTCGCAGGGATCGTAAAAGCTGTGTGGCCAGTGTATCTATGTACATCTATGTAAATATCTCTGCATGTATCTATCTATATGTATCTACAGAGAGAGAGAGAGAGAGAGAGAGATTATCCAAATGGTCTACAATTATTGAAGATACAGTATTAATATGGAATAATTTCAACATATGTAAATTTTTCCTTTATCATACAATACATTAAATTACAATCAGCTGATCAGATGACGTAATTCCAACTCTTTCACCTTCTGAGCGATTATTTATTAAGGGTTGGTAGCTAAATATATCTCACTCACTCTCACTCTCACTCATTCTCTTTCTCTCTCTCTCTCTCTCATTCACTTTCTCTCTTTGCTTTTCTATCTCGTGTTTTTTCTCCCTATTTGCACTCCTCATTCTCTCTATATATATCTCTCTCTCTCTCTGTCTCTCTCTCTCTCTCTCTGTCTCTGTCTCTCTCTCGCTCTCCATTTCTTATCATGTGTGTGTGTGTGTGTGTTTTTCCAATTTCCTGTCTGTCTATCTCCTGTCCCCCCCCCTCCCCCTCCCCCCCCCTCTCTCTCTCTGAGTTTTAACACAAATATAATATGTGAAACCATGTTCACATATATGAACTGTTCTACTTGAAAGAAAACACACACACACACATACAACAACTTTCCCACTCACCCACACACATACAACAATTTTCCCACTCACACACACATAGTTACAAGGAATAGTTAGTATCTCGAGACCTTGCGGTCCATTCCGAGTACCGGTAGATACTCGAAGTGGAAGGAGAGAGACTGTTTAGTGCACTACACTCATTACACAGAGAGACAGAGACAGAGACAGAGACAGACAGAGACAGAGACAGAGACAGACAGAGACAGACAGACAGACAGACACACACACACACACACACACACACACACACACACACACACACACACACACACACAGTAAATAAGGTCACCTCTTACACTCATATAACTTCACCTACAGACTTATACCAGTGTCACACGAGCGATAATACCCCTCAATATTTATCCTCAACACTGGTCTGGCAGCTTAGGAGGTAAACTTCTATTATAACACATAAACAAATAGGTACTTGAATTATTATGGAACGTGAATTTTGAAGCTGCCAGACTATGATTGACCATTTGCGAGTTTCAGGCTATAAGGAAGTTGGAGTCATAGACATCGATATTTAGCAGAATTACCAGCTAAAATACGGTCGTAGTTCATTTATAAATACATGAAACCCAATTCAACATTCTCTTTATCCATCAGAAACTCACATTATTATTGCATTTCAGTTTACTATCGATGTCTACAGCTCCAACTTCCTTATAGCCTGAAACTCGCAATTAACCCTTACAGTACCAGGGACGTCCTTTTCATCATATTCTGGCCACTAATAGACGATTCTATTCAGCTTAGGAAGGACCTCTAGTAATAATAAGGCTTCAAACTATCTCCACCAACCCTTTCAATTACCACAGATCCTTCCTAAGCTGCATAACATCGCCTAAATATTGCTAGCATAAAATATAACACACGTCGCTGGTACTCAAAGGGTTACAATTGCTAGAAATATAACACGTCGCTGGTACTCAAAGGGTTACAATTGCTAGAAATATAACACGTCGCTGGTACTCAAAGGGTTACAATTGCTAGAAATATAACACGTCGCTGGTACTCAAAGGGTTACAATTGCTAGAAATATAACACGTCGCTGGTACTCAAAGGGTTACAATTGCTAGAAATATAACACGTCGCTGGTACTCAAAGGGTTACAATTGCTAGAAATATAACACGTCGCTGGTACTCAAAGGGTTACAATTGCTAGAAATATAACACGTCGCTGGTACTCAAAGGGTTACAATTGCTAGAAATATAACACGTCGCTGGTACTCAAAGGGTTACAATTACTAAAAATATAACACGTCGCTGGTACTCAAAGGGTTAAAATTGCTAGAAATATAACACGTCGCTGGTACTCAAAGGGTTACAATTGCTAGAAATATAACACGTCGCTGGTACTCAAAGGGTTAAAACAACAATATAACACACGTCGCTGGTACTCAAAGGGTTACATATAGCTAGACAACAATATAACACACGTCGCTGGTACTCAAAGGGTTACAATTGCTAGAAATATAACACGTCGCTGGTACTCAAAGGGTTACAATTGCTAGAAATATAACACGTCGCTGGTACTCAAAGGGTTAAAATTGCTAGAAATATAACACGTCGCTGGTACTCAAAGGGTTACAATTGCTAGAAATATAACACGTCGCTGGTACTCAAAGGCTTACAATTGCTAGAAATATAACACGTCGCTGGTACTCAAAGGGTTAAAATTGCTAGAAATCTCGCTTGTGTTACGCCCCTTTTGCCCCAGGTATTTCTGTGTGTATAGCTTCCGTAAACTACATGCTGAGGTAAGCATGTGTTCAACCTATATATATATATATATATATGGGTATGAAAAGGGTATTTAAAGTGTCCATGATAATAATACCCTTATCAACTAATTATATGGGCAGTAATATATTAGTTTTATATAAGGATAGAAAGGTATATCACTATCAATATACCCAATTATCTGATATACCTTTATTTTGAAGTACCGGTATATCGGAAGTAATATACCCGTTTAAGAGGGGTGACCTGATTTTTGTTCTGGCCTTTTCGATCTTTCTCTGGCTTGTATCCATTTGGCCCCATTCAGCCTACTTCTTTAAGACGTTTATCCCCATCTAGGTGTCGATTTCTTCCTGGCGAGCGATAGCGAGCCAGCATTATATGAAGAAATCCGGCTTCGCCGGAGAAATTTTTCTATCGAAAAATTTACAAATTTAGCCTGCTGTCTAACAAAAATAAAAAATATGCTGTCTCGCTACCGCTCACCAGTAAGAAATTGACACCTGGATGGGGATAAACGTCTTAAAACAGTAGGCTGAATGGGGCCAAATGGATACAAGCCAGAGAAAGATAGAAAAGGACACAACCAAAACAGGTCACCCGTCTTAATATAACCCGTATTGTACCGGCGACGTCTTTTTAATTTGATTCTGGCGACTACTAATAAATTTGTCTCAGTTTAGGAAGGATCTCTAGCAATAATAAGGCTTCGAACTATCTCAATCAACCCTTTTAACTACCACAGCTCTTTGCTAAGCTGCATAACATCGTCTAAATATAGCAGACGTCAATGGTACAGAAAGTGTTAAGGGGAGGTTTTTAGTTTGGTCCCTAGATATCCTTCAAGCTTAAGATTACACCCCCTTGAGCCCCTTTCAAGATAAATTTGTACATTTTTCGGTAGAAAAATGTCCCGGCTGAAAGCCGGTTCCTCTTAAATTACAGGCTCGCTATCGCTCGCCAGGATAAAATCGACACCTAAATGGCACGAAAGGTCTTAAAATTGACAGAAATGAGTCGAAAGTTCTTAAAATCGTCAAAATAATGGGGCGAACGTCTTAAAATTAGAAAAGCAATGGGGCTAAACATGAGGGAGAAAGGAGTCTAAGAAAAAACTCCCTCAAGTGGATATCTCCCCTTAAAGATAGCTAGGAAGGTATTTCACTATCAATACACACAATTATCTTATATACCGTTTTTACAACTTACTTTATGTACAGTGTAGTGTGAATCTATATACTTTATTAATTACAGGGATACAAGTGCAGAATTTTACGATCTTCTTACGTCACTAACATGAAGCAATGGTTTATGTAACTTAATGATGGGTTTAATTCATATTGTATGTGTATTCTTCGTCTTCGTCGTCTTCGTCGTCTTCTTCGTCTTCGTCTTCGTCGTCTTCGTCGTCTTCTTCTTCGTCGTCTTCGTCTTCTTCTTCGTCTTCTTCTTCTTCTTCTTTCTCCCTCTCTCTCTCACATACGGGCATCACGTACACACAAACACTCCGAGACACACACATTACACACTCTCTCTCTCTCACACACACACACACACGGGGGAAAACACATAACGGGAATCACACACACACACACACATACTCTGTCTGTGTGTGTGTGTGTGTGTGTATGTGTTTGTGTCTGTACATTTAACTTCATGTCAAAGACTATATCTCTACAAATAAACAAACTATTGACTAGTCGAACACCCCATGATACACCTTAAGGGGAGGTTTTTAGTGTGTTTCCTAGACTTCCATCAAGCTTGAAATTACACCCCCTTGACCCCCTTTCAAGATAAATTTGTACATTTTCGGTAGAAAAATGTCCCGGCCGAAGGCCGATTCCTCTTAAATTGCAGGCTCGCTATCGCTCGCCAGGAAAAAAATTGACACCTAAATGGGACAACAGGTCTTAAAAGTTACATAAATTGGGTGAAAGGTCTTAAAAGTGCCAAAGTAATGGGGCGAACGTCTTAAAATCTCAAAAGCAATGGGGCTAAACATGAGGGAGAAGGGGGTAAAGAAAAAAGTCCCTCAAGTGGATATCTCCCCTTAACCCTCTGGGGCGGTATTTATAAAGCACTTTTAGGCTTAAAAGTAGCTTTTAAAGATGGCGGCCACTTTTAAAAGGTAAAAGTTGGGTAAAAAAACTTTTAGCAGCTAAAAGTAGCTTTTAAACCCGGCGAAAACTAAAAGCCCTCCTGGGGACTTTTAGCGCTTAAAAGTTACTTTTAGAGGACGATGAAGATGGTTGAATAACAAATCCGCCACCCCCTGCCAAGGAATTTTCATGTTAAAAAGACCAATTGGATTAATAGGCCTATCATACTACTCAAAGGTGATCCACTGTGTTTTCTCCAACGAATAAGCTATATTAGAAAGTAACCTACCACCATATATATCAACCTACTTTAAACATTTCGATTCATACTGTATATATTATGTCCGACTACATTTTTTGCCGCGGTCGGTCTCTCTATTTAGATGGGTAAATCCAAGGTTAAGAGATAAAAACAAAATTCTTATGTTCTTATGTTCTTAAATCTCTTAACCTTGGATAAATCTCCTCCTCCGCCCACAACCGGTATAGTTCCAGCGTCCTCGTTGACAAACGCCTATACTGTACTTGTTGGAAGAACACTAACAAATAGACCAAATTAAAGGAGTGTAGAAGGACTAACATATAATATTAGATTGTTGTTGTTGTTTTTGGCGCACTCTCCCATCCAGGAGTTCGTTCTATGAACGATGGCTGTTTCCTTATTGTTATTTGTATTTGTTAAACATTTTCATATTACTTATATATTTCTTTTCTCAAATTAACGATAGTCTCCCTCCCTTTTAGAACTGTTCTTATAATCTCTGCTACCCTTTTTAATTCATTTTGTTCAAATATTTCCCTCAAGTTGTCCCTACCTCTCAGATCTTTGTATAGGTCTTCGTATGATTCATAGTTGAACAGGTGCATTTGATTTTCATTTTCATTTTGACAAATATCGCACAATAGGTTAGATTCATATTTGTTTTTGAAGTTTTCTTTTACTTCTATCATTCTTGTCCTTGTCATAAAAATTGTTCTGGCATTTTCAAAGCTTAAGTCCTCAATATAATTACTTGATATGTCTTGTTCAACAGCTTCTCTAGTTTTACTTTTACTTTCGATTGTCACATGATATGCCTATTTCATAACATCCGAGACCAATTTAAGTAGCCTATTTGCACCCTATTTTTTCGCAAATTACTGTAAACTGGGGTGATTTCGGACTGCGGCCATAACTTCGGACTTTGGCGATAATATGTAATTAGCCATTGTCATTATACAATGGAAACGCTTTTACCATACTTTTCAAGAATACTTCGGACATTATTTAGGAAAAGGATAAGGATATTATGGGAGATAATTTTAGGAGGCTTCCTGGATTACGGCGCATTATCACTACACATCACTTGACCTAGTTAAATCTCTACAATATGTTTACAGTCCGGAGAAATTGTAAAAAACAAACTAGGAAAATTTCCGAAATTACCCCACTTTACGAATTGTGTAAACTCGCGAATTTGGCAACTATCTCAGATGCTGCCACACCGGAGTATGCAATTGTTTTGGTATGGTAAATATATTACCCTTTCAATTTAGCAATATATAATTGATTTCACAATAACAAAATATTGCATAATTACCCTAATGTTTTATAGTAATTAGTATATGCAATTAGAAGCCTATACTTACCTATTAATAGCGGTTGTGGCAGCTTTCTTAACGCTTCCACTAAAAGCTGCTTTTAAATGTTTTATGAATAACTTTTAAGGATTTTCTTTTAGTTAAAATTACTTTTAGGGACATTTTTAAATTCTTTTATAAATACCGGCCCTGATTTCCATATACATTTTATAAGTTTAGCAAGGATCTGTGGGGGAATTCTAAGGGTAAAGACTGTCTCAACTAACCCTCCGACGCCCACACACCCTTCCTAAGCTGAATAAAATCGTCTAATAGTAGCCAGAAAAACACCAGTTAAATGCGACATCGGACCGCCTCAGTTTGAATTAGGCCAGTCCTATTTGAACTGCATTAGTACATTCAACCTAATTACTATAATTAGCATGTATGAACCAATTAAGGGGCGATGGGTCATGTTTTTCCCTCCATTAATTAATGTATTCCTTTGTTTCTTCGCTAGATAAATTTATCACGAAGGGGGGGGGGGTCTAATAGATGTTTTATAGAGGTCTAAGAAGGACATTCAAATATATAGGAATCAAATATATGGGAATCAAATATATGGGAATCAAATATATGGGAATCAAATATATGGGAATCAAATATATGGGAATCAAATATATGGGAATCAAATATATGGGAATCAAATATATGGGAATCAAATATATGGGAATCAAATATATAGGAATCAAATATATGGGAATCAAATATATGGGAATCAAATATATGGGAATCAAATATATAGGAATCAAATATATGGGAATCAAATATATGGGAATCAAATATATGGGAATCAAATATATGGGAATCAAATATATGGGAATCAAATATATAGGAATCAAATATATGGGAATCAAATATATGGGAATCAAATATATATGGGAATCAAATATATGGGAATCAAATATATGGGAATCAAATATATGGGAATCAAATATATGGGAATCAAATATATAGGAATCAAATATATGGGAATCAAATATATGGGAATCAAATATATAGGAATCAAATATATAGGAATCAAATATATGGGAATCAAATATATGGGAATCAAATATGGGAATCAAATATATAGGAATCAAATATATGGGAATCAAATATATGGGAATCAAATATATGGGAATCAAATATATAGGAATCAAATATATAGGAATCAAATATATGGGAATCAAATATATAGGAATCAAATATATAGGAATCAAATATATGGGAATCAAATATATGGGAATCAAATATATAGGAATCAAATATATGGGAATCAAATTTGGGAATCAAATATATGGGAATCAAATATATAGGAATCAAATATATAGGAATCAAATATATGGGAATCAAATATATGGGAATCAAATATATGGGAATCAAATATATAGGAATCAAATATATGGGAATCAAATATATGGGAATCAAATATATGGGAATCAAATATATGGGAATCAAATATATAGGAATCAAATATATAGGAATCAAATATATGGGAATCAAATATATGGGAATCAAATATATGGGAATCAAATATATGGGAATCAAATATATGGGAATCAAATATATAGGAATCAAATATATGGGAATCAAATATATGGGAATCAAATATATAGGAATCAAATATATAGGAATCAAATATATAGGAATCAAATATATGGGAATCAAATATATAGGAAATCAAATATATAGGAATCAAATATATGGGAATCAAATATATAGGAATCAAATATATAGGAATCAAATATATGGGAATCAAATATGGGAATCAAATATATAGGAATCAAAATATATGGGAATCAAATATATAGGAATCAAATATATAGGAATCAAATATATAGGAATCAAATATATGGGAATCAAATATATAGGAATCAAATATATAGGAATCAAATATATGGGAATCAAATATATAGGAATCAAATATATAGGAATCAAATATATGGGAATCAAATATATGGGAATCAAATATAGGAATCAAATATAGGGAATCAAATATATAGGAATCAAATATATAGGAATCAAATATATAGGAATCAAATATATGGGAATCAAATATATAGGAATCAAATATATAGGAATCAAATATATGGGAATCAAATATATGGGAATCAAATATATGGGAATCAAATATAGGAATCAAATATATGGGAATCAAATATATGGGAATCAAATATATGGGAATCAAATATATGGGAATCAAATATATAGGAATCAAATATATGGGAATCAAATATATGGGAATCAAATATATAGGAATCAAATATATGGGAATCAAATATATAGGAATCAAATATATAGGAATCAAATATATAGGAATCAAATATATGGGAATCAAATATATAGGAATCAAATATATAGGAATCAAATATATAGGAATCAAATATATAGGAATCAAATATATGGGAATCAAATATATAGGAATCAAATATATAGGAATCAAATATATAGGAATCAAATATATAGGAATCAAATATATAGGAATCAAATATATGGGAATCAAATATATGGGAATCAAATATATAGGAATCAAATATATGGGAATCAAATATATGGGAATCAAATATATAGGAATCAAATATATGGGAATCAAATATATGGGAATCAAATATATAGGAATCAAATATATAGGAATCAAATATATGGGAATCAAATATATGGGAATCAAATATATAGGAATCAAATATATGGGAATCAAATATATAGGAATCAAATATATAGGAATCAAATATATGGGAATCAAATATATGGGAATCAAATATATAGGAATCAAATATATAGGAATCAAATATATGGGAATCAAATATATGGGAATCAAATATATAGGAATCAAATATATGGGAATAAAATATATGGGAATCAAATATATAGGAATCAAATATATGGGAATCAAATATATGGGAATCAAATATATAGGAATCAAATATATGGGAATCAAATATATGGGAATCAAATATATAGGAATCAAATATATGGGAATCAAATATATGGGAATCAAATATATAGGAATCAAATATATAGGAATCAAATATATGGGAATCAAATATATGGGAATCAAATATATAGGAATCAAATATATGGGAATCAAATATATGGGAATCAAATATAGGAATCAAATATATGGGAATCAAATATATGGGAATCAAATATATAGGAATCAAATATATAGGAATCAAATATATGGGAATCAAATATATGGGAATCAAATATATGGGAATCAAATATATGGGAATCAAATATATGGGAATCAAATATATAGGAATCAAATATATGGGAATCAAATATATAGGAATCAAATATATAGGAATCAAATATATGGGAATCAACTACATATAAATAGACCCCTCCCCCCTCCCAATATAACCACTGTCCTCTTAAGGGGAGGTCTCCACTTGAGGGATTTCTTGCTTGACCCCTTTCTCCCTCATGTTTAGCCCCATTGCTTTTGATATTATAAAACGTTTGCCCCATTAGTTAGCGATTTTAAGAACTTTCACTCCATATTAAGACCTTTCGTGCAATTCAGGTGTCGATTTTTTCCTGGCGAGCGATAGCGAGCCTGTAATTTAAGAGGAACCGGCCTTTGGCCGGGAAATTTTTCTACCGAAAAATGTACAAATTTGTGTTGAAAGGGACTCCAGGGGGTGTAATTTTAAGCTTGATGGAGGTCTAGGGAACAAACTAAATACCTCCCCTTAACCTTGGTTGGTGGGGGGGGGGGGGAGGGGGACTTGTTACAGGCAGTTTTGCCTTTTGTCTTCCTCATGCACATACCCAAATATAAGTAGGCCAAAACTCTTGAACATTAACCTCTATGACTCACCAACGACTAGAGTAATCGAGCTAATATATCTACCAATTGGGAAGGGTCAGCCAGGGAATAGGGGTGGAAAGTTGCCGCCCATTTGCTGTAGCCCCTTTTAAGTTACCGAGGTTTGGGTACACGCTCTCCGGCCTATATAATTATTTGGAACAGGATATAGTGACCTTGGTACGTATAATCGTGAGCAACCTAAATAAAAGGTTCTGGGAAAACCTTAGTACAACCATCAGAGAGAGAGAGAGAGAATACATAGATTTACATAGATACACTGGCCACCCAGACCATACAAAGGAGTACAAAGGAGTACAAAGGAAATCAAGCAACAACAGTTCTAGTGACCCTTCTAGGCTGCTTGTCCTCCAAAACACTGAGGATCAAGTGTCCAAACAGTGGTTTAGAGTGGGTAAGGGAACATTGGAAAGGGAACTACTGCCCTGCCACTAATGTGGCAGGACTAGGAAGTTAGTAGGGGACATATGGGTTAGTAACTGAGGGGAGGATAAAGTTATTCATTTACAAACGCAGTCAGTCGCGGGTTTGATGCGAGATATTAGTCTAGGCGGAATTTAAATGAATCAACGGTGCTGCAGTCTATAACGTCTCGGGGAAGCCCATTCCACAAGTTAACAACTCGATTGAAGAAGAAATTCTTAGATTCGTGCGAGTTAAAAGATTTACCAATAATTTTGCAACCGTTTCCCCGCGTGTAATTAGATTGGTCGATAGTGAAGTACTTACTACAGTTCATATTGTCGATGCCTTTGATGATTTTGAACACTTGAATTAAGTCGCCTCTTAATCTGCGCTGGGTTAAAGGAAATAGATTTAATTCTCTAAGACGCTCTTCGTATGGTTTGTTCTTTAGACTAGGTATCATTTTGGTAACTCTACGTTGAACTCGTTCTAGCTTGTTTATATCTTTTTGGTAATAAGGGCACCAGGATTGAACGCAGTATTCCAGAAGAGGGCGGACTAAGGAATTGTAAAGGGTTAGGATAACTTCTTTGGATTTATGCTCAAATGACCTGCCTATAAAGCCAATTATTTTGTTTGCCTTCTTAACAACTTCTGAACATTGTTGACTCGGTTTTAGGTTACTCGATATTGTTACTCCCAGATCAGTTTCTCTGTTTACATTCTTAAGCTGAGTGCCATTCATCGAATAGTTTGCTTTCTCATTTAGGTATCCGACATGTAGTACTTTACATTTATCCGCATTGAAACTCATTTGCCAAATTTGGGCCCAACATGACAATTTATCTAGATTGTGTTGCATCTCGTCAACTTGTTCTTTTGAGAGTACGCTATTTGCAATTTTTGTATCGTCAGCAAATTTTGAGATTGTGCAGGTGAGACCCTCATCTATGTCATTGATGTAAATTAGAAAGAGAATTGGTCCTAGTACCGATCCCTGGGGTACCCCGCTACTTACATTGGTCCATTTAGATGCCTTACCGTTTATGACTACCCTTTGCTTTCTGTTGCTGAGCCAATTTTCTATCCATTTCAACACACCGTCTTGTATTCCATGCGCTTTTAGTTTTAGCAGTAAACGTTTGTGGGGAACTTTGTCAAAGGCCTTTTGAAAATCAAGGTATATAATATCTACAGCTTTACTCTCATCGTAGAGGTTGAGGATATCGTGGAAGAAGTCTAAGAGGTTTGTTAAACAGGAACGTTTTTTACGAAAGCCGTGTTGAGTATCTTTAAGTATGTTATTTTCCTCTAAGTGATTTACGAGTCTGTCTCGTATGACCGTTTCTAGCATTTTACATACAACTGAGGTTAAGCTAATTGGACGATAGTTACTGGGTAGGGATTTGCTGCCTTTTTTGAATATCGGTGTTACGTTGGCTAGCTTCCACTGATCAGGCATAGTTCCAGACTGCAAGGATTTATTGAATAGTAATGTCAGTGGTTTGGAGAGTTCATTCTTAGCTTCCTTTAGAACTCTAGGCGAGATTGTAGATACGATCCAAACGAGGTGGTCAGGACTTAATTCTAGTAGAGATGGCATACCCGATAGAAACGGAGAGAGAGAGAGAGAGAGAGAGAGAGAGAGAGAGAGAGAGAGAGAGAGAGAGAGAGAGAGAGAGAGAGAGAGAGAGAGAGAGAGAGAGAGAGAGAGACGGAGAGAGAGAGAGAGAGCCTATAACTATATATACTGACTTCTATACAGTATACCTTTCATAATCTGTATACAAACGTTTCTTACATTTGGAATCCCATTACTCCACCAGACAGTACACTAGGACCATACGGCTGGGAAAGTGTAGATAGCAGAGAAGGGGTGTTGTAGATAGAGGAAGCTGTTGGAGTGGCTTTGTTGGGTGTGTTTATTTGTCTGTATACGTCGTCCAGGTGTCCCCCGACTGGGTGCGAGCATGTGACGCACGCTCGGACGTACCAAGATACTTGGGACGTACCAGGGACGTACTAGCCTATAGGTATCGCCAACGAACTTGACAATTTCTTTTACCCCTTAACTTCTCATAACTCAAAAAGGCCTAGAGCAAACTGGCTGTAAATATCCACACCTATTACCTGGTGAGCTCTTCCCTAATGATAGAAATGTCAGTTCGATTGCTTTCATTCATTTTGAGTTATGAGAAGTTAAGGGGTAAAAAAAAATGTCAAGTTCGTTGGCGCTACCTATACCACACCCACTAAATAGTCTCCACTCGACCGCCGCGGCTCTAAATGATAGCCAGTCTAATGATAGCCAGAATAGATTCAAGGTGACAAACCGGAGTAATTTTGTTTGAAGACTTGAACGAGTAGGAGGAGTACAAGAAAATTAACCCCTTCTCTACCGGCGACGTCTGTTGTATCTAATTATAGCTATATTTGAAATTTTTTATGCAGCTTAGGAAGGATCTGTGGTAGTTAAAAGGGTTGATTGAGATAGTTCGAAGCCTTTTAATTACTAGAGATAATTCCTAAACTGAATCAAATCTATTAGTAGTCGCCAGAATATGATGAAAAGACGTCGCCGGTACAGAAAGGGTTCATTCCAAATCCTCGTAACAGGTAGTTAATCAAGAGTGGGACAGGTAAAACCAAATAAATACAGATGGAAGGTGAATCACTCTTGGATGCTGCGAGAACAAAATAGGCCTATATTATAGTCTATTCGCTGCAAGTAGGCGAGAAATCATGACCTCTACTCTCCTCTGTAACTCAAATAGGGCTAGAACAAATGGGCTGTACATGTCCACATCTTTTCCTTGACGGACTCTTCTCAAATAGTAGAAATATTAGCTCGATTACTCTAGTCGTTTTCGAGTTACAGAGGTTAGAGTTCATGATTTCTCGCCTACTGACAGCGAATAGACTATAGGCCTAGTACTGACAATATCGTTTGCCGGCATAGGCCTATTGGATTATTTGTATAATTACATTAAGGTATAATAGGTTTAGATTAGTGACACGATTACATAGATTACAAAACAACAAGTAACACCCACCTGTAAATGCCAGAATTAGTGTGGCCCAAAATATGAAGAGTTTGTAGCGTTTGATATGGGGGAATTTAATCCGTGCAGAAGTGGCCATGGTCTTGAGGAAGCCTGGAATTTGGGGTCGGGGTGGGGTGGGGGTGTTTTGTTAGAGGTCTATAAGGTGTTGGGGTCACTGGGGTGGATTTAAGGTGTTGTGTGTGTGTGTGTTTTGGAGAGAGGGGTTGTGGTGTGTGTGTGTGTGTGTGTGTGTGAGAGAGAGGTGTGTGTGTGTGTGTGTGTGTGTGTGTGTGTGTGTGAGAGAGGTGTGGAGAGATGGTCTATGTGGGTTTGTTTATGTGTGAGAGAGGGAGAGAACTGAGGGTTGAAGCTTGGAGAGATGGGAGTAGAGTATCCTTCTTAGAGTTCTAGAAGGAAGGCTTGGGGGTTTTAAGGGAGTGTGTTTAGGTTTGGAAAGAGGGGTACGGTATGACTTTGTGGGTGTGAGAGAGAGAGGGAGGAAAAGAGAAGGGTTTGGGTACGTTTGAGTATATATGAGAGAGGAATACGTGTTATATTGGGTGTGTTTGTGTATGTGTGTGTGAAAGAGAGAAAGAGAAAGGTTTGTGTGTGTGTGTGTGTGTGTATGATTGAGGACTTATGTTACTTTGTGTGTGTGAGAGAGATAGAGAGGGGGTTTTGGGTGCGTATGGGTGATTCTGGAAAGGTGCGCGCGTGTGTGTGTATGTGTATACGTTTCTGTGTATGGAAAGGGATGCTTGTTGTGTGTGTACGTGATTAAGGGTATGTGTGTGTATATATGTGAGGACTTGTGTGTGTATGTGAGGGGAACGGAAGGTGTGTGTGTGTGTGTGTATCTGAGGGGAAAGGTGTGTGTAGGTTTGGCGTGTGCGTTCTCCGTGTGTGTGATAATATATATAGCCAATTTCCTCTCGATTCTAATAGCTAGTGTTTTCCTGTATGTGTATATGTCTTCATGTATGTATGTGCGTATATGTGTAGCTTAAACGTTTGTTATTAATGCGTATTTTGGGCGTTTTCCAGCCTAGAACTCTCTTTTGTTTTGGCCCAATGATACAATGGGAGTCGGTTTAAGAAATTGCGTTACGTTTCGCTATTAAACACTAACTAGCGAATGCCCAGCTAGTCTGTTGATCTTTAAGTGTGTATATGCGTGTGTGTGTTGATGTAGGGACGTTGAATTTGTGTATATTTGGCGTATTTTGGCACTTTATGGAGTCACCGCTTTTGTTTTGATCTGCAACGCGAGATGTGGTTCTACGCCGCGAGTGGATATGATCTTTGGTTCCGCGATATGGGTCTCCGTGATTGACTTTATGGTTTGCTATGGATCTATATAGGTGCCAGGCTTTCTGTTATGGGTGTGTGTTTAGGGTGGCACTCTCCTCCGCTGCTTCTCCTCCTCAGTGCCACTCACAGAGCCAGACTGGGAGAGTTAGATGCGCGGGATGACGATTTTGTACCAGCGCGCCAGGGCGATGGGCGGATTCTTGCGAGTGCCTTTCTCTTCAATTTATACCGTATGACCTGGGCATAAACTAGGATTATTTATGAATTCTAGAACTTTTATTAATCTAACTTCAGCTTAGGATCCAATGCCACTGCTAAATAGTCCCGAAATGCTGAAACCTTCAAGTTGCGGATTAAAATTTGCATGAAAGAGCTCTCGTACTAATCCGCCGTAAACACTCCCTTTCCACCTTTTCTGAGCTTGCCAGATCAAACGCCCCCTTATTTTACTCTCCACAAACCTCCTAAGCTTCTAAAAACCCTAAGACGCACTAGTTAGCCACATTAGAGGTATTCAAGAGCCTCTAGAATGACTAAAATCCATTAAAAACTTACATTAGATGGTTTAAAATGCGATGATCGTATTACGCTATGTGGTACTCGAATCCTTCTGATATCGCGCCATGCGTGCGCAGGTATCTAGCGTATGTTATTCCCAGGACGAACAAGCATTTTCCATCGTATGTCAAAGTACTGTATATTTTTCCCAGTATGAATAACAACTCTCTATCATACCCTAGTGTTTGTTATTATCCCCAGTATGAACACAAGTATTTCCATCATATGTCAAAGTACCGTATTAATATTCCTAGTATGAACAACTACAGGTATTTAATTACATCATATATTAAAATACTGTATATTATTCCCAGTACAAACAACATCTTTCCATTAGATTCCGTAGTACATGTGATAGGAAGAGTACACATAATTGATTACATAAATGCCTGTACTTTACCTTTTATCTTGGTTGCTAGTCTCCGTCTCTCTCAGCTAGGGTAGTAACATATTAGATAATCTATATTACGATTTTAAAGGGGGCAGTGCTTGTTTTTTGGTCTATTTTGTATTTATTTATTACTGTATTTTTGAGTTTCCTCCCTAGACCTCCATCAAGCTTTAAAAAAAAAAAAAAAAAAAAAAAAAAAAAAAAAAAAAAAAAAAAATAGACCCCGTTTCAAGATAAATGTGTACATTTTTCGGTAGAAATATTTATCGGCCAAAGACCGGTTCATCATAAATTACAGACTTGCTATCGCTCGCCAGGAAATAATCGACACCTAAATGGCAAGAAAGGTCTTAAATATTGACAACAAAATGAGGCGAAAAGTCTCAAAATCGCCAAACTAACGGAACGAACGTCTTAAAACCTCAAAATTAATATGCTAAACACAAGGGAGAAGGGGGTCCAGAAAAAGCGAGTACTGCCCCCTTAAGTAACCTAGTAAACGTGTCAGAATTAATCAACCCCTATTTTAACCTTAGCAAACCCATTTCACTTTTTGGGCGATTTTTGCATGTATAAATATTCGTTATTTTTCTAGTTTCCTCCCTAGACCTCCATCAAATTAAAAAACAAACATCCATTAGACCCCCCTTCTAGATTAAATTGTACATTTTTCGGTAGAAGAATGTCCCGGCCGAAGGCCGATTCTTCCAACATTACAGGCTCACTATCGTTCGCCAGGGAAAAATTGACACCTAAATAGCACGAAAGGTCTAAATATTGACGAAAAAATGGGGCGAAAGGTCTTAAAATCGATTAACTAATGGGGCAAACATCTTAACATCTGAAAACTAATGGGGCTAAACATGAGGGCGAAAGTGGTCCAGAAAACCAGCCCATCCCCCCTTAACCCTTTGAGTACCAGCGACGTGTGTTATATTTTATTGTACCTGTATTTAGAAGATATGATGCAGCTTAGGAAGGATCTGTGGTGGTTAAAAGGGTTGGTTGAGATAGTTTGGAGCCTTATTATTGCTAGAGGTCCTTCCTAAGCGCAATAATATCGTTTAATAATGTCAGGATATCATGAATACGACGTCCCTGGTACTGAATAGGTTAAATATATATATATATACAGTATATATATATATATATATATATATATATATATATATATATATATATATATACAGTATATTTATATATTACCGACATATCAACTATTACATTCTGACTATAATTGAACGATTTTATACAGCTTAAGAAGGACGGGTGCTATATTCAGAGGGTGTATAGGTACCTTTGGGACCTAGAAGGGGCAAACTTTATATAATGTCAAAAGGGGCTAGACAGGAGGGAGAAAGGGGTAAACAAAATATACCCCCTTAAATGAAATACCGAAAAATGTACAAATTTACCTCAAAGGGGAGTTTTGGAGTTTTTATTTAAGTTTGCAGGAGGGCTAGGGTGCAAAAAAAAAAAAAAAAAAAAAAATTATATATATATATATATATATATATATATATATATATATATATATATAAACTAAATCAAAACTAAATAATAATCAAATTTATAAATAGACAATTAAAATAAGTATCTAAACATTCTATATTTTTATCAATTTCATCACAACACCAAACAATTCCAATGAAATTAATGAAAGCATTTATGTGATCCACCGGGATTCGAACCTGGGTTATCACACACTCTAACCATTACACCACCAGGACGGTTATATATAAACAAATAAATAAATAAACTACACTAAACTACACTACACACACAAAGTATTCGTCTCTATCGGTCTGGTTTGAGTTTTTTCGTCCCTATCTTCTTTCAAATCTTGTGGAGGCACTTGTCACATACAGCTCTGCCTTTTGTCTCCCTCATCCACATATAAATACATTGAATACAATAAAGACAATACAATGGGAGAAGGGGAGTGCACCCGATGACTGGAAGACTGGCATAATAGTCCCCCTATATAAGGGCAAAGGGGAAAGAGGAGTGTGTGGTAACCACCGAGGAATATGTCTTCTAAGCGTAGTAGGGAAGGTATACAGTAGGGTAGTGATTGAGAGAGTGAGAGTGAGAACGGAGAAATGGATAGGCGACGAGCAGGGAGGTTTTAGGAAGGGAAGAGGATGTGTAGATCAGATTTTTACCCTGAATTGTGTTGTGGAGAAGTATCTGGAGAAGAAACAAAAGGTGTATGTTGCCTTTATGGACTTGGAGAAGGCCTATGACAGAGTGGATAGAGAAGGTTTGTGGAAAGTACTTAGAATATACGGAGTAGAGGGCAAGTTGCTGAAAGCAGTGAAGAGCATGTATGAGGGTGCAAAGGCGGCAGTACGTGTGGAGAGTGAGCAGAGCGAGTTCTTTGACCTGAATGTTGGTTTGAAACAGGGTGTGTGATGTCCCCGTGGTTGTTTACTGTATATATGGATGGAGTTATGAAAGAAATACTATCAAGAGCAGTGGATGTTGGTGTATCGCTGAAAAGGGAGGGAATTGAGTGGAAGCTACCTATACTGCTGTTTGCGGATGATACAGTTCTGATGAGTGATAATGAATGGGAGTTGCAGGGTCTGGTAAATGAGTTTGGAACAGTGTGCGAAAAACGGAATTTGAAGGTAAATACGGGGAAGAGCAAGGTTATGGTCTTCGAAAGGGGTGAAGTCACAGAGTGTGAGGTGAAGCTGAACGGTCAGGCTATGGAGATCGTCAACTCTTTTAAGTATCTGGGCAGTGTGTTGAGTAAAGATGGGACTATGGATGAAGAGGTGCGGGAGAGGGTACAACAGGGGAAGAGGGTTGTAGGAACGCTAAAAGCAGTAACAAGAAATAGGGTGGTCAGTATGGAAGTGAAGAAGTCCTTGCATGACAGTGTGGTAATCCCGACACTGACTTACGGAAGCGAAGCATGGACGTTGGTTGAGAGACTCAGACCAAGAGTGAGAGCAGTGGAAATGAATTACTTAAGGAGTGCGTGCGGAGTTACATGGAGGGATAGACAGACTAATGAGGAAGTAAGAAGGAGGTGTGGTGTGGAGGTAGATGTGCTGGAAAGTGTGAAAAGGAACAACTTGAGATGGTTCGGCCATATGGAACGTATGGAAAGCGAGAGAATGACTAAGAGGGTGTACGAGAGCGAGGTGGAGGGACAGAGGGGGAGAGGTAGACCGAATATGAGGTGGAAGGATGGAGTGAGGAACTACATGAACGAAGGCGGTGCTGGTTGGGGGGAGGGGCGTCGACTGACTGGGGACAGAGGTGCATGGGGGCGGTTCGTTCGTGGCCACCCCTTCGGGGATCACGGCGTCAGGCAATAGATAGATAGATAGATAGAATACAATAAAATATAATAAAACGAACAAATAAGTGACATACACACAATATACAGTTTAGGTCACCTTATCACAAATCGGGCGGTCCATTCCGAAGGGTGAGTGGTCATACAGATTAATTAAGGTGCTGATCTGCCATTGATAACATACAGAGAGAGAGAGAGAGAGATAGACATAAATACAGAGCTAACGATATTCTTGTGTTACTCATCTATCTATCTATCTATCTATTGCCCGACGCCGTTATCCCCGAAGGCCGTGGACACGAACGAACCGCCCCCATGCACCTCTGTCCCCAGTCAGTCGACGCCCCTCTCCCCCAACCAGCACCGCCTTCGTTCATGTACTTCCTCACTCCATCCTTCCACCTCTCCCTCGGTCTACATCTCCCTCTCTGTCCCTCCACCTCGCTCTCGTACACCCTCTTAGTCATTCTTTCCATACGTTCCATATGGCTGAACCATCTCAAGGTGTTCCTTTTCACACTTTCCAGCACATGTTACTCATCACGTGTTTAATAAAAGTCTCTTAAGGGTAGTTTTTTTGTTATTTTTTCTTACTCCCTAGACCTCTAACAACCTCATTTATTTCCTCATTTATTTCCTCATTTATTTCCTCATTTATGCATATATATATTTTTTGTAGTTTCCTCCCTAGACCTACATCAAGCTTAAAAAACACCCCTAGACCCCCAATAAAGATAAATTTGTACATTTTTCGGTAGAAAAATATCCAGGCCGAAGGCCGATTCCTCCTAAAGTGCAGGCTCGTTATCGCTCGCCAGGAAAAAATCGACACTTAAATGGCACGAAAGGTCTTCAAAATGAAAAAAAAAATAGTGCGAAGCATCATAAAATCGCCAAACTAATGGGGCAAACGTCCTAAAATATCAAAACAAATGGGGTGAAGCACGAGGGAGAAAGGGAGGGTCCCGAGGGCGGAGTGTAAGCCAGGGGTGCGGGGAAACGATCGATATGCTTGTGTTAGTCATCTTCCGGACTTCCCAACTCTATATTATAGCGCATGTTGAGGGGAGAGATTAGCCCCATTGCTTTTGAGATTTTAAGACGTTTGCCCCATTAGTTTGGCGATGTTGAGAACTTTCGCCCCATTTATGTCACTTTTAAGACCTTTCGTGCCATTTAGGTGTCGATTTTTTCCTGGCGAGCGATAGCGAGCCTGTAATTTAAGAGGAATCGGCCTTCGGCCGGGACATTTTTCTACCGAAAAATGTACACATTTATCTTGAAAGGGGGTCAAGGGGGTGTAATTTCAAGCTTGATGGAAGTCTAGGAAACACACTAAAAACCTCCCCTTAAGAGTGCAACATTCCAGTACTTTGCAATTGCTCCCTGCATTACCCGATGGCGCCTTGCTTTTCTGTTGTCTGGCCAATGTTAGATTTTTTAAGAGTATATGTACAGTGGCGCTAATAAGTCATGTCTCAGCTGTCTTTATGACTACGTTTGGCTCGCTCTGTGCTGTATTAATGTCTGTCAGATGTTGAATAGGGTGGGTAAGTGTAGGAAGATTGCTTGTATATCTCACTCAAAAAGAAGACATCGTGTGTAAATATTGCCGATACCAATTATTGATCAGAACATAAGTGGTGCCGATACATCACTTATTAGGCCGATTGTACATATATACATACCGGGTATATATATATATATATATATATATATATATATATATATATATATATATATATATATATATATATATATATATTGTATGTGTATCATAAACTATCATATCAGTTAATATCAGTTAAGGGGAGGTTTTTAGTTAATTCCCTAGACTTCCATCAAGTTTAAAATTACTCCCCCTAGACCCCCTTTCAAGATAAATTTGTACATTTTTCGGTAGAAAAATGTCCCGGCTGAAAGCCGGTTCCTCTTATATTACAGGCTCGCTATCGCTCGCCATGATAGAATCGACACCTACATGGCACGAAAGGTCTTAAAATTGACAGAAATGGGTCGAAAGTTCTTAAAATCGTCAAAATAATGGGGCGAACGTCTTAAAATTAGAAAAGCAATGGGGCTAAACATGAGGGAGAAAGGAGTCCAGAAAAAAATCTCTCAAGTGGAAATCTCCCCTTAAGTATTATTCTATTTTGCGATACAGAATACTGTAGGGGTAGTTATAAGATGGAACCCAAATTTATGAGGCTACTATACCTTGTTCCAAATATGCAGGCCAACAACCCTCTTCACCATTAACCTCTATGACTCACCAACGACTAGAGTAATCCACCTAATATATCTACCATTTGGGAAGGGTCAGCCAGGGAATAGGTGGGGAAATTTACAGACCATTTGGAGTTACAGAGGATATATAGAGTTCAGGATTTCTGGCCTTCGTATTTGGGACAGGGTAGAGTCCCATCCAGCTTATCTATAGATTATATCAACTTCGTCGTGATGACGTCATTCGTATATATGCAAGGCCGGGGTCACCTGTTTTTGTTTTTATCTTTCTCTCCTGTTCTCTCTTTCTCTGGCTTGTATCCATTCAGCCCTATTAAGCTAACTGTTTTAAGACGTTTATTCCCATCCAGGTGTCGATTTCTTCCTGGCGAGCGATAGCGAGCCAGCATTGTATGGAGAAATCCGGCTTCGCCAGAGACATTTTTCTCTCGAAAAATGTACAAATTTAGCTTGCTGTCAAAAACAAAAATATATATGCTGGCTCGCTACCGCTCGCCAGTAAAATATTGATACCTGGATGGGGGTAAACGTCTTAAAACAGATGGCTGAATGGGGCCGAATGGACACAAGCTAAAGAGAGAGGGAGAGAAAGAGAACAAAAAGCGAGGTGGGCTCCCTTTACAACCATCCAGCTTATCATCTATAGACCGTATCAACATAGACCTTAGACTTGATGACGTCACTCATATATATTCAGGTAGATAGATAATTACGTTGATTAACCTTTACCCCTTTATCCCTTAAGGGAGCCCACCTCGCTTTTTTTTCTCTTTCGCTCCCTCTCTCTTTGGCTTGTATCCATTCGGTCCCATTCAGCCTACTGTTTTAAATCGTTTACCTCCATCCAGGTGTCAATATTTTCCCAGCATATTCATATTAATTTTTTTACAGCAAGTTAAATTTGTACATTTTTCGATAGAAAAATGTCTCCGGCGAAGCCGGATTTTTCCATACAATGTTGGCTCGCTATCGCTCGCCAGGAAGATATCGACACCTGGATGGGGATAAACGTCTTAAAACAGTTGGCTGAATGGGGCCGAATGGATACAAGCCAAAGAGAGAGGGAGAGAAAGAGCAAAAAGCGAGGTGGGCCATGGCCTTCTATATTGTATATAGAAGGCCGTGGGTGGGCTCCCTTAAGTGGATAGATAACGCTGAACCTTAACCCTTTCACCCCTTGAATTAGCTGACGTGATGTATCATATAATTAGGCAAAGTAAAGAGCTGCACTGTGATAATAAGCATAATTTCTTCGCTCGAAAACTCATACTATATATATATATATATATATATAAATACTATTAAGACACAATATTTCCTTGTATACTGGCTATCCCTACACAATTTAAGCAGCATAAAAAACACCTGTGGTAGTTTGAAAGATGTCTTAGATCATATTGATTCCCAGATACAATAGATACAATAGATAAATAAAAAAATATAAATAAGTAAATACAATTAATAAATAAATATATAAACACAATTATACAAAAGCATATTCAAAGCTCCATGAAATCGTCTAGTGATAGCCGAAACCGTCTAGTGATAGCCGAAACCGTCTAATGATAGCCGAAACCGTCTAATGATAGCCGAAATCTTCTAATGATAGCCGAAATCGTCTAATGATAGCCGAAATCGTCTAATGATAGCCGAAATCGTCTAGTGATAGCCGAAATCATCTAATGATAGCCGAAATCGTCTAATGATAGCCGAAATCGTCTAGTGATAGCCGAAATCGTCTAGTGATAGCCGAAATCGTCTAGTGATAGCCGAAATCGTCTAGTGATAGCCGAAACCGTCTAGTGATAGCCGAAATCGTCTAGTGATAGCCGAAACCGTCTAGTGATAGCCGAAATCGTCTAGTGATAGCCGAAATCGTCTAGTGATATGATAGCCGAAATCGTCTAGTGATAGCCGAAATCGTCTAGTGATAGCCGAAATCGTCTAGTGATAGCCGAAATCGTCTAGTGATAGCCGAAATCTTCTAATGATAGCCGAAATCGTCTAATGATAGCCGAAATCGTCTAATGATAGCCGAAATCATCTAATGATAGCCGAAATCGTCTTATGATAGCCAAAATCGTCTAGTGATAGCCGAAACCGTCTAGTGATAGCCGAAATCGTCTAGTGATAGCCGAAATCGTCTAGTGATAGCCGAAATCGTCTAGTGATAGCCGAAATCGTCTAGTGATAGCCGAAATCGTCTAATGATAGCCGAAATCGTCCAGTGATAGCCGAAATCGTCTAGTGATAGCCGAAATCGTCTAGTGATAGCCGAAATCGTCTAATGATAGCCAAAATCGTCTAATGATAGCCGAAATCGTCTAGTGATAGCCAAAATCGTCTAGTGATAGCCGAATTCGTCTAGTGATAGCCGAAATCGTCTCATGATAGCAGAAATCGTCTAATGATAGCCGAAATCGTCTCATGATAGCCGAAATCGTCTAGTGATAGCCGAAATCGTCTCATGATAGCAGAAATCGTCTAATGATAGCCGAAATCGTCTCATGATAGCCGAAATCGTCTAATGATAGCCGAAATCGTCTAGTGATAGCCGAAATCGTCTCATGATAGCCGAAATCGTCTAATGATAGCCGAAATCGTCTCATGATAGCCGAAATAGTCTAATGATACCCGAAATCGTCTAGTGATAGCCGAAATCGTCTAGTAATAGCGGAAATCGTCTAATGATATCTAATGATAGCCAAAATCGTCTAATGATAGCGGAAATCGTCTAGTGATAGCGGAAATCGTCTAATGATAGCCGAAATAGTCTAATGATAGCCGAAATCGTCTAGTGACAGCCAAAATCGTCTCATGATAGCCGAAATCGTCTAGTGATACCCGAAATCGTCTAGTGATAGCCGAAATCGTCTAGTAATAGCGGAAATCGTCTAATGATAGCCAAAATCGTCTAATGATAGCCGAAATCGTCTAGTGATAGCCGAAATCGTCTAGTGATAGCGGAAATCGTCTAATGATAGCCAAAATCGTCTAATGATAGCCGAAATCGTCTCATGATAGCCGAAATCGTCTAGTGATAGCGGAAATTGTCTAGTGATAGCGGAAATCGTCTAATGATAGCGGAAATCGTCTAATGATAGCCAAAATCGTCTAATGATAGCCGAAATCGTCTAGTGATAGCCGAAATCGTCTCATGATAGCCGAAATCGTCTAATGATAGCCGAAATCGTCTCATGATAGCCGAAATCGTCTCATGATAGCCGAATGATACCCGAAAGGAAATCGTCTAGTGATAGCGGAAATCGTCTAGTGATAGCGGAAATCGTCTAATGATAGCCGAAATCGTCTAATGATAGCCGAAATCGTCTAGTGATAGCCGAAATCGTCTAGTGATAGCGGAAATAGTCTAGTGATAGCGGAAATCGTCTAATGATAGCGGAAATCGTCTAATGATAGCGGAAATCGTCTAATGATAGCGGAAATCGTCTCATGATAGCCGAAATCGTCTAGTGATAGCCGAAATCGTCTAGTGATAGCGGAAATCGTCTCATGATAGCCGAAATCGTCTAATGATAGCCGAAATCGTCTAGTGATAGCCGAAATCGTCTAGTGATAGCCGAAATCGTCTAGTGATAGCCGAAATAGTCTAATGATAGCCGAAATCGTCTAGTGATAGCCGAAATCGTCTAGTGATAGCCGAAATCGTCTAGTGATAGCCGAAATCGTCTAGTGATAGCCGAAATTGTCTAGTGATAGCCGAAATCGTCTAGTGATAGCCGAAATCGTCTAATGATAGCCGAAATCGTCTAATGATAGCCGAAATCGTCTAGTGATAGCCGAAATCGAAGCAGAATGACGCCATATTATATACTAATGAAAAATATTAATAAATATATAATTAATAAACAAATAAAGAATACATGATAAATGATAAAATTAGAAAAAGGTTCTTTCAATTTGTTAAGGCTGTCCTCACGTTCCGTATTGACTGCTTAAAGTTGAGAGAGAGAGAGAGAGAGAGAGAGAGAGAGAGAGAGAGAGAGAGCTACATAGATACACAGACCTCAAGGTCCTTACTAGGCAGTCTGGCCTTACAAACTATATATATATATATATATATATATATATATATATATATATATATATATATATATATATATATATATATATATACTCATATACACATACATACATACATACATTTTTTTTTTTTTCATATCACCCCAGCCATCAAGCCTTCCCTTGAAAGCGTTTATTGTGTCGCTCTCCACCACTCTCGCTGGTAGTTTATTCCACTCTGTCGCCACACTGTAGGTGAAGAAACTCTTTGTGACATCTAGGTTTGCCTTTTTGGTTTTTAATTTAATTCCATTTCCGCGAGTTTGATTAGTATTGTTTAATGTGAATAGTGCATTTACATCGACTTTGTCGAAACCTTTTAGTATCTTAAAGCACTCAATAAGCTGACCCCTCAACCTCCTCTTTTTTAATGAGAACAGGTTCAATCGTTTAAGTCTTTCTTCATATGGTTTATTTCTTAATGAGGGTATCATCTTCGTCGCTCTACGCTGTACTGACTCGAGTCTTACAAATGTCCTTGATCAGATAAGGAGAGAGAGAGAGAGAGAGAGAGAGAGAGAGAGAGAGAGAGAGAGAGAGAGAGAGAGAGAGAGAGAGAGAGGTGAAAGTGCCTATATTAAACAAAATAAACATCTTTTTCACGTATTATTACAAATATAAGCTAATTTACTGTACATATTTTGGCCTTTTAACATACTAATGGGTGTAATATCTATCTTCTAAGTTGCATAAAATCGTCTAATGTTACCCAGAATATAATGATAAGTATAAATAATATGTCAAATAAATATCCTGTATGTTAAACGAGGGGAGTGAACACCCAAGACTTTCATTAATACACGGTCATGCGCATTAAGGGAGGTGGGTAGTTTTCTGGTCCCCTTTGTCCCTCATCTTTCGTCCCATTAGTTTTCAGATTTTAAGACGTTGGGCCCATTTGTTTGGAGATTTTAAGACCTTTCGCCCCATTTTTTTGCCAATATTAAGACCTTTCGTGCCATTTAGGTGTCATTTTTTTTCCTGGCAACCGATAGCAATCCTTACAATGTTTGGAGAAATCAGCCTTCGGCCGGGAAATTTTTCTACCAAAAAATTAACAAAATTATTTGGAAGGGGGATCCAGGAGATGTTTTTTTAGGCTTTATCGAGGTCTAATATTAAGGGGAGATCTCCACTGGAGGGATTTTTTTCTTGACCCCTTTCTCCCTCATGTTTAGCCCCATTGCTTTTGATATTATAAAACGTTTGCCCGATTAGTTTAGCGATTTTAAGAACTTTCACCCCATATTAAGACCTTTCGTGCAATTCAGGTGTCGATTTTATCCTGGCGAGCGATAGCGAGCCTGTAATTTAAGAGGAATCGGCCTTCGGCCGGGACATTTTTCTACCAAAAAATGTACAAATTTATCTTGAAAGGGACTCAACGGGGTGTAATTTTAAGCTTGATGGAGGTCTAGGGAACAAACTAAATACCTCTCCTTAATATAAGTAAATCATTATGACAACCAATCAAATTAATAAGCCCTCCCACCTTAAATGCGATATATCATATACATTAGTCATATGTACTTGAAAGGTGCCATGGAAGCAGCTTATTAGATCACAGGTAAGGTATCTGTGGAAGTGAGTGTTTGTGATAACCTTCTGGTGACTTAGGAAGGAGTGTGCTGGTTATGTACTAGGTACTTATATGTGTGGGTGGAAAATAACCTACACTCTCTCTCTCTCTCACTCAGACACCCTAGCATCACCATCAGACATTACTTATCGCTCTCAAGATAATATATTTGGAATATCTTTAATAATCTCTCTCTCTCGCTGTCTATCTCTCTCTCGTTGTCTATCTCTCTCTCGTTGTCTATCTCTCTCTCTCTCTCTCTCTCTCTATCTCTCGAAGATAATCTATTAGGATATCTCGTGTGTGTGTGTATGTATACATATGTATGTGTGTATAAATATGTATGTATAAATATGTATGTATGTATGCATGGATGTATAAATATGTATGTATGTCTAAATATGTATGTGTATAAATATGTATGTATGTATAAATATGTATATGTGTATGAATATGGATGTATGTATGTATAAATATGTATATGTGTATGAATATGGATGTATGTATGTATAAATATGTATATGTGTATGAATATGGATGTATGTATGTATAAATATGTATGTGTGTATAAATATGTATGTGTGTATGAATGTGTATGTATGTATAAATATGTATGTGTGTATAAAATTTATACACACATATTTATACACATAAATATTTATACACACATACATATTTATACACACATACATATTTATACATATTTATACATATTACATATACACACTACATATTAATATGTATGTGTATGTATGTATAAATATGTATATGTGTATGAATATGGATGTATGTATGAATATGTATGTATGTATAAATATGTATGTATGTATAAATATGTATGTGTATAAATATGTATGTATGTATAAATATGTGTGTATGTATGTATAAATATGTATGTATGTGTGTATAAATATGTATGTGTGTATAATTATATATGTATGTGTATATAAATATGTATGTATGTATATGAATGTGTATATGAATATGTATGTATGTATAGATATGTATGTGTATATGTTATGGGGGTCACTAGCCTAATTTACGATAGAGCAGCTGTTACTGGACCCTGGTGTGGTAAACAAATACATATCATTATAATAGATGTATGTTAGACACTAAATATAAGGATGGTAATCATCTCATTTACTTAATTGAAAGCTACTAATATATTTTTTCGCTGAACACCTGAAACTATTTCGAAATTTATAAATACCTCTCTTTATCTGTCTGTCTGTCTCTCTCTCTCTTGTAGATAATTTATTAGGATATCTTTAATTCTCTCCCTCTCTCTCTCTCTCTCTAGTCTTCTATTAATTGAAGGGTATAAAGAGATTATGGAAATGGTATATACGAAGTTTAGTTACATACACACACCCTACACATACACACACACACATACATACATACTGTAGCTCCCCTCACAAACACATACAATCCCTCTCTCTATTACACACACACACGTCATCACCAGAGAGAGAGAGAGAGAGAGAGAGAGAGAGAGAGAGAGAGAGAGAGAGAGAGAGAGAGAGAGAGAGAGATTTACTGAACTCCGAAGCTGCGAGAAGGGGAGAGTGCATAGGTATTAACCCCTTCAGTACATAGGTATTAACCCCTTCAGTACATAGGTATTAACCCCTTCAGTACATAGGTATTAACCCCTTCAGTACATAGGTATTAACCCCTTCAGTACATAGGTATTAAGCCCTTCAGTACATAGTTATTAACCCCTTCAGTACATAGGTATTAACCCCTTCAGTACATAGGTATTAACCCCTTCAGTACAGTTATTAACCCCTTCAGTACATAGGTATTAAGCCCTTCAGTACATAGTTATTAACCCCTTCAGTACATAGGTATTAACCCCTTCAGTACATATGTATTAACCCCTTCAGTACATAGTTATTAACCCCTTCAGTACATAGTTATTAACCCCTTCAGTACATAGGTATTAACCCCTTCAGTACATAGTTATTAACCCCTTCAGTACATAGCTATTAACCTATTCAGTACATAGTTATTAACCCCTTCAGTACATAGGTATTAACCCCTTCAGCACCATGACGCCTTTTTACCCATGATTCTAGCTAAAATGTCACGACTTTATGCAGTTTCAGAAGGACCTATGTTACTCCGAGGGTTTATTGAGACCGTGTTTACCCATTTGAGTCGTAGAGGTAGATTATAAACTAAAGAAAATCGTCTAATGTTAACCAGAATATGTGATGACAATTAAGTTATGGTGGTGAAGGGGTTAAGGGGGGATGGCCGTATTTATTGGCTCATTTATGCATCATTTTATTATTATTTTTTTAGTTTTCTCCCTAGACCTCCACGAAGCTTAAAAAAACACCCGCCAAGACTCTCCTTCAAGATGAATGTTAGGCTATGTAAATTTTTATTATTTTTTTAGTTTCCTCCCTAGACCTCCATCAAACTTAAAGAAACACCCGCCCATGACCCAAGATAAATTTGTACATTTTTCGATATAAAAATGTTCAGGCTGCAGGTCGGATCCTTTTAAATTACAGGCTCGCTATCGCTCGCCAGGAAAAAATCGACACCCAAATGACACGAAAGGTCTATATATATTGATATAGAAATGGGACGAGAAGTTTTAAAATCGACAAACTAATGGGGCCGAACGTCTTAAAAAATCTGAAAACTAATGGGGTAAACACGAGGGAGAGACGGGTGCCCAGAAAAACACCCCCTCTCCCCTTAATGAAGTATAGTTTTATAATTTAGCAACTGTACTTTTAGCTATAGTAAGGTCTGGGATTAATATTACTTTTATAGGGAAGGTCCTGGGTAGCGGGGAGAACTGTTTTTCAGATGCCTATTTACTAAGAAACATTGAATAATATCTTTAAGCTAACCTAATCAAAACCTAACCTAACCTAATCTAGCATATTAGTGGAATATTTATGAATGTCTATCTGTCTATCTATCTATCTATCTATATGCTCAGGCCCAATCCCCATTTTTCCTATTTTTATTTGTATTTTCTATTTTATTATATTTTATCATTTTTGTTTTCCTTTTTTCTTGGGGGTGGCCGACTCAAGACAGAGCCAGAACAGGGAAAACACAAAAACAACATAAAACAACGACATGAATGAACGATGAATGTAAAATGTTAAATTATACTGTACAGTCGAGGTTAATAAGTGATGTCAGATATTTCACAAAGTTTGGGACACTGACTAATACTCTGAGGGATAAGCACTTTTCCCAGTAACTATAAAGATACCAATAACACTTGTTGAGCGAAAACCACTGGAATCTATGACAACACTTAAGGGGAGGGTTTTTAGTTGATTCCCTAGACTTCCATCAAACTTAAAATTACTCCCCCTTGACCCCCTTTCAAGATAAATTTGTACATTTTTCGGTAGAAAAAATTAATGTCCCGGCTAAAAGCCGATTCCTCTTAAATTACAGGCTCGCTATCGCTCGCCAGGATAAAATCGACACCTAAATGGCACGAAAGGTCTTAAAATTGACAGAAATGGGGCGAGGGTTCATAAAATCGCCAAACTAATGGGGCAAGCGTCTTTAAATCTCACAAGCAATGGGGCTAAACATGAGGGAGAAAGAGGTTCCGAAAAAAATCCTCCAGGTGGAAATACCCCCGACTGTACCATTACCGAGTTGTTGTTGTTGTTGTTCCCCAAGCTGCCTGGCCGAACAGCCCCAAGGCCCCGAGCAAGACCAAGGCCATAACCAAGCGCCCCCACAGAACCCTCCCAGCCGACCACAATAAAGCCTGGGTGACCGAAGCCACTCCATGGCGGGGAGCTGAGGAGGGCGACAGAAACGCCCGGGAAACCAAAGCCCCACCCAGGGCCCTTTGCCCCTCAGCAATTATGAAGAGAAAGCTGAGGGGCAAAGGAAAAAATGTGACGCTTTGGCTTCCAATCTTGGTAGATTGGAAGGTCAATCCACGGAAAAGACGCCGTCACTTGAGATCTAGAAAATATATAAGTAAAAGGAACAGTCAGAGTAAGCTATGGGTATGGCAGAGATCGCTCAGTTCTCACTCTGATAGACCAGCCCATCACCACATGACTAGAACCCAATCCTCTCAGCATCAGCTAGGAAAGGCCCTAGAAAGCCGCCTTTGGCGGGGGGATAGCTCCCCTATTTCAACCCCTTCCGGGGTTGGGCACCCGCCCAATTACCGAGTTATTGAGATATGTGTACAGAATATCTCCCCGCTAACACAGGCATATAATTACCGAGTTATTGAGATATGTGTACAGAATATCTCCCCGCTAACACAGGCATATAATTACCGAGTTATTGAGATATGTGTACAGAATATCTCCCCGCTAACACAGGCATATAATTACCGAGTTATTGAGATATGTGTACAGAATATCTCCCCGCTAACACAGGCATATAATTACCGAGTTATTGAGATATGTGTACAGAATATCTCCCCGCTAACACAGGCATATAATTACCGAGTTATTGAGATATGTGTACAGAATATCTCCCCGCTAACACAGGCATATAATTACCGAGTTATTGAGATATGTGTACAGAATATCTCCCCGCTAACACAGGCATATAATTACCGAGTTATTGAGATATGTGTACAGAATATCTCCCCGCTAACACAGGCATATAATTACCGAGTTATTGAGATATGTGTACAGAATATCTCCCCGCTAACACAGGCATATAATTACCGAGTTATTGAGATATGTGTACAGAATCTCCCCGCTAACACAGGCATATAATTACCGAGTTATTGAGATATGTGTACAGAATATCTCCCCGCTAACACAGGCATATAATTACCGAGTTATTGAGATATGTGTACAGAATATCTCCCCGCTAACACAGGCATATAATTACCGAGTTATTGAGATATGTGTACAGAATATCTCCCCGCTAACACAGGCATATAATTACCGAGTTATTGAGATATGTGTACAGAATATCTCCCCGCTAACACAGGCATATAATTACCGAGTTATTGAGATATGTGTACAGAATATCTCCCCGCTAACACAGGCATATAATTACCGAGTTATTGAGATATGTGTACAGAATATCTCCCCGCTAACACAGGCATATAATTACCGAGTTATTGAGATATGTGTACAGAATATCTCCCCGCTAACACAGGCATATAATTACCGAGTTATTGAGATATGTGTACAGAATATCTCCCCGCTAACACAGGCATATTATTACCGAGTTATTGAGATATGTGTACAGAATATCTCCCCGCTAACACAGGCATATTATTATATACCCTTCTATATTAACTCAGAAGATTAGTATTTAGTTCGTTGTAAGTATTAATACATTAGTTTGTTTGTTTGCAGTACCACCAGACGCCCCTTCAACCTAAGCAAAACATAAAATACAACAACAAATAAATAAATAAAGCAACCATCCCTCAAGGGGAGGTTTTTAGTGCGTTTCCTAGACTTCCATCAAGCTTGAAATTACACCCCCTTGACCCCCTTTCAAGATAAATTTGTACATTTTTCGGTAGAAAAATGTCCCGGCCGAAGGCCGATTCCTCTTAAATTGCAGGCTCGCTATCGCTCGCCAGGAAAAATCGACACCTAAATGGGACGAAAGGTCTTAAAAGTGACATAAATTGGGTTAAAGTTCTTAAAATCGACAAACTAATGGGGCGAACGTCTTAAAATCTCAAAAGCAATGGGGCTAAACATGAGGGAGAAGGGGGTAAAGAAAAAAATCCCTTCAGTGGAAATCTCCCCTTAATTCCCCCTTCAATAGTGATAACATACAATTAAAGAGAAAAAAGTATCATTTATAGCAGCTGTTCTATATATATATAATAAGTTTTATATATATATCATTTATAGCAGCTGTTCTATATATAATAATAATACGTTTTATATATATATTGCTCTAAACTTATCTCTCCATGTTTGTATTTTAATGGGTCAATATACAGGAGACGTAACAATATAGGTAGCAGATTTCTAATGGTAGCTTTGGGTTCCTATCATCATATGCTTCATTTCTATATACTTTTTAATCCCCGGGAAAAAAACTAAAAAAAATCTTGGGTTTTTTCTTTTTTTCTTGGATTTTTTTTTTTTTTTTTTTATTAACCTAACCCAAAAAACCTATCCTATCCTAACCTAAATGTATTTGGGGGCTATTAGGTTAGGTTAGGTTAGGTTTTTTTGGTTAGCTTAATGACCAAAACAAAAAATCCCAAGAAAAAAAATGAAAAACCCCAAGATTTTTTTTTTTTTTTTTTTACCCGGGGATAAAAAGTATATAGAAATGAAGCATATGATGATAGGAACCCAAAACTACCATTAGAATTTTGCTACCTATATTGTAGCGTCTCCTGTATATTGACCTTTTAATTTATTGTGTGTTTTCATTTTGGTCTATGCAAGTTTTCATCTTTTGTACGGTGGCGCAAATAAGTCATGTCTCAGCTGTCATTACGTCTACCTCGCTCTGTGCTGTATTAATGTCTGTCAGATGTTGAATAGGGGGGGTAAGTGTGGGATCATCACTTATTTGTATATCTCACTCGAAACGAATCAATCGAGTTTTAGATATCACCGACACCAATTATTGATCAAAACATACCTGGCGCCGAGACATTACTTATTAGACCGACTGTACACTCTAAAATATAAGCCGCAATACCTGCATTATCCATTTGCACATGGCAAGGGACTGGAGTTTTCGCAGAGAGGCTCCAGTCCTGATGTTATTCTTGACTTACAGTGAGTGTGCTAGCTTAAGGGGAGGTCTCCACTTGAGGGATTTTTTTCTTGACCCCTTTCTCCCTCATGTTTAGCCCCATTGCTTTTGATATTATAAAAAGTTTGCCCCATTAGTTTAGCGATTTTAAGAACTTTCACCCATATTAAGACCTTTCGTGCAATTCAGGTGTCGATTTTTTCCTGGCGAGCGATAGCGAGCCTGTAATTTAAGAGGAACCGGCTTTCAGCCGGGACATTTTTCTACCGAAAAATGTACAAATTTATCTTGAAAGGGACTCAAGGGGGTGTAATTTTAAGATTGATGGAGGTCTAGGGAACGAACTAACAACCTCCCCTTAATAATCCAATAGAGTTGAGAATCTGTATTGAACCCAAGCGAGACAATGCAATGTTCTGTATTCGATCAATGGATATCAATCGTGGTCATGTGCTGTACTTATTACTAACTGTCTTGATGGTGTAATGGTTAGAGAGTGTAAGTTCTGTGAATCTGTATTCATGTTAGTTTTCACCAACCCACCAATAAATTTACAAATAAACCTAACTAATGAAACCAATGACAGTAATGAATACATGTGGTACTCCAAGGACTCGAACCTAGGATACTCACACCGAAATTCCGCACACTAAGCACTAGACTATCAAGACAGTCATACCCTGGGTTCGAATCACAACCGTGATCTTTCATTAATTTCATTTTGGGGGTTATTGGGGTTAAGAACTACTGTATGTTAGAATAATATCCCAGAGAAAGAAGACATCAGCATTGACAACCTACTCTTCAACAACGAGGCCATAGAAGAAAAGAAAATAACTATCTACACATTTTGTAAGATTCGATGTGATAAGATAATAGATATGAAATAAAAAAAAAAAAAAACGCAAGAAACAAAAATACATCAGGAAGTGCCGTTTTGAAGGCTATACTTCCGCCATTACAACTGAACTGAACTGAGGCTTCACAACTTGACTTTAAAGATTCAGATATTCAAATGAGTGTGCAGGTACTATGGCTCGTGACTCTACCTGATACAATAAGAAAATCCAGTGAGTAAATAAAGAATGGCGTTAAGTACAGTGTTGACTTTATTCCTACTATGGAAAATACTGTGCCCATATACTGTATATATATATATTTTTTTTTTTTTTTGAGTGTGTGTGTGTGTGTGTTTGCCGTGTATGAAGACAAAATGCAAAGCTACGTATAACAAATCCCATCCTCCTCAAAAATAAAATAAAAATAAAATAAAAATAAAATAATGAGATCCAAATTCAAGATATGATAGATTAAAATTTTGTGGATATGGAATCTGGGAAAACAAATATGGCGCCTTCATTAAGCAGGATACACAGCTTATAATTAACTAGCTATACAGTATATTAGTGAGTGATTAATATAGATCCACTACTAGAAGGCGAGAGAGTGAGAGGTCAGTTAATTATGTGAGTGGTGGGTTCATTATGGTTAGGGGTATAATTATGTTTGCTCACTCTCACTTTCACTCACTTTCTCTCACTCTCTCTCTCTCTCTCTCTCTCTCTCTCTCTCTCTCTCTCTTTCACTCTCTCACACTCACTAACACACACTCTCTCTTACTCTCGGTCATTGGTGGGTTCATTGCAGTTGGGATCAAAATGTAATGCCTGATTACTTACTTACTCACTCTCACTCTCTCTCTCTCTCTCATTGGTGGGTTCATTACAAAAGGGAGCAAAATTAATGCCTGAAACCTCACTCTCACACACGCACACGCACACTCTCTCTCTCTCTCTCTCTCTCTCACTTTCACTCACTCACTCTCAATTTCTCAAAAGAAGAAAAAGAAAAACAGTTATGAAGGTTTGTTGGATCTGCCACAGGGTTTGGACAGAGACAAGGTACAGGAGGTCGAACAGAAGATAGTAGTAGTGACAGTGGTATGATTTAGGTCGTTATACAGTAATGAGGGTTAGTTGGATCTGCCTCAGGGTTTGGACAGAGACAAGGTACAGGTGGGACAGAAGATAGTTGTAGTAGTGACAGTGGTATGGTTTAAGAAGGTTAGTTGGATCTGCCTCAGGGGTTGGACAGGAGGTGAAACAGAAGACAGCAATATGGTAACACTCACCCAGCAAAATAGTGCCCCGACGGCCGAGTGGATAGCACGCTCACGTCTGAATTTACTTGACCTGGGTTCGATTCCAAGCCATATTTAGTGGGTGTGGTAGTACTTTCAACCTTGGGGGGACACTTGTTACAGACAGCTTTTCCTTGTGTCTCCTTCATGCACAGAAATAAAATATAAATACAATATAATAAAATAAAAGTTCTACCATGTTCCAAATGGGTAGGACAGAAATAGTGAATCCGAACCACTGTAACTAAAAAAGGCTAGAGAAAATGGGCTGTAAATGTCCACACCTATTCCCTGGCTGACCCTTCACAAATGGTAGAAATGTTAGCTCGATTGCTGTACTCGTTTGTGAGTTATAGAGGTTAATGTTCAGGAGTTGTGGTCTACATATTTGGGTATAGCGTGTTTCACATATTCACACCCAGTCGGGGGACACCTCAACGACGTATACAGACTAATAACACACACAACAAAGCCACTACAACAGATTTCTTTCCAACACCCCTTCTACCCTCTCAACACTCTTCCTCAGGACAGGTGAAGGTATTTAGGGATAAGGTTAAGGCCTTTGATATTGATATTGATTTGGTATTGATAAATACGCTCAATGTATCTACTTTTCGAAGAGTGTTGAGAGGGGAGAAGAGGTGTTGGAGAGATAGGAAACTGTTGAAGTGGCCCAGTCGAAAAATGCACACATAAGGCTTATCCCTCAATAACTTCGAATAGCATGTGCTGCCATCTAGTGAAGAAATAGTAAAGCAGTCATTCACTATTTTGAAGCTTCATTCTATAATCTCGGGGATTCGCTAATGTTACAGACTTTTAAGAGCTATGTGGTATCCCAGGTTTGAATCCCGGGAGGATCACATGATTTCATGATTTTCATTTCAAGGTGTTTGGTCTGGGAGTGAAATTCATTAATTAAGATAATTTCAAAGTTGTAATATACAGTGCAATATATTATATTAGATACACACACACACACATATATATATATATATATATATATATATATAAAACAACTACAAAGTGGTATCACGTGAGAACTTTATCATCAATGTTTAATTTGCAACATTTTTATAACATTTTTTTTTAGTGTATTTGGCACTGCTATTGGAACTGTTCCTTGTAATGCTGGACTCACTGTTAACCCTTTGAACATTATGATGCACTTTGACAGTTTATTATGGGTATCATTAGGCAATTTTAGGCAGTTTAGGAAGGATCTGTGGGAATTAAAAGGGTACAGAGTATTTCAATTAACCCTCTGACTTCCATATACCCTTCCTAATCTGATTAAAATTGGCTAATAATAACCAGAAAACAGTAAAGAAAGAAATCATCGGATCTTGAAAGGGTTAAAATAATTATATTCTGGCTATTACTAGACGATTTTATTAAGATTAGAAAGGGTGTATGGAAGTCAGAGGGTTAATTGAGACAGCCTGTTCCTTTATAATTCCTTCAGAACCTTTCTAAGCTGTATACAATCGTCCAATGATAGGTTATACTTCCTTAGTTAAGTTCCGTCATTACCGTAATATCTATCGACATAATCACATAATATCTATCGACAAAGACATAATCACATAATATCTATCGACAAAGACATAATCACATAATATCTATCGACATAATCACATAATATCTATCGACATAATCACATAATATCTATCGACATAATCACATAATATCTATCGACATAATCACATAATCACGGTGTTATACTCTTAAAGGGAGTGGGTCGTTTTTCTGGTCCCCCTTCTTCCTCGTGTTTAGGCCCATTAAGTTTTCAGATTTAATGACGTTCTGCCCATTACTATGGCGAATTTACGACTTTTCGCCCCATTTCTTGGTAAAATTCTAGTTTCACGTACACAGCGACAAAAGGGAGGCGCCGTTGTAAAGGCATAGCTTCCCGACCAACTATGAAGATCAGGAAAATTGCTGGGTAAAAGACGTAATATAATGATAATAAACTACATTAACGACATTAGCCTAACCTAACAACCTTACCTAACCTAACCTAGTATTATGTAATAGCTATGGTGCCGCATATGGGGAGAAAATATATATATTTTTTACAGTAGGTATAATTCCTTATAATGCATTTCCGCCGCTTTGGACATATATAGGAATTAGGTATGGTATATGACAACTCTAAAGTAGCCATAGAAATTTATGAGTATGCTGTGAAAGCGAAACTAGAATTAAACCCATTTCTTTGTCAATATTAAGATCTTTCGTGTCATCTACAGTAGGTGTCGATTTTGTCCTGGCAAGCGATAGCGAGCCTTTAATTTAAGAGAAAACGGCCTTCGGCCGGGACATTTTTCTATCGAAAAATTTACAAATTTATCCTGAAGGAGGGTCTTGGGCAGGTGTTTTTTAAGCTTGATGGAGGTCTAGGGAGGAAACTAAAAACAAATAAAATACAAAGATTCATAAAAACGCCCATCCCCCCTTAATTCAAATACGTTTTGGGATAATACCAAAATAAACATCAAATTAGGATATAAAACCTTATTATTTACGATATAAGTATTCATGAAAACTAGATAAATGGAAAATCATCATAATTTGTTTGCTTAGTTAGCCATTGAATACAGTTTTCTATAAAGTGTAATTCATAGAAAATGTTAATCTTATGGCTATCTTATTTATATTGTTTCCCAGTATGTGTGTGAATGTGTCTGATTATATTTGTTGAAGATTGAACTCTATCTTATGTCATAGAGTAGTAGTAATAGTAGTAGTAGTAGTAGTAGTAGTAGTAGTAGTAGTAGTAGTAGTAGAATTATGATATTATTAATAATCATCGGTTTATTTCGAGCCGGCAGCCAAATGAGGCTGAAAATACATAATTCCTTAACCTAACTTATCCTAAGTAGTCAACAGGTTGACTTTGGCTGCTACAAGAGTTCCTACATATTGCCAAAGGGAGTAGGATGTGGGCAGGGAACTAATCTCTGTTTCTTTTCAACTGACGGTAAATTACAAAGTTTTCATCAAGATTTCACAGTTATTTTGAAGGCTTTGAAGTGATATATGGTGCCGATTATGTAAACTTAGTCTTAATATGATGCAGAGACATAGTAGTTCCATATTTTTCCATTAAGTATCAAAAAATCAGCTGCTAAAGGACTGAATTTACCGTCAGCCGTAAAGAGACAGAGTATAGGTGGAACTCAGAGGCCGGCACATCCACACCTAACCTACACAGCGAGGACATCTTTAACATAAACCTCCCCCGCATGTAGCTGGATTGGAACCCTCGCTGCCTGAGCCATGCGACTGGTGTACAGTGCCTCAGTGTGCTCAGCCACCGTTTACAATTGACCACTTGCGAGTTTCAGCCTATAAGTTAGAGGTATAGACATCGATATTTAATATAATTAACAGCTAAAATACGATCATGGTACATATAAAAATACATAAAACAATAATAATCATACTTAATATCCATCATGAGTGGGTCCAAAAAGGCCACCCATGGTTCAGTTAGTGTTAATATATCTCTCTCTCTCTCTCTCTACGTATAATATTATATATATATATATTATTTATCTATCTATTAATCTGTCTTGATCTTGTTTTACTTTCTCTCTCCCTACCCCCATCTCTCTCTCTCTCTCTCCAGAAGTTCAGTTGGGATGGTCCTTCCACGACTCGTAAGTAGTAACGTCCTGGGAGTTGTACGTCTGCCGATTAAAGATGCCGAACTCTTCATCATCATCATCAGCTAGGAGAAAATGGCTGCCGTAGCGTCGGTGGTTTAGGCTGTTGGGTGAAAAGGGGCTAAAAATACTTAGATATCCATGGATTTTGATAGATTCACTGACCATACAGGCCCTCGGCGATTTAATACAATAAAGTACACTCCAGGACCAGCCACTTGTCATTTTTTGTTTTTCCTGAAAACACATGGGATGGGTTAGTAATGAAGGAAAAACAACATAAACCCGCTCACCTAGGCCATTTGGGGGTCCTGGTGGGCGCGGGAAACACAATAACCATGGGGTGATGGGTAGACAAAATACGCATGCGCCCACACGCACGCAGTTGGACTTGGAGGGTTGCCAACCATCGTTATTGTTCCGTGGGATCTTCAAGCAGTTCCCATACAAATCTGAACCCTCTAGGCGCCATAGGACAAGAGTAATTGAGGCAGACGCAACCATTGCGTCTCTGGGACTGTGCGTTACATACAACATGCGTCAAAGGGTTAAGATCAAAACAGGGTAATCAGGACTGGATTTTACTTAGCAATGAGATGAGAGAGAGAGAGAGCGAGAGAGAGAGAGAGGGGGGGGGGGGGTTGCAATATATAGGAAAGGAAAACGAGAGTCAGACTGAAAAGAAAACAGAGGGTAGACTTATACAATTGAAATTAATTTTATATGACACTAAAAAAAAGACAGGCATTCAGATTAAACCTTTCAAGATCCGATTATGCATTTCTTTTCTGTTGTATGGATATTATTAGACGATTTTAGTCATATTATGAAGGGTATATGGGACTCAGAGGGTTAATGGAGATAGTCTTTACCCTTATAATTCCCACAGATCCTTCCTAATTGTATAACATCGTCTAATATTAGCCAGAATAAGCTGTCAAAATGCGTCATAATCTTCTAAGGGTTAACAGACAGATAAAAACAAACTAAGGCAGACAAGAATATATAATCTATCTATCTGTCTATTGCTGGATGCCGTGTTCCCAGAACGAACGAAACGCCCCCATGCACCTCTGTCCCCAGTCAGTCGACGCTCCTCCTCTCATTCAGCACCGCTTTCACGCATATACTTCTTAACTCCATGCTTCCACCTCTCACTCTGTCTACCTCTCCCTCTCTGTCCTTCCATCTCACTCTCGTACACTTTCTTAGTCATTCTCTCGCTTCCCATATTTTCCACATGATCAAACCATCTCAAGGTGTTCCTTTTCGTACTTTCTAGCACATCTACATCCACACTACACCGCTCTCGTACTTCCTCATTCGTCTGTCTATCCCTCCATGTAACTCTGCACTCACTTCTCAAGTAACTCATTTCCACCCCTCTCACTCTTGGTCTGAGTCTTTTCACCAATGTCCACGCTTCGCTTCCGTAAGTCAGTGTCGGGATTACCACACTGTCATGCAAGGACTTCTTTACTTCCATGCGGACAACCCTATTTCTTGATACTGCTTTCAACGTTCCTACAACCCTCTTCCCCTATTGCACCATCTCCCGCACTTCTTCCTCCATACTCCCATCTTTACTCAACACACTGCCCAAATACTTAAATGACCTGACATTCTCCATATCCTGACCGTTCAACCTCCCCTCACACGGTGTGGCTGCACCCCTTTCAAAGACCATAACCTTTTATTTCTTACGTTTAACAATTCGTTGAAGTACTCCCTCCATCTCTTGACTATCTCTTATATAAACAGGCTGTAATTATTCACATATATTACTGGCGGACTACTGCTACTAACCTGATTTTCCTGTACCACACACCAAGGACAGTAGCAGCCACAGTCAGAGTCATGATGGTTAGAGACACCAATATGATCTTGGACTGAGAGGAGATGCCAGTTTCAGGTTCCAGCTCTATACTGTTGGTGAAAAGAACAATTAATAGACAGAATATATAGGTGAATAATCCTATTAGTGTTCTTATTATATACTGAAATACTACTACTACTACTACTACACCACTCAGCCTGTGCATCCCCCCTTTGGACCCTAAACAAGGTCAGAACAGTCATCAATGCGCCCGACTTGGTAGTCATTCAGCTACTTCCTATTCCGGGGTAAGCACTCATCATCATCATCATGGATTTTTTTTTTTTTTTTTAATTGAATATTGTACATACATTACAGTATATTTTACAAACATCAGATATTAGTCTATTCCTACCGTACTATTCTACTATACTACTACTCTACACCATGCAACTTCAATCCAGTCGCCTCCCTATGCGACCCTCTGCCACCGCTGCCTCGTAGTCCACGTCTGCCACCGTCGCTGGTTGTGGTGCAGACAGTCTTGTTCCCCGCAGGCATAGTAGTGCTGATCTAAGCAATGAGAAAGATAGGTGGCACTTCATCCAGGCTAGAACTTGGCTCCTGGGCTGTTGCTTCTTCTCTGCGATGATCTCTGCTAGCCTTGAATAGAAGCACTGGGCCCTAGGTCCCATCCCTCCAGATGTGGTGAAGACTAGTGGGGTAAAGCTGCCATGTTCGATATTTAGGATCCTTTCCCCATACCTTCTCTTGTTCGTTCCTCTTGTATGCAGCATCCAGAGACAGCTCGCTATAGCTATGGGTCATTGGGTCGAAAATTCTTATGTCGAAGAACGCTCGCTGTCCTCTTGTCCAAAAACCTCTTGCACTAACGTCCACTTGTGCTTCATTGGATGTGTTGGCCGTCCTGTGCTGCAAGATCTCTCCGTCCAAGGGAATGATTGATGGTTTGCATGCCACTACTACTACTACTACTACTACTACTACTACTACTACTACTACTACTACTACTACTACTACTACCACTACTGCTTCTGCTGCTAATAATAATAATAATAATAATAATAATAATAATAATAATAACATCTTAGATTGAGAGGAGAGGCCAGTCTCTTGGGTGCATCTCCCACCGTTGATGAAAATAAAGAAATATGCAGAATGAATAGGTGATTAATCCTACTATATCCTGTTCCATATTAAGTACCGGGTAGGCCAAAATTCCTTAACCCTAAACTCTATAACACAAAAAGGGCTTAAGTAAATGGGCTGCACAAATATATATCGAAGAGGGTGTCTTGAGGGTATTTTTTAAGCTTAATAGAGGCCAAGCAAGCTAAAAAAAAAAATAGATAAATAAATAAATGAACAAAAAATAAATAAATTAATTAAAAAACACCAATATATCAATATAAGGGTAAAATATTAATGACACAATAACTACTCTTTTCATACTCTTAATTGTGTGCAGTGTATTTAGTGAATATACCCATAAATACATAAGGATAGACCATTTCTTACCTGAGCTGTTCTTCGGGTGTTGCTGGCATTTTCTTCGCTTTCTTCTGTTCTTCCTCCTTCTTCTTCTCCTCCTTCTCCTTCTCCTCCTTCTCCTTCTCATCCTTCTTCGTCTCCTCCTTCTTCGTCTCCTCCTTCTTCTCTTGTGGCTCTGGTTTCTTTACATTTTTGGTAACTACATGTGCAATAGCCTGAGGGGGTAATGGAACGGCTGATTCGTTACTTCCCTTTTCTCCCTTTCCTTTGCTTTCAGTCGATAATGTCTCTGCTTGCTGGTACTCCTGCGTGTCTGCTGTTGGAGTATCAATGGCAGGTGCTGCGGACTCTTCGCTTGATTGCTGGTTTTCTTGTGTGTCTGCTGTTGGAATATCAGCTGCGGATTCTGAGGACTCTTCGCTTGATTGCTGGTTTTCTTGCGTGTTTGCTGTTGGAATATCAGCTGCGGACTCTTTACTTGATTGCTGTACTGCTTGCGAGGGATCTTCTTCTTGGGTATCCACTTCCTGAACTTGGGTATTCACTTCTTCTTTTGGGGTATCCGCTTGTGCCGCTATCCCTGCTTGATCTATTTCTTCTGGTACTACTTCTTCTTGACTGGTAGCCTCTTGTGTATCTCCCGCTTTAACGGTTTCCTCTGGCAATCCCTTTTGGTCGTTATTATCTGCCGTTTCATCAGCTTGGGGATCGACATTAGGCGCATTTCCAACATCTTGTTTTTCTTCTATTTGGGGTTGCGTATCGGGTGTTTCCTTTGGCTGGTCGTTTGAATTTGACGCTTGTTCCGCTTGATCACTCAGTCCTGGAGTTTCTGCCACAGCTTGAGTCTCTGTTTCTTGGTTATTCGCTTCCTTCGTGTCTTGATTGTTTATGTCTTTTGTTTCTGCTGGTTGGCTTTCATCTTTCGGGGCTTCCTGGCTGTTCGTGTCTAATGGCTCTACTGCCGATTCTTCCTCTGTTACTGGTGTCTCAGATTCTGCTTGTTCTGCATTTGCTTGTGGGTTATCTGCTTCTACCTGTGCTTCATCTGCTTTTGGGGCCTCTGCTTTGGGGGCCTCTGCTTGTGGCTCTGCTTTTGGGGCTTCTGCTTTGGGGATCTCTAATTTGGGAGCTTCTGCTTTTGGGGCCTCTGCTTTAGGGGCCTCTGCTTTGGAGGTATCTGCTTTAGGCGCCTCTGGTTTGGGGGCCTCTGGTTTGGGGGCCTCTGCTTTTGGGGCATCCGGGTGTGGGGCTTCTGCTTGTGGAGCCTCTGCTTTTGGGACCTCTGCTTTTGGTTCTATTTTAGGGGCTGCTGCTTTTGGTTCTGCTTTTGGGGCCTCTGCTTTAGGGGCCTCTGCTTTGGGGGCCTCTGCTTGTGGGGCTTCCGCTTGTGGGGCCTCTGCTTTAGGGGACTCTGCTTTGGGGGCCTCTGCTTGTGGGGCTTCCGCTTGTGGGGCCTCTGCTTTAGGGGACTCTGCTTTGGGGGCCTCTGCTTGTGGGGTTTCCGCTTGTGGGGCCTCTGCTTTAGGGGACTCTGCTTTGGGGGCCTCTGCTTGTGGGGCCTTTGCTTGTGGTTCTTCTACTTTTAGGGCCTTTGCTTTAGGGGCTTCTGCTTTGGGGGCCTCTGCTTTGGGGGCTTTCGCTTGTGGTTCCGCTTGTGGGGCCTCTGCGTGTGGTTCTGCTTTTGGTGTTTCTACTTTTGGTTCATCTACTTTGACTGCTTTGGGCGCTTTTGCTTTCAGCGATATTCCTTTCGGTGTTTCCTTTTTCGGCGTCTTTGCTTTTGGTGCTACTTTAGGGACCTCTGCTTTTGGTTCTACTTTAGGGGCTGCTGCTTTTGGTTCTGCTTTTGGTCCCTCTGCTTCCGTTGTCTTAGCTGGTGCTTTATGTGCTTTAGGGGGTGCATGTTTCTGGGCGGCTTCTACTCTCGGCATTATCTTCTTAGCCAAGTGGGTGGGTTGGGATCGTACATTTACACCACCTGCAAGCATAATAGACAAATAAATGAACTGAATAAGTAAGTCAGTCAGTCTAGTTGTCGATTCCAATGAAAAAATGCCAAGAAAGAGTATGAGAAAAAACTTGCTCATCGAAAATTGACGGAAAATCGTTCGTGCGACATCGCCTATGTTGTGTCATAAGAGTGGACTTCCGGCAAATTTTGATTAGCAATTTTTTTTGTCTCGTACTGGGTCTCTGGGTCTTCTCCTGGGCAACCTGGATCTGTGTGATTTTTTTTTTTTTTTTTTTTTTTTTTTGGGGGAGGGGGGGTTGTCCCTGTTCGGGCCCTGTCTCGAGTCGACCAACCCCCAGCTATGGGGTATGTGCCAGTGTATATATATATATATACACATACATACTATTTTGAGACTGTCGCACTGGAATCGGAAACTAGATCGAAGATAGATTTTGTTAGGTACTTTAATTCTTGTGAAACCTAAAATGTGAACCTGCCAGTCTAATATGTGAACCTGCCAGCCTAAAATGTGAACCTGCCAGCCTAAAATGTGAACCTGCCAGCCTAAAATGTGAACCTGCCAGCCTAAAATGTGAACCTGCCAGCCTAAAATATGAACCTGCCAGTCTAAAATGTGAACCTGCCAGCCTAAAATGTGAACCTGCCAGCCTAATATGTGAACCTGCCAGCCTAAAATGTGAACCTGCCAGCCTAAAATGTGAACCTGCCAGCCTAATAATATGTGAACCTCCCAGCCTAAAATGTGAACCTGCCAGCCTAAAATGTGAACCTGCCAGCCTAATATGTGAACCTCCCAGCCTAAAATGTGAACCTGCCAGCCTAAAATGTGAACCTGCCAGCCTAATATGTGAACCTCCCAGCCTAAAATGTGAACCTGCCAGCCTAAAATTGCCTATAAAAATTGACCTAAAATCGCTCGTGTGACACCGCCTTTAGTACTGATAACAATCTAGGCCAAATATGAGTAAGTAATGATATTCTAACAAGCTCACATGACGTAATAAGGTTAAAACATTACTTGTCATGCGGTATTTAGCTTACCTTAAGGGGAGGTTTTTAGTTGATTCTCTACATTTCCATCAAACTTAAAATTACTCACCCTAGACCCCCTTTCAAGATAAATTTGTACATTTTTCGGTAGAAAAATTTCCCGGCCGAAGGCCGGTTCCCCTTAAATTACAGGCTCGCTATCGCTCGCCAGGAAAAAATCGACACCTAAATGGCACGAATGGTCTTAAAATTGACATAAATGGGGCGAGGGTTCTTGAAATCGCCAAACTAATGGGGCGAACGTCTTAAAATTTCAAAAGCAATGGGGCTAAATATGAGTGAGAAAGGGGTCCAGAAAAAAATCCTCCAGGTGAAAATCTCCCCTTAACTTACAGCAAACCCAGAACCCATTTATATCACCTTAGTCCTTCTATTGGTCTTATAGCTAATTAAGTAACACCCCGTTCTTAACATTAATCATCAATTAAAAATCCCAATGCACTTGACTAAACTAATGAAAGCATATGGTCCTCCCGGGATTCGAACTCGAGACACCACACCCAGAACATAAGCACCTAAACCATTGCACCACCAACACAGTTAAAGGTTGAGTACACGATCACGATTAATGTCCATTTTCGAATTTTGGATATCAATCTAAGCATGTACTCAGACCCAACTGCCTTATGGAAAGCGTAATGTTTGAGTGAGAGGGAAGAACTCAGAACCCTACCTATATCACCAGTCAGAACAATAATACCTTCCCCTATATCAATGCTATCTTACCAATCATATATATAACCCAGTATTTCTTTCAACTAATCTTATAGGTAACCCAGAACCCCCCCCCCATATATAACTCACCTGGTGCCTTGTGTTGATCTTCACATAGGACGCACACCATCACCCCCAGTAGGAACACAGCCACCCACAGCGCCTTCGTCATGATGCTGGTGCCCTTGGAGTCTGTAATACAAAAAAAAACATTAATGGGAGATTTAGCCCCATTAGTTTTCATATTTTAGAACTTTTACCCCATTACTTAGGCGATTTTAAGACCTTTTTTCTCATTTAATTTAGTGAGCCTGTAATTTAAGAGGAACCGTATCGAAAAATGTACAAATTTATATTGAAGGAGGGGCCTGTGGGGGTGTTTTTTGTTAAGCTTGATTGAGGTCTAGGGAGGAAACTAAAAAAAATATTAAAATTATACATAAATGATCAAATAAATACGCCCCTCCCCCCTTAACCCTTTGAGAATTATAACCCCCCACCCCCCCACCACACCCCCCACCCCCACCCCCACCCCCACCCCCCACCCCGGAGCAATATACAGCCACCCACACCGCCAATGGGGCTAAACATGAGGGAGAAAGAACCCACCCACAGCGCCTTCGTCATGGTGCAGGGGCCCTTGGAGTCACCCCGTATTACGAAGAAAGACATTAATTTACCGCTTGCGAGTTTCAGGCTATAAGGAAGTTGGAGCCGTAAACATCGATAGTAACCCTTTCGAGGTCCGATGACGCAGATTTCTCCATACAATGCTGGCTTGCTATCGCTCGCCAGGAAGAAATCGACACCTGGATGGGGATAAACGTCTTAAAACACTTGGCTGAATGGGGCCGAATGGATACAAGCCAGGGAATGAGAGAAAGATAAAAAAAAAAAAAAAACGGTGACGCCCCTTAAATGAAGGGTTGTGTATAAATCCGCACTTGATCCTGTTCAACTCTACACACACTCACCTCTAATAATTCAGGAAGGACTGGAGTAAACGGGCTGTAAATATCCCCACACCCAATGTAAGGGAATTTAGACTACTAATGGCGTCTCTCACGATACTGATGATCCTCTCTCTCTCTCTCTCTCTCTCTCTCTCTCTCTCTCTCTCTCTCTCTCTCTCTCTCTCTCTCTCTCTCTCTCTCTCTCTCTCTCTCTCTCTCACACACACACATTCACTCACCTCTAATAATTCAGGAAGGACTGGAGCAAACGGGCTGTAAATATCCCCACACCCAATGTAAGGGAATTTAGACTACTAATGGCGTCTCTCACAATACTGATGATCCTCTCTCTCTCTCTCTCTCTCTCTCTCTCTCTCTCTCACACACACACACATTCGCTCACCTCTAATAATTCAGGAAGGACTGGAGTAAACGGGCTGTAAATATCCCCACACCCAATGTAAGGGAATTTAGACTACTAATGGCGTCTCTCACGATACTGATGATCCTCTCTCTCTCTCTCTCTCTCTCTCTCTCTCTCTCACACACACATTCACTCACCTCTAATAATTCAGGAAGGACTGGAGCAAACGGGCTGTAAATATTCCCACACCCAATGTAAGGGAATTTAGACTACTAATGGCGTCTCTCACGATACTGATGATCCTCTCTCTCTCTCTCTCTCTCTCTCTCTCTCTCTCTCTCTCTCTCTCTCTCTCTCTCTCACACACACACACACACATTCACTCACCTCTAATAATTCAGGAAGGACTGGAGCAAACGGGCTGTAAATATCCCCACTAAATGTAAGGGAATTTAGACTGCTAATGGCGTCTCTCACGATACTGATGATCCTCTCTCTCTCTCTCTCTCTCTCTCTCTCTCTCTCTCTCTCTCTCTCTCTCTCACACATACACACACACACACACCCCCACACACAAATAAAACACTCTGAACTCACCTCTAGTAATTCAAGAAGGGCTAGAGCAAACAGGCTGCATATATATCCCCACACCCAATATACAGGAATTTAGACTAGTATAGTAATGGCGTCTCTCTCACTACTGAAGACTCTCCCACACACACTCACACACTCACACAGTCGTATTATCTGGGCTTATCTTAACTGATTGTGAATGATAAGGCTATAATAGAATTGATGTAATGTTTCAATGTGAGATCACGAGGGTTTTGTGGGTCTTTTGTGAGCGGTCTTATTAATGTGTACAAGGCTATTACTTCTTTATGTTTAGCCCCATTCGTTTTGAGATGTTAAGAGGTTCGTTCCATTAGTTTGGTGATTTTTAGACCTTTCACCTTATTTTTGTGTCAATATTAGAACCTTTCGATCCATTTAGGTGTCATTTTTTCGTAGCGAGCGATAGCGAGCCTGTAATTTAAGAGGAACCGGCCTTGGGCCGGGACAGTTTTCTACCGATTTTTTTTACAAATTTATCTTGAAAGGGGGTCTAGGGGGTTTAGTTTTAAGCTTGATGGAGGTCTAGGGAACAACCTAAAAACCTAAAGGGGGTGTAGGGGGAGTAATTTTAAGTTTGATGAAGGTCTAGGGAACAAACTAAAAACCTCCCCTTAATGTCATAAAGGAGTTGCTATAATGTTTCAAGGTGTGATCATGAGGGCTTTGTGGGGCTTTTGTGAGCGGTTCACTTTTTGGGCGATTTTTGCATGTATTCATTATTTTTCTAGTTTCCTTCCTAGACCTCCATCAAATTTAAAAAAAAACATCCATTAATCCCTCTTCTAGATTAATTTGTACATTTTTCGGTAGAAAAATGTCCCAGCCGAAGGCCGGTTCTTCCAACATTACAGGCTCACTATCGTTCGCCAGGGAAAAAATCGACACCTAAATAGCACGAAAGGTCTAAACAATTTTTTTTTTTTTTTTTTTTTTTTTTTTTGAGACAATGAACGAAGGAAGGAAAAACACAGATAAAACAAAAAGGTCCATGTGCCTAAAGGCATCCTCCATTCATAAAATGATTATAACAACTGGATTTAAACATTTGTAGATTGTAAGTTTGTGGAAAGCAACTCGAGGGAAGTGAATTCCAAAGAGTAGTAGTTCTAGGGATAAATGAATTTTGATAAGCAGAAGTTCTGCATTGTGGAGGAAAAAGTGTAAATTCAAGGGCGCTCTCAGCTGCCCTAGTTCTACGGGGAAAGATGTGGAGAGGCGGCACAATTGAAGCAAATTCCTCGGAACAATTGCTGTGAAAATATCTGTAGAATAATGCAAGGGAAATGGGTCGAAAGGTCTTAAAATCGACTAACTAATGGGGCAGACATCTTAACATCTGAAAACTAATGGGGCCAAACACGAAGGAGATGTGAATGTCATAAAGGAGTTGCTGTAATATTTCAATGTGGAATCATGAGGGTTTAGTGGATCATGAGGGTTTAGTGGATCATGAGGGTTTAGTGGATCATGAGGGTTTAGTGGATCATGAGGGTTTAGTGGATCATGAGGGTTTAGTGGATCATGAGGGTTTAGTGGATCATGAGGGTTTAGTGGATCATGAGGGTTTAGTGGATCATGAGGGTTTAGTGGATCATGAGGGTTTAGTGGATCATGAGGGTTTAGTGGATCATGAGGGTTTAGTGGATCATGAGGGTTTAGTGGATCATGAGGGTTTAGTGGATCATGAGGGTTTAGTGGATCATGAGGGTTTAGTGGATCATGAGGGTTTAGTGGATCATGAGGATTTAGTGGATCATGAGGGTTTAGTGGATCATGAGGGTTTAGTGGATCATGAGGGTTTAGTGGATCATGAGGGTTTAGTGGATCATGAGGGTTTAGTGGATCATGAGGGTTTAGTGGATCATGAGGGTTTAGTGGATCATGAATGAGGGTTTAGTGGATCATGAGGGTTTAGTGGATCATGAGGGTTTAGTGGATCATGAGGGTTTAGTGGATCATGAGGGTTTAGTGGATCATGAGGGTTTAGTGGATCTTGAGGGTTTAGTGGATCATGAGGGTTTAGTGGATCTTGAGGGTTTAGTGGATCATGAGGGTTTAGTGGATCATGAGGGTTTAGTGGATCATGAGGGTTTAGTGGATCATGAGGGTTTAGTGGATCATGAGGGTTTAGTGGATCATGAGGGTTTAGTGGATCATGAGGGTTTAGTGGATCATGAGGGTTTAGTGGATCATGAGGGTTTAGTGGATCTTGAGGGTTTAGTGGATCATGAGGGTTTAGTGGATCATGAGGGTTTAGTGGATCATGAGGGTTTAGTGGATCATGAGGGTTTAGTGGATCATGAGGGTTTAGTGGATCATGAGGGTTTAGTGGATCATGAGGGTTTAGTGGATCTTTGGAGTTCGATTTTGTTCATTAGCTTATACTCGGTTCCAAATTGACCACTTGCGAGTTTCAGGCTATAAGGAAGTTGGAGCTGTAAACATCGATATTAAGGAAGTTGGAGCTGTAAACATCGATATTAAGGAAAAATACACAATAATAATGTGGGTTTCTGATGGATAAATAGCATAATAAATTTGGTGTTATGTATTTATATATGTATTATGACCGTATTTTAGCTGATAACTCTGCTAAATATTGATGGCCACGGCTCCAACTTCCTTATAGACCAAAACTCGCAAGCGGTCAATTGCTAGATCAGAAATCGTAAACCCTAACCTCTGTCACTCAAGAAGGGCTGGAGCAAATGGGCTGAAAGTTGCCACACGTATACCCTGCTTGACCCTTCCCAAATGGTAGAAATCTTAGCTCCATTACTCTAGTCGTTTCTGAGTTATAGTTAGTTAGTTAACTCCTTGAAGCTCTGACGCGTTTTAACAGTTTATATTGGCTATCATTAGACGATTTTATGCAGCTTAGAAAGGATCTGTGGGGTATTATAAGGGTAAATACTATCTCAATCAACCCTTTGACTTTGGTGATGGGCTGGTCTATCAGAGTGAGAACTGAGCGATCTCTGCCATACCCATAGTTTACTCTGACTGTTCCTTTTACTTATATATTTTCTAGATCTCAAGTGACGGCGTCTCTTCCGTGGATTGACCTCCCAATCTACCAAGATTGGAAGCCAAAGCGTCACATTTTTCCTTTGCCTCTCAACTTTCTCTTCATAATTGCTGAGGGGCACAGGGCCCTGGGTGGGGCTTTGGTTTCCCGGGCGTTTCCGCTCCCTCCTCAGCTCCCCGCCATGGAGTGGCTTCGGTCACCCAGGCTTTATTGAGGTCGGCAAGGAGGGTTCTGTAGAGGCGCTCGGATATGGCCTTGGCCTTGCTCGGGGCCTTGGGGCTGTTCGGCCAGGCAGCTTGGGGAACAACAACAACAACAACAACCCTTTGACTTCCATATACCGTTACTAATCTGAATAAAATCGTCTAATAGTAGCCAGAAACCGAACATAAACGCGTATTGGAGCTTGAAAGGGTTAAAATAGGACTTCAGAGGCTTTCAACCCCATCTGGATTTTCATGTATTTCGTTGGGAGGAGTTTGGTGTTGGAGTGAAATGAATAAACTAGATTATTAAGCCAGCACACTGCAAGTCAAGAATGGCGGTAAGACTGGAGCCTCTTTTCCAGAACTCCAGTCCCTTGTATGTTATAGAGGTTAAGGGGAGATTTCCACTTGAGGGATTTTTTTCTTGACTCCTTTCTCCCTCATGTTTAGCCCCATTGCTTTTCTAATATTAAGACGTTCGCCCCATTATTTTGACAATTTTAAGAACTTTCGACCCATTTATGTCGATGTTAAGACCTTTCGTGCCATTTAGGTGTCGATTTTATCCTGGCGAGCGATAGCGAGCCTGTAATTTAAGATGAACCGGCTTTCAGCCGGGACATTTTTCTACCGAAAAATGTACAAATTTATCTTGAAAGGGGCTCAAGGGGGTGTAATCTTAAGCTTGATGGATATCTAGAGACCAAACTAAAAACCTCCCCTTAACCCTATTAGGTGCAGGGTGGGCCAATTTGGTGCTCCCAGTTTTACTCCATTAGTTTGGAGATGTTAAGGCGATTCATCTCATTAGTTTGGGGATTATATGACGGTTCAACCCAATAAGGTGTCGATGTTTCCTGGGCGAGCGATAGCGAGCCTTCAATTTGGGAGAAACCGACCTTTGGCCGGGACATTGTTCTACCGATAAATGTACACCTTTAACTTGAAGGGGGTCTGGGGTACGTTATTATTTAGCTTGAAGGGGGTCTGGGGTACGTTATTTTTTAGCTTGAAGGGGGTCTGGGGTACGTTATTTCTTAGCTTGAAGGGGGTCTGGGGTACGTTATTTCTTAGCTTGAAGGGGGTCTGGGGTACGTTTTTTCTTAGCTGGAGGGGGGTCGGGGGTACGTTATTTTTTTAGGTGGAGGGGGGTGTGGGGGACGTTATTTTTTAGCTTGAAGGGGGTCTGGGGTACGTTATTTTTTAGCTTGAAGGGGGTCTGGGGTACGTTATTTTTTAGCTTGAAGGGGGTCTGGGGGACGTTATTTTTTAGCTTGAAGGGGGTCTGGGGGACATTATTTCTTAGCTTGAAGGGGCTCTGGGGGACGTTTTTTTTAGCTTGAAGGGGGTCTGGGGGACGTTATTTCTTAAGTTGAAGGGGGCCTGGGGTACGTTATTTTTTACCTTGATGGGGGTAGGGGGGAGGTTATTTCTTAAGTTGAAGGGGGCCTGGGGTACGTTATTTTTAGCTTGAAGGGGGTCTGGGGGACATTATTTCTTAGCTTGAAGGGGGTCTGGGGGACGTTATTTTTTAGCTTGAAGGGGGTCTGGGGGAGGTTATTTTTTAGCTTGAAGGGGGTCTGGGGAGGTTATTTTTTAGTTTGAAGGGGGTCTGGGGGAGGTTATTTTTTAGCTTGAAGGGGGTCTGGGGGAGGTTATTTTTTAGTTTGAAGGGGCCTGGGGTACGTTATTTTTAGCTTGAAGGGGGTCTGGGGGACGTTATTTCTTAAGTTGAAGGGGGTCTGGGGTACGTTATTTTTTAGCTTGAAAGGGGTCTGGGGGACATTATTTCTTAGCTTGAAGGGGGTCTGGGGGACGTTATTTTTAGCTTGAAGGGGGTCTGGGGTACGTTATTTCTTAGCTTGAAGGGGGTCTGGGGGACGTTATTTCTTAGCTTGAAGGGGGTCTGGGGTACGTTATTTCTTAGCTTGAAGGGGGTCTGGGGTACGTTATTTCTTAGCTTGAAGGGGGTCTGGGGTACGTTATTTTTTTAGGTTGAAGGGGGTCTGGGGGACGTTATTTTTTAGCTTGAAGGGGGTCTGGGGGTATGATTTAGCTTGAAGGGGGTCTGGGGGTATTATTTAGCTTGAAGGGGGTCTGGGGGTGTTATTTAGCTTGAAGGGGGTCTGGGGGACATTATTTCTTAGCTTGAAGGGGGTCTGGGGGACGTTATTTTTTAGCTTGAAGGGGGACTGGGGTATGTTATTTCTTAATTTGAAGGGGGCCTGGGGTACGTTATTTTTTAGCTTGAAGGGGGTCTGGGGGACGTTATTTCTTAAGTTGAAGGGGGTCTGGGGTACGTTATTTTTTAGCTTGAAGGGGGTCTGGGGGACATTATTTCTTAGCTTGAAGGGGGTCTGGGGGACGTTATTTTTTAGCTTGAAGGGGGTCTGGGGTACGTTATTTCTTAGCTTGGAGGGGGGTCTTGGGGTACGTTATTTTTTAGCTTGAAGGGGGTCTGGGGGACGTTATTTTTTAGCTTGAAGGGGGTCTGGGGGACGTTATTTCTTAAGTTGAAGGGGGCCTGGGGTACGTTATTTTTTAGCTTGAAGGGGGTCTGGGGGACGTTATTTCTTAAGTTGAAGGGGGTCTGGGGTACGTTATTTTTTAGCTTGAAAGGGGTCTGGGGGACATTATTTCTTAGCTTGAAGGGGGTCTGGGGGACGTTATTTTTAGCTTGAGGGGGGTCTGGGGTACGTTATTTCTTAGCTTGAAGGGGGTCTGGGGGACGTATGTTTTTATCTTGCAGGGGGTCTGGGGTACGTTATTTCTTAGCTTGAAGGGGGTCTGGGGTACGTTATTTTTTAGCTTGAAGGGGGTCTGGGGTACGTTATTTTTTAGCTTGAAGGGGGTCTGGGGGACGTTATTTTTTAGCTTGAAGGGGGTCTGGGGTACGTTATTTTTTAGCTTGAAGGGGGTCTGGGGGACGTTATTTCTTAAGTTGAAGGGGGTCTGGGGTACGTTATTTCTTAGCTTGAAGGGGGTCTGGGGTACGTTATTTTTTAGCTTGAAGGGGGTCTGGGGTACGTTATTTTTTAGCTTGAAGAGGGTCTGAGGTACGTTATTTCTTAGCTTGAAGGGGGTCTGGGGGACGTTATTTTTTAGCTTGAAGGGGGTCTGGGGTACGTTATTTTTTAGTTTGAAGCGGGTCTGGGGGACGTTATTTTTTAGTTTGAAGGGGGTCTGGGGTACGTTATTTTTTAGCTTGAAGGGGGTCTGGGGGGACGTTATTTTTTAGCTTGAAGGGGGTCTGGGGGACGTTATTTTTTTTAGTTTGAAGGGGGTCTGGGGGACGTTATTTTTTAGTTTGAAGGGGGTCTGGGGGACGTTATTTTTTAGTTTGAAGGGGGTCTGAGGTACGTTATTTCTTAGCTTGAAGGGGGTCTGGGGTACGTTATTTTTTTAGATTGAAGGGGGTCTGAGGTACGTTATTTCTTAGCTTGAAGGGGGTCTGGGGTACGTTATTTTTTAGCTTGAAGGGGGTCTGAGGTACGTTATTTCTTAGCTTGAAGAGGGTCTGGGGGACGTTATTTTTTAGTTTGAAGGGGGTCTGAGGTACGTTATTTCTTAGCTTGAAGGGGGTCTGGGGTACGTTATTTTTTAGCTTGAAGGGGGTCTGAGGTACGTTATTTCTTAGTTTGAAGGGGGTCTGGGGGACGTTATTTTTTAGCTTGAAGGGGTCTGGGGGACGTTATTTTTTAGTTTGAAGGGGGTCTGGGGGACGTTATTTTTTAGTTTGAAGGGGGTTTGGAGAGGCGTTTTTCTAAGTCTAAAGGGTAAACTAAAAATACATTGTTCGAAAATGGCTAAAACCATTAAAACCCTCCATAATTAAACCAAATGCCATAATAACCCCCAAGACGTTGTTGTTGTTGTTGTTGTTCCCCAAGCTGCCTGGCCGAACAGCCCCAAGGCCCCGAGCAAGGCCAAGGCCATAACCGAGCGCCCCCACAGAACCCTCCCCGCCGACCACAATAAAGCCTGGGTGACCGAAGCCACTCCATGGCGGGGAGCTGAGGAGGGTGCGGAAACGCCCGGGAAACCAAAGCCCCACCCAGGGCCCTGTGTCCCTCAGCAATTATGAAGAGAAAGTTGAGAGGCAAGGGAAAAATGTGACGCTTTGGCTTCCAATCTTGGTAGATTGGGAGGTCAATCCACGTTAGAGACGCCGTCACTTGAGATCTAGAAAATATATAAGTAAAAGGAACAGTCAGAGTAAGCTATGGGTATGGCAGAGATCGCTCAGTTCTCACTCTGATAGACCAGCCCATCACCACCCCCCAAGACGTTGCACCAGATAGTGTTAAGGGGAGGTATTTAGTTTGTACCCTAGACCTCCATCAAGCTTAAAAATTACACTCCCTTGACCCTCTTCAAGATAAATTTGTACATTTTTCGGTAGAAAAATGTCCCGGCCGAAGGCCGTTTCCTCTTATATTACAGGCTCGCTATCGCTCGCCAGGAAAAAATCGACTCCTAAATGGCACGAAATGTCTAAAAATTGACAGAAATGGGGCGAAAGTTCTTAAAATCGCCAAACTAATGGGGCGAACGTCTTAAAATCTCAATGGCAGTGGAGTTAAACATGAAGGAGAAAGGGGTCCAGAAAATAATCCCTCAAGTGGAAATCTCCCCTTAATATTAAAGATTTTTAGCTACTTTACCGCTAGATGCTAGATTTTGTTTTTTTTATTTATTCCGCTCTCACTGAACACATAAGGTACAGTCGGCCACATAAGTTCTGTTCCTCTCCGTGATCTTATACGTGGGAATACAATACCCATGATTGAATTGCGAGTGTAGTTTCTTGGGCAAGAATGTAGTTACCGGGTGTACCACCGCCCGTCTTGTTTACACTACACGGACGCTCACCATCATGTTCCCGTTTATTATAAGTATTTATAGATGATTTATGTTGTATGTCGGTAGTGGTACACCCGGTAACTACATCCTTCCCGTTTTTTGTGCAGTGGTTAAATTATATAATTAGTTAACTGATAATTAAAAGAAACCACACTCACAGTTCATTCACACTAATTTTACTTTCATGCACAAGATCAGGAAGAGGAACAGCACTTATATGGCCAGCTGTACAGTGGCGCTAATAAGTCATGTCTCAGCTGTCATTACGTTTAGCTCGCTCTGTGCTGTATTTATATCTGTCAGATGTTGAATAAGGTGGATAAGTGTAGGAACATGGTTGTATATCTCACTCAAAATGAAGATATCATGTGTAAATATTGCTGATTCCAATTATTGATCAAAATATAATTGGTGCCGAGACATCACTTATTAGGCCGACTGTACTATGTTCGAATCTCTGAACGTATAACTCATTCACTACCGATGACATATCCTTTGTTTAATATTCTGGCAATGATTAGACGATTTTATTCAATTTAGGAAGACGTCTACCCATTAAAAGGCTACAGGCTATCTCAATTAAAAGGCTACAGGCTATCTCAATTAAAAGGCTACAGGCTATCTCAATTAAAAGGCTACAGACTATCTCAATTAAAAGGCTACAGGCTATCTCAATTAAAAGGCTACAGGCTATCTCAATTATAAGGCTAGAGGCTATCTCAATTAAAAGGCTACAGGCTATCTCAATTAAAAGGCTACAGGCTATCTCAATTAAAAGGCTACAGGCTATCTCAATTAAAAGGCTACAGGCTATCTCAATTAAAAGGGTACAGACTATCTCAATTAAAAGGGTACAGACTATCTCAATTAAAAGGGTACAGACTATCTCAATTAAAAGGCTAGAGGCTATCTCAATTAAAAGGCTACAGGCTATCTCAATTAAAAGGCTACAGGCTATCTCAATTAAAAGGCTACAGGCTATCTCAATTATAAGGCTAGAGGCTATCTCAATTAAAAGGCTACAGGCTATCTTAATTAAAAGGCTACAGGCTATCTCAATTAAAAGGCTACAGGCTATCTCAATTATAAGGCTAGAGGTTATCTCAATTATAAGGCTACAGGCTATCTCAATTATAAGGCTACAGGCTATCTCAATTATAAGGCTACAGGCTATCTCAATTATAAGGCTACAGGCTATCTCAATTATAAGGCTACAGGCTATCTCAATTAAAAGGCTACAGACTATCTCAATTAAAAGGCTACAGGCTATCTCAATTAAAAGGGGAGGTGTGGTGGAGTGGTCTTGCCACTGGCCTGGTAATCCAAAGGTCCCGGGTTCAAATCCCGATGTGTCAATGGGAAGATATTATTGGGATGGAATTTGTGCTGTACCTGGTATCAGTGCATTACCACAAGCCCACCGAAACGTCAATAAAATACCCTCATTGTTCCCTGATTAAATAGCACTGTATGAATATTCCCATATTCAAAATATGCTATAGGGGTGCAATGCCTGGTGAGTTATCTGCTCAACAGGTGGCGTTGTGTGTGTGTAAGTGTGAGAGTCCGAGTGTAGGGGGTGAGACAGTGAAGCACGGGAACGAGGTGGCTTCAGAGATGGGGTCGTATCGGGCCATGAGTGAGCACCGTGCCTCATGTGAAGGCAAGATGGCAGGTGTTCGTTGTACTCTACGTGCTTCACATGTCTCACTCCCTAGACTGGAACAAGACCTCACGGGCTTCACTGTTCATTGTAAAGCGGTGAATGTTAAGGCTCTCAGCCTATGCCCGAGAGGAAGTAAGTTGGAATATAGAAAAAAAAAAAAAAAACAAAAAAAAAAAAAAAAAAAAGGCTACAGGCTATCTCAATTAAAAGGCTACAGACTATCTCAATTAAAAGGCTACAGGCTATCTCAATTAAAAGGCTACAGGCTATCTCAATTAAAAGGCTACAGGCTATCTCAATTAATCCTTTTAGCTACCATATATCCTTCCCAAGCATCTGAAAATCGTCTATATGCAGCTGAAATAAAATATTCTATATTTTAATAATTTCACCACAACACCAAACACCCCCAATGAAATTAATTACAGTATATATGGTCCGCCGGGATTCGAACCCAGGTTATCACACACAGATTTTTGCCACCTTAAAGGGAGATTTCCACTTACGGGATTTTTTTCTTGACTCCTTTCTCCCTCATGTTTAGCCCCATTGCTTTTCTAATTTTAAGACGTTCGCCCCATTATGTTGACAATTTTAAGAACTTTCGACCCATTTCTGTCAATTTTAAGACCTTTCGTGCCATTTAGGTATCGATTTTATCCTGGCGAGCGATAGCGAGCCTGTAATTTAAGAGGAACCGGCTTTCAGCCGGGAAATTTTTCTACCGAAAAATGTACAAATGTATCTTGAAAGGGGCTCAAGGGGGTGTAATCTTAAGCTTGGTGGATATCTAGGGACCAAACTAAAAACCTCCCCTTAACCATTACACCACCAGGGGTCAAATCCAAGTTGTGAAGCATTATATTGTTTCGCTTGTGTTCAGTACTGATTCAATTGGGTGAGTCTCTATTTTCATTTTAGTAACCCTGGGTCGAGGAAATTTCAAAGCCGTCCAGTTGAAAGGAGGACGAGGTAGGGTCAACATGTGGTCTTCTGCACTGGGACTGGAGTTCTCGAAAAGGGGCTCCAATCCTGACGCTATTCTTGACTTAAGGGAACCCACCTCATTGTTGTCTCTCTCCCTGGCTTGTATCCATTCGGCCCCATTCAGCCTACTGTTTTAAGGCGTTTACCCCCATCCAGGTGTCAATATTTACCGCGAGCCAGCATATATATTTTTGTATTTTGACAGCAAGCTAAATTTGTACATTTTTCGATAGAAAAATTTCTCCGGCGAAGCCGGATTTCTCCATACAATGCTGGCTCGCTATCGCTCGCCAGGAATAAATCAACACCTGAATGGGGATAAACGTCTTCAAACAGTTGGCTGAATGGGGCTGAATGGGGCCGAATGGATGCCAGCCAGAGAAAGGGAGAGAAAGAGAAAAAAAAAAGGGAGGTGGGCTCCGTTAAAGTGTGCTGGCTTAATAATCTCTAGAAGCATTAATTGATAGCCTTTCAAGTCTCATGTTAACCAACTCATCAACATATGGTCTTCTGCACTGGGATATTTGTGTGCGCAAAACCGGATTCACTTGTCAATAGGATCACTTGCCTTCTTGAAGATTATGACTTATTTGGGACCGTTTATTCTGGCTATCCTTAGACGATTTTAGGTCAATATTTACGAGTCACACCACAGCTGGAATCTCATTTCTAAGGGTAGTTTTAGGTTCCTATCATTCTATGCTTCATTGCTATATACTTTTTATCCACCGGAAAAAAAAAAAAAAAAAAAAAAAAATATATATATATATATATATATATATATATATATTTTTTTTTTTTTTTTTTTTTTTTTTTTTTTTTAGCATTAACCTAAAAACCTAACCTAACCTAACCTAAATGTATTTGGGAGCTATTAGGTTAGGTTAGGTTAGGTTAGGTTAGGTTTGGTTTTTTGGTTAGGTTAATGCTAAAAAAAAAAAAAAAGCCAAGAAAAAAATATATTTTCCGGTGGATAATAAGTATATAGCAATGAAGCATAGAATGATAGGAACCCAAAACAACCGTTAAAAATGAGATCCCAGCTGTGGTGACTTGTGAATATTGACCCGATTTTATTCAGATTAGGTGGGGGTATATGGAAATAATCGGTTGAGAAAATGCGCGGTAAGATCCTGTGTAGCGGGAGGAACTGTTTTTCAGATGCCTATTTACTAAGAAACCTTGAACAATATATTCAACCTAACTTAACCTAGTATATTACTGGATTATTTATGAATGTAAAATGTCAAAATATATTGGAACATTACCAAATTATTGAGATGTAAATACAGGTCCTCCCGCTACACAGGATTATACCCAATGGGAGACTGAGCTGCACCTGTTGGTTCTTAATTTACTCGCTTTTGGTCACGTGTCTATAATACCATATCTCTTCATTTATGACTAACATGTCTTTACCCTTTTAATTCCCACAGATCATTCTTAAGGAGAGGTTTCTAGTTTGTTTCCTACTCTTCCAGCAATCTTAAAATGTCACCCCCTTGACCCCCTTTCAAGATAAATTTGTACATTTTTCGGTAGAAAAATTTCCCGGCCAAAGGCCGGTTACTCTTAAATTACAGGCTCGCTATCGCTCGCCAGGATAAAATAAGACACCTAAATTGCACGAAAGGTCTTAAAATTGACAGAATGGGGTGGAAATTCTTAAAATCACCAAACTTATGGGGGCAAACGTCCTAAAATCTCAGAAACAATGGGGCTAACCATGAGGGAGAAAGGGTTCAAGAAAAAATCCCTCGAGTGGAGACCTCTCCTTAAACTGAATGAATTTGTCTAATGATAGCCAGAACAAACGGTCCAAACACGTCATATTGAGGGGTAACTATTAATTTTTCCAGACAACCTAAGTAACTCGAACCACCATGAGGACGAACTGCGGTGTGTGGGGATGTCCTTGGCTGCTACTGGCGTGCGTGGGGGCCTCTCTCCAAGCTCCAGTATCATATGGTAAGTGGGAATTCTGGCCTTATTTGGTGCGAGTGGCGTCTTTTGGGGGTTAAATTCAGGCAACCTTTCGCGGCGATATTCGCACGTTCTCGATTGTGACCATTATGCGTCTAACTTGGCCCCTATTTTGGTAAGATCCTGTGTAGCGGGTAACTGTTTTTCTGATGCCTACTTTAACCTAACCTAACTTAGTATATTATTGTACTATTTATGAATGTAAAATGTAAAAATATATTTTTACATTACCAAATTATTGAGTTATATATACACGGTAGCCCGCTAGGTAAATCTACAGTTATACTACCCCTCCCCCACTACCCCCCACCACCTCCCCCCTTCAAAACACGCCTTTTAGCGTGTTTTTGGATGGTTCAGCAGACGCGGAAACTGGAAAAAAACTTATTTTGATAAAAAATTATCACCAACCAGATAAGAGTTTTTCAGGTAATTTGTTGTGGTTTTAATTTTTTTCTTTGATATACAGTGTTGTTTAATACCGAGGACCGTCACATTTTAGTATTTTTAACATTAGCCTAACCTAACTTAACTTAACCTAACCTAACCGAAAAGTAACCTGTTTCCGCGACGGTCTAAACTCCCCCTCACGTTCCCTGTTTATGGGTGCGCGACGGTCTAAACCCTGCTCACGTTCCCTGTTTATGGGTTTGCGAAGGTTTGTAATACTTCAATGTATCTATTACAAGTCAAATATACATTTCCGCGCATCATCAAACCATACTAAGTCTACTACTAATAATATTAACCCATTACTACCAACAGAATAGCGACAAAATAGGGGTAGTATAACTGTAGATTTATCGCCCGCTACACAGTATTATACCCCTATTTATCGCCCGCTACACAGTATTATACCCCTATTTATCGCCCGCTACACAGTATTATACCCCTATTTGTTCCGAAATTATCTCTTCGACAGCGGTTATTTTCCCCCTGCTGGCAATATGTATGATAACGACGACAATAAGTCTTTGCGGGCCTCAACCCCAAAGTGGTCAATTTAGAAGAGAATGTAACGGCATTGACCCAGAGTGTGCGAATTGCCACGGAAGATTGCTTGGATATTGCCTAATATGCTTCACCCTATACTATACTATATTCTGGGCGAGTGAATGCGAGGAAATCCTGGTCTTTACCCCAGGACGTTTTTCTATCTAAAAATGTACAAATTTAGATTGAAGGGAGTCTGGGCGAGCTTTTTATAGCTTAAGTTTTTTTTTTTTAAACTTGGAGGACACACTAAAAATACATTGCTCAAAATAGCAAAGGTAAGCAAAATCTTCCAATAATTGAACAAAATATCATAACCCCCAAGATGTCGGACCAGATAGTCCTTTTACTCTCTTTTTCCTTTCAGATGGGAATGGTGCTGGGTCTTCTACAAATTGTTTAGGTCACGAGAGGTTGGCCTGTTCGCCGAGCCTGGCCGATAGGGGTCAGTCGGGATCAAATTTGTCAGTGATACCGGTTGTTGACTACAGGTGAGATATAATGATACTAATGACTGATAGGCTACTAATGACTGGCAATATAAAGATTATGTAATTAAATTCATACGTAGATTTTATCGTGGCCTACAGGTTTCTTACACCATGTATTTCATTCCTATAAGTGTCTAAATGCACGTAAAAATGTATTACTGATCCTGAAAAAACAAAATATCCTATATCGCCTACCTCGTAAGAGGCGGGTGGCTTTGTTTACATCCGCCGCGAAGAAGCAGCAGCGTTGGGGAAAATTTGGTTTTTGCCCCCTACTGTTTACATATGACTATTTCAATAAATCCTGGGGGTGAGGGGGCTTGCCCCCCCTCAACATATTTTGTATCCCACGGCAAACGGGTATGGCCAAATAGTTATTTTTCGCGAGTGAAGGGGCGTGCTTTTAGATAGTTGTTTAACTCCCTCAGACATTGTTCCAATAAGTCCGAGGAGGCGGGAGCCCCGGGATCATTGCCACTGCCCCGCACTACACTCACAACAACACTGCGGCCGTTAGAATTATCGGAGGTGAATGAGGTTGCCACCAACGGTTTTATCGTATGGTAACTTATCGGACTTACTGAGCTCATATGACGCAAAATCGCGTCATAAACTTATTGGAGAGGTATAGAGATAAGTCCATATGACGTGATCGCGTCATATGAGTTTTTGGTTCACTCTCCCATATAACGCGATCGCGTCATATATGTCTGAGGGAGTTAATGGGTAAATATGCATTTCCGCCTATTATCACACATCAAAACACCCTTACACAACTCTAAACTAGATAAAAACAATCAAAACTATATTTTAGCAATTTAATTAAATCCTCTTTATATTGACCAAATATCCCCTCAACCCATCTTGTATCCCACATTAGAATTATAACTAAAACCATGAAAATGCTAATTTCTTAAAATCTGGAGGATAAAACATGAAAAATAAGGTTGCGAGCCTATTCCCTATAGTTATCCATTTGTCTTTACAGTCCACTACAGCGGCAGCGTAGAGAGACAAACTCCAATGCGACGACAGAGCTCTCCCAAAACACACCTCCAGAATCCATGATCAGCGAAACCCTGCGAAACATTAAGCAAGAAGTCGGGTTCTTAGCAGCCGGCATTAACAAACTGAAGAAGAGCATCTTCAGCATCCGATCGAGTGTTCTGGAGATGGAGAACCGCCTGCCGAGTGTCTCGGCGCACAAGGATTCGTCGTCGTTTGGAGTTTCAAAGAACAAGACTGGTGATGGTGAATCGGACAGTTCGCACGATCGTTTGAGTCACCCGTCTTTCATGGACATGAACGATACTGCCTCGATGCCCGCTAGTCCCTCAGTTTTACATGATTTACTCGAACCCCCGAACGAAAAGTCTAGTTCCGGCAACACTTCCTCGCATTTCCCGGTGCCCCAGAATGATGACCTCCTAAGCTCACAAAATAAGACCAAAGGTTACAACAAGCCCTCAGCGGTGGATAAGCTGAGCGATATACCCACCGCAGACACCGACACGGATTACGACACCCCGTATGGCTATGTCACCGAGGAAGAGGAGACAAAGAATGAGGCCCAGCCCTTCAAACCCCACGAGGCCCTGGCTAAACACATGACCACCAAGCCTGATTTTAGTCACTCCAGCACAGGTAATTGACCAGCAGGATCAAGCCTTTTTACCCTTATCCCTATGTGTTCCAATAGGTCTTTAGGTTATTCGAAAAGTAAACTATTAAAAACAGATTTTTAATAAAAAAAAAAAAAAATCAGCATTATGTATGATATGGATATAATGTGTATATTGAAAGTTATGGATAATGGCTATAAATCTGTAATAATGTCGCGAGCATCTTGAGAATTACCCTTTGGACATATATGAATAAAATGTAATGATCCAGTTCTGGATAAAAAATGCTGGATATTATGGGAAAACCTTTATGGAAGCCACATTTTTCAATATTATTATTGTACCATTTTTCCTTAACGGAGGGTGATTACATATTATCCAGAAATATCCATAGCGATCTCCCATTTCAAATTTAACTCTTTGAGGATTATGACTCATTTAAAGTTTATTCTGGCTACCGAGATACTATTTTACTCGGTTTAGGAAGGAATTGTGGGAGAGGGTTGATTAAGATACATTTGACCCCTTTGACTGCTAGGGAACCTTCCAAAACTACGTAAAATCGTCTAATGATAGCCAATTAGTCAAAATGCGTTGTAATCCCGAAAGGGTTAACCCGTTCAGTACCGGTGCTGTCCTTTTAACTTTATTCTGCCAACTATTAGACAATTTTATTTAGTTTCAAAAGGGCCTACAGCAATTAACAGGCTTCGAGCTATCTCCCTTGACCATTTTTACTATCGCAGATCCTTCTTAAACTGCACAAAATCCTCTAAATATAGCTTGAATAAATTTGAAAAGAAATCGCCAGTACAGAAGGGGTTAACAAATTTCGTGGTATTGAATTTTTTTTTATTTCAGATTCTCCTGATGACACTGTGGCACTCGGCATTGAAGACTTAGCTTATCGACCTCCAAGGTTCTACGCCCACGAGAGTCAACCGAGTAGTATGATTTATGACACCACTGCGAATCCCACGTTGGCGTCTTCCGATTCTAGTTTTCTACCACTCAATCAATCTTCCAATTCTAGTTTTCTACCACTCAATCAATCGTCCACTTTTAGTACGCAACCTTCGCTTCAAGAGAGGCAGACACCACGCCACAACGCCTCATCTAATGTAGCTTCTAACTCTAGCTTTATGTTTACCATGTCTTATAACTCCACCTTTCTGGCTACCACCTTCTCGAGTACTAGCATTACTTCTGAGACTACCACAATTCCAACTATTTCTTCAAAATCGCCACGAGTTCGGGGGGAAACCATTGCTATGGACAAAACGGAAGATGAAGAACTTGCCACCCTCCCGAGCGAAGATACTTCAGATAATGCAAACTTGAAATATTTGATTGACAATGACAATAACCCTACTGTAACAGAACTGCAAACTGCAAGTACTCCACGGGAAGATCATTTTACCTCAGACTCATTCACGGAAATGGATTCAACATCAAATTCTACACACACAAATGCCGATATGTTTGATGGGAAATATAGTGATCTAGGAGATTTGAGAACCAGTAAACCTGTATCCAGCGAAAAGACTACTACTACAAATACAATTACTAGTTCCAATTTAAGTACCAAAATGGATTCAAAAGATAAGGACTTAAACACCACTCCAAAAGAATTGATGAGCGAGGTTTTAGATAATACTATGACTGCTAATGAGGAAATGGTTACTACTCCTTCCTATGTGGAATCTAGCTCGCCGAAGGAATTGCCGACCGAGTCGTTAGAAAATATGAAGACCGGTACTAAGGACATTGAAACTACTCCATCACACGTGGTATCTAGCACGACGAACGAATTGCCGAGCGAGTCGTTAGAGGTTACGAAGATGGCTACCACTGGTGAGATCACGACGCCAGCACAGGACCAGAACTCCATCTTGGTGGAGTTGGAGGGGATTCAGACGAGACCAGAAAGAATTGGCGTACTAGATCGCAAGTCTGAGGAGAATGTACATGGTAAGTATAGCCTTTTGGACAATAATTTTAGATCACAAATATTAGCTATGAATCTTATCATGCTTTATCCTATCATTCATTGGTATAGGCCCTATGTCATTACTGCTGCAAATTAATTCTTAACATTGTTTGAGTAATGGGTAAAAATGCAATTAAAGTGGAAATCAGACTTCAAATAACTTAAAAAAACACAAGACAAAAAAGAGGGGTGGGGGGGGGGGGTATTCTGGACCCTCATCTCCATGCTTATCCCCATTAGTTTAATATTATCTTAGTAGTAGTACAGTAGTATTTTATTAGTGGTATCGGGAAGGATGTAGTATCCAGCCATACGGTCTTATGATCACTTGGGGTCAAGTTCCCGGCTATTTTTTTTTATTTTCCCCCTGCTGGCAATGTATATGATGACATAAGTCATGGGGGGGGGGGTGATCCCTCAACCTATTATTGTATCCCACGGCAGTCAAAATAGACGGGAACATGATCGTGAGCGTCCGCGTAGTATAAACAAGGCAGGCGGTGCACCCGAATACTATATCCTTGCTGTAGTATCTTAGTAGTAGTTTCTCAGTAGCAGTGTTTTCTTATTTTTCTTATTGTATTTTTCCCTCCATCAGGTCACAAGGCTGTATTAGTGACCTTCCTGGTGATTGGCCTAGCCCTGGTGTTGTTGGTGGTGGGGGTGGTCCTGCGCTGTCAAGCCTGCCGTATGGAGAACCGAAGGAACGGACGAACGGTACATAGACCTGCGAATTACACTGCACGTAGGGGCTCTAATGGGTAGGTTGCAGAGAGTGAGTGAGTTGCAGCGGAAACAAAATATATAAAGAAAAGGGAAAGAGAAAAATGGTATTAAGGGGGGATGGACGTATTGATTTGCTCATTGATATATATTTTTACATGTTTTATTAGTTTCCTCCCTAGACCTCCATGAAGCTTTAAAATAAACACCCGCCCAAGACCCTCTCCAAAGATAAATCTGTACATTTTTGATAGAAAAAATATTGGTAAACTATGGAATGTAATTGTAGTTTTCTTCTTTTTCAGACAGAACCTGTGGATGTGATAAAGCAAAGAACTTCTCATGGAGAACAATATACCATTTATATCTGATGTATAGACCAAGGTGAGCCTCGAACCTGGGTCTGTAGTGTAGCAGACCAACACCAAACCAATTAGACCAACCCCCACATCATATACTGTTATCATCTCCCAAGTCACTTTACCATGGGCCAGTTATCTTTTTCTTATACATTTATATATTATAGTTATTTAATATACATTTCTAGTCTTATATTAGGTGAGTTTACTGATAAAAATATATACTGTAACTATATGAATAAAAGGTTAATTACATTGGATGCTTTTAATTTTCCTTTGCATATTTTATTTAATCAAAGTCAATACCAGTGAGGTTCTTTAGTATATTGTGCAAACTATTAAACGGTTTTAAGCTTAACCTGACAAGCGCGATATGACAGTAGGTGCTAGGGTAGTTATTTGTGCATTTCTAGCCCTGGATTCTGACAGAATTCGTTATATTTACAATATAAACCATTATTTGTTTTCGGTATGCTTTTATTTTACATATATGATGTATATATGAACCTTCAAGAGTGCTAAAATAAGTGGGAAAAGCATTTGGGTGGTGAAAACAAAACGAGATATTGGCCACCCGGTCATAATCTCAGGCGAGAGAGAGAGACAGGCAGCCCTCCCCTCTCGCTGTCTGGGAGTCAACTGAGAAGAGCGGGGCGGTGTGTGTGCCGGTGTCTGGGTGTTGCATAACGATCTTTTATGCAACCCACTTGTGCTACATTATCGCGGGAGAGAAAAATAACCGATAAATGATGATAAGAGGAAAAATAGGTGATAATTGAGGTGGGGAGGGAGGGGGGTGGGTGAGATTTACATGGATGAGTACTGGAGGGGAATTATCTCACCTAGAGACAAATTCCTTTGTTTTGATAGGCCCTTTTTTTTTTATGGAAGGCTTTTTTTATGGTCCTGCTTCCGTGAGGCCTATCGCGTTCCCTATAGGAAGCCTTCCGTGAGGCCTATCGCGCTTGCCGGGTTAAGAAGGACTTTTAGCAATAAGATTTTAAACTATCTCGCCCAACCCTTTTAACTACCACAGATCCTTCCTAAGCTATATAATATCGTCTACATATAGCTAGAATAAGATAGAACACGTCGCTGGTACTCAGAGTTGTGAATTTGAGGAATGGATAGGGATCAAGAGTTTTGGCCTACATATTTGGAACAAGATATACTGTACAGTATAGGCATACATAATTATACAGTACAGTATATTACCAATTCATCATGCTACCCAAGAACAGCCTCTATAGTGTCCATCGACAAACTGAAATTATCCCCTGCCTCACCATTACGTAATTTTCACCATTCTGGTTGCCATTAGAAGATTTTAAGATTTTATAATCTACCTATAGGCCTACAACTCAATGGGTAAATAAGATCTCTATAAACCCTCTTCCTAACATCGGTCCTTCTTAAACTGCATAAAATCATCTAATTTTAGCCAGCATCAAAGTTAAGGAGTTATGGTGCTAAAGGGGTTAAGCAAATTCGTATTGATCAAAATACGAATATTGAGTGTCAGGCTTGCTCTTTGACATTCCCGCCATAACTATAAATTTGCGGTGGTGCCACATTAAAAATAAATTGACCTTCAAGAAGTCTTACGATTGAACATAATTCACATAGGCTAGTTCACATTGCATAAAGTTTATTAATTTATGTTGTCGCATACAATCGTAACCATAGTATCTGGCATCTGCTACAATGTTTATATCAAAGACTGGATGCTGTGCATAAACTTTATATCTGGCACCATCATAGAGTAAAACTGGTGCAGTTTCACTAACTTAAATAAACTGTCAGGAAATCTTAATGTAGACAGAGTTCACACAATTTACATAGGCTAAGCTTGATATATTCCTTACAAGTAAAATTTGTAATAGTTGTAGGCCTACCTTTTAATTATCGGGTAATCAAGAAGTTTGGCACCACTGTCTCTCGGGTGGTGCCAATTTAGTAGGCTATCTTAACGCTTGACCTAGCTACATTATATCTGACCATACCCATAGATTATTCCCATCTAGATTTTTAGTTTTGAGTCATTGTTATGCAATAGTCTAGATTGTGCAATTGTTAGAATAATGAACGTATTTACTGCTGTCTAGCGAATGTTTAGAACTAATTTAGCAGTATTTTTTGTTGGTAATGCTGTTCAAAAGAAGAATCCGCCTCTTCTCCTTCTTCTATCAGCCAATATCAAACACGACGGAGAAGAAGAAGAAGAAGAAGGGTCAAGTTTGGGAAATTGCGGAATTTTCAACATAAAAAGATATATAGCTCCGTTACTACTCTATCAATAGGTTAGTTACTTAGGATTAATATCTGTTGTGAGTATATTGGTCATAAGAATAAGTTAAAATGGGTAATACATGTGGTAATAATGGTGTATGGTGATGTTAAAGTAGGCTATACGTTGGGGCCCGCTGGTTGGGGAGAATCTTCTGTTTTACGAGCACAATTGGGAACAAATACACAATGGCAATAGGCTATGGCTACTTATGGCATAAGAATATGGGTTGTGGTATCAGGCATATCACTTTACACCGTCACACGATTACGTTCGCATCTAGGACTAGCCTAATTTGAATGTTTATTTTCAAAATTTATACATAGGCCTAGCCTAGGCAGCGGCTACCGGTAGCGGTAATAATAATGGCCTGATAATAATAAGAACTGTTCTTAAATCTAGCGTAGGCTATGCTAAGCCAGCTAACGATAGCCCAATAAGGCCGATTATCGGATTAGGCGTATTTCCATTGGGGTCCTGAGTCCTGTAGGCTACTACTACCCCATCCCCTTGCTAATGAGGGACGGTAACGACTCGGGGCTTCTGAAAAATCCAAGCGTGAAGCGTGGGCGTGATCCTGGGACCTGGTGGACCCGGGTGGTCCGGTGGACCCGCCGCCCGGGCCCGGCGGGCTGTGAAAGTCCAAGACGCTAGTCACACTGTCACTACTCACTAGTCTACACCAGCGATTCGCAGCCTAGCCTAATTTGCCGCCTAAAATATCTAAAGAATAACTTTACCTATTACCTTACCTAGTATTAGGCTATTAGTCACCGTATCACGGAGCGTCAGTCGGCAGATGCCACATTAGTGGCATCTGCCGACTGCCGCTCCGGGTAACACCCCTACTGATTTGCCCATTAGCGAGGGTGTGGGAGAGCGGCCATGGGCCACACTAGGCCTAGCCTAATGCTAGATTTTTTTAGTTTCAATGATTTATGCCCTAGGCTAATTTCGGCAAAAAATCAGTTAAATTAGGCCTAGGCTAAATGTATACCTGTCGTTGGTACCGGTACAGTCGGTAATTAACCGTACAGTGAATTGATACGCCTGATGAGTAGGATAACACAATTCTTACTGGCATAGGCCTAGGCCTAAACTTTGATTTTTTTTTGGGTGCTAGGCCTATAGCCTACACTGCAGACATATACAACCCCTCTCAGCCTTAACAATAGGAAAGGACAGCCATTATAGTCCGCTCATTCTAGATTCGGCAGAAATCGTAACTTTAAGCTCTGGAACTCAAAAAGGGCTAGAGCAAATGAGCTGCCAATTTATAAACACATTCCCTAGCCAAGTCTTCTTATTTGGTAGAAATATTAGCTCGATTAGGCTACTCTAGTCGGCTAGTCCTCTTTGAGTTGTGAGAGGTTAGGAGTTACGATTTCTGCCCAACCTAGAATGAACAGACTAGGCCTATAACCTAACATTTTCTTTAGTAACACCTCCACTACTGGCCTATTCAGCGTGGGTGTTACTATAGGCGGTACCTGGAACTCTCGTCGACGTCGACGAGTGTTCCAATTTTCGCCGTCGACGAGTGTTCCAATTAAGTGGTGTTTTTTCGGAGAGACATCCTGAAGTGGAGGAGATGAGCAAGGTGTTTAAGGATGAGATCTGTGCAGCATGTGAGGAGGTGTGTGGAGTGAGGAGAAGAGGGAGGGGAGTGAAAGGTACAGCATGGTGGACAGAAGAGGTAAGAATAGCTGTGGAAGAAAAGAAGAAAGCATATAGAGAGTGGTTGGGTAGTAGAGGGAATGAAGATTTCGAGAGACAGAAACGAGCGAGGTACGTGGAGAGTAAGAGGGTGGTGAAGAGAGTAGTGAAGGAAAGTAAGAGAAGAGTAGATGAGGAATTTGGAAGGAATCTGAGTGTAAAATGGAGGGAGAGTAAGAAACTGTTCTGGAAAGAAGTCAAGAAAGTTAGGGAAGGTAGCAAGGGAAACAGTAAGGGTGTGAAAGATAAGAATGGGAGAATGCTAGCCGAGAAGCAAGAGAGAGTCGAAAGATGGAGGGAGTACTTCAGTGAGTTGCTAAATGAAAGGAATGAAGAGCCAGCAAACATAGCTGGATATGGTATGGGAGGGAGAAGAAGAGAAGTAGTGGAGGAGGAGGTGGGGATCAGGAGGTCAGAAGTGTGGGAAGCCATGAAAAGAGTAAAGTTGGGGAAAGCACCAGGAACAGATGGAGTGTGTGGGGAAATGTTGAGGTATGGTGGTGAGATAGTGATAGAATGGGTATGGAAAATGTGCAAACTAGCATGGGAGAAGGGGAGTGCACCCGATGACTGGAAGACTGGCATAATAGTCCCCCTATATAAGGGCAAAGGGGAAAGAGGAGTGTGTGGTAACCACCGAGGATATGTCTTCTAAGCGTAGTAGGGAAGGTATACAGTAGGGTAGTGATTGAGAGAGTGAGAGTGAGAACGGAGAAATGGATAGGCGACGAGCAGGGAGGTTTTAGGAAGGGAAGAGGATGTGTAGATCAGATTTTTACCCTGAATTGTGTTGTGGAGAAGTATCTGGAGAAGAAACAAAAGGTGTATGTTGCCTTTATGGACTTGGAGAAGGCCTATGACAGAGTGGATAGAGAAGGTTTGTGGAAAGTACTTAGAATATACGGAGTAGAGGGCAAGTTGCTGAAAGCAGTGAAGAGCATGTATGAGGGTGCAAAGGCGGCAGTACGTGTGGAGAGTGAGCAGAGCGAGTTCTTTGACCTGAATGTTGGTTTGAAACAGGGGTGTGTGATGTCCCCGTGGTTGTTTACTGTATATATGGATGGAGTCATGAAAGAAATACTATCAAGAGCAGTGGATGTTGGTGTATCCCTGAAAAGGGAGGGAATTGAGTGGAAGCTACCTATACTGCTGTTTGCGGATGATACAGTTCTGATGAGTGATAATGAATGGGAGTTGCAGGGTCTGGTAAATGAGTTTGGAACAGTGTGCGAAAAACGGAATTTGAAGGTAAATACGGGGAAGAGCAAGGTTATGGTCTTCGAAAGGGGTGAAGTCACAGAGTGTGAGGTGAAGCTGAACGGTCAGGCTATGGAGATCGTCAACTCTTTTAAGTATCTGGGCAGTGTGTTGAGTAAAGATGGGACTATGGATGAAGAGGTGCGGGAGAGGGTACAACAGGGGAAGAGGGTTGTAGGAACGCTAAAAGCAGTAACAAGAATAGGGTGGTCAGTATGGAAGTGAAGAAGTCCTTGCATGACAGTGTGGTAATCCCGACACTGACTTACGGAAGCGAAGCATGGACGTTGGTTGAGAGACTCAGACCAAGAGTGAGAGCAGTGGAAATGAATTACTTAAGGAGTGCGTGCGGAGTTACATGGAGGGATAGACAGACTAATGAGGAAGTAAGAAGGAGGTGTGGTGTGGAGGTAGATGTGCTGGAAAGTGTGAAAAGGAACAACTTGAGATGGTTCGGCCATATGGAACGTATGGAAAGCGAGAGAATGACTAAGAGGGTGTACGAGAGCGAGGTGGAGGGACAGAGGGGGAGAGGTAGACCGAATATGAGGTGGAAGGATGGAGTGAGGAACTACATGAACGAAGGCGGTGCTGGTTGGGGGGAGGGGCGTCGACTGACTGGGGACAGAGGTGCATGGGGGCGGTTCGTTCGTGGCCACCCCTTCGGGGATCGCGGCGTCAGGCAATAGATAGATAGATAGACATCCTGTTCAATTGTCTTTCTTTTATATAATATTTATATATACTGTATATATAATATATATATATATATATATAATATTATATATATAAATATATATATATATATATATATATATATATATATATACCGGTATATATATATACAGTATATATATATATATATTCATATTCTATTTATAGCCTATACGTTCATTCCTTATTGGAATTAAGTTTAATCGTATTTATTATCAGTTCAATTGTTTTTGTTTTATTTTGAGACATATGATTCATAAATGAAAAAAATTATACAAGATATGTAGGCTATTTGTATTATTATATATTTAGTCGTAGTAATTGGTTAGCAATATTCCCAAGGAGCTGTTTAGGGGACAACTTCTGTCGGTAGGCCTCCCACGCCCGCAGAACAGTGGCTTGAAACAGGGAATAGCTTGCCTTCTGGTGCCTCTCTATCTTCTCTTGGGCCACAAGTTGATGCTGCACTTTAACAAATGAGCACTCCTTGTGCAGAACCTCAATTAGTTCATACATATATGGTACATACACAAATGGAAACAAAAACATTGGTTCGAATCGTCATTTGCTTGCATTCCTTTTTCTTAAAGCTTCACCAAAACTTCTATATACAGTATATATATATATAATACCATTAATATATATTATTGATATATATGTATTATATCTTTATACCTTAGTGGAAACTAAGAAGAAATCAAATAGAAAAACAAAACAATCCAGACGAAAAAACTACAAACAATTAAAGGGAGGTGCTTTTGCAAAGGCATTCGTTCAAATCGGCATTCACTCGCAATCCTTCTATCGAATCAGTTACCACTACACAACGAACCACTTACCTACACAACCACTTTTCTTAAGCTTCACCATCACTTCTAATTATACTTTATATACCGGTACAAATATATACTTTTAAACTTTATTCTTTCTTTTCAACTTTTTTTGTAAGTGGACCTGTCGACGAGGGTTCCATCGTCGACGAGAGTTCTAGGTTCTCGCTTCGACGAGAATTCCAGTCGACGAGAGTTCCATAATTCCTATAGGCTAGTCAGTTTTATTTCAGCTGACAGTAGAATGAATCCCTTAGGAAACTAATTCTCGATATGCAATGGAAAATAATTAAAAACTATGATGTCTCTGCATCCTATTATTGCCATGTTTTCATAATTAATTACCTATATTGTTACAAAATCTACATAATAGTTGAATAATCAATTTACCATCAGCTGGAATAAAGCAGGTTAGGTTGATGTTATTTAGATGATTTATCCCTTAAGTTACCGTACCCATAATTATTTCCCCTACCCAAAATACCCTATTCCCAATGAGTCCTGTATGATTTTTTGGAGAAAACTGGAATATTCATGTTGTTGTTCCCCAAGCTGCCTGGCCGAACAGCCCCAAGGCCCCGAGTAAGGCCAAGGCCATAAACGAGCGCCCCCACAGAACCCTCCCTGCCGACCACAATAAAGCCTGGGTGACCGAAGCCACTCCATGGCGGGGAGCTGAGAGGGTGCGTAAACGCCCGGGAAACCAAAGCCCCACCCAGGGCCCTGTGCCCCTCAGCAATTATGAAGAGAAAGTTGAGGGGCAAAGGAATAATGTGACGCTTTAGCTCCCAATCTTGGTAGAATGGGAGGTCAATCCACGGAAGAGACGCCGTCACTTGAGATCTAGAAAATATATAAGTAAAAGGAACAGTCAGAGTAAGCTATGGGTACGGCAGAGATCGCTCAGGTCTCATGTTGTTGTTGTTGTTGTTGTTGTTGTTGTTCCCTAAGCTGCCTGGCCAAACAGCCCCGAGTCCCTGAGGAAGGCCATGGCCATGGCCATGATCGGGCTTTCCCACAGAGCTCTCATTGAGTGTAGATTGTGTTGTTGGCGTAAGTGGTTGTGTGAAATGCAGTCTTCTATGATGTGTTTAATGGTATGGGGTGCTGTGTTACATCCCGGGCAGGCGTCGACAACGGAGTCATCCAGTCTCTTCTGATTTCTCAGGAGAGCTGGATGGTGTCCGCATCTCAGCCTGGCCAGGTGGACTCTGTCCTCGCGAGGGAGGGAGGATTCGGAAGGATGGATTTCGGGAGATCGTGCATGCTGTGAGTGAGTGGATGGATCGGCGAGAGATATGAGTATGGATGTGCTTCTGGAAGTTGGTTCGGGGTGGGCAGGGAGGGAGGGAGAGAGGACAATAATTGTGTGTGATACCGTGTGCTGGGTGTTGTTTTGATATTTCTTGGTGTCTGTGGGTGTGTTGCCATGTAGTTTAGTGGGTGGTCTTGGTTCGTGGAGGCAGCTGCCAGGAATTGAGTGCCTCTCATGTCCAGATGGTCTTTGACTTTGAGGATTTTGGTTTCTTGATGTAGCTGATCTGTGGGTGCAGTAGCTGTGCAGCCTGTAATGATCTTCAGGGCTTTGTTTTGAATAGTCTGTAAGGTCTTATGATGTGTTTCAGCTAGGTTAGAAGCCCAGGCTGGGCTTGCGTATTCCATCACTGATCTTATGTATTGTTTATATACTGTGGTGGTAGTTTCTTTGTTGTGTCCAAATTTTGTGTGAGCAAGTGACCTGAGGGCGTTAAGTCTGGGTGTCAGTTTCTTTTTAATGTTTGTGGTGTGCTGTTTGAATGTCATATGAGTATCATATGTTACTCCTAGGATTTTGGGTATGTGTTAGGGGTGTGTTGTTTATGGTGAGTTGAGGGATGTATTCGTGTTCTGTCCAGCTTGTGAGCAGGGTTGCGGTGGATTTGGCTGGGGCTAGATTACTGTAAGTCTGTTTGTAGTGCACCAGCCATGTAGTGTGTTGAGATAGGGTTGAAGGAGATCTGTAGCTCTTTTTGGGTCATGGTGTGTGCATGTGAGTGTTATGTCATCTGCATAGGAGGCTAAGTTTATTTGGGGCGTATTGGGTGTAGTTATATTGTGCATGTACAGATTGAAGAGTGCGGGCGATAGGACGGATCCTTGTGGGACTCCGTTTGGAAAGTTTCTGATTTTAGATGACTGACCGGCAAAAGATACATGTGCACATCTGCCTGCTAGGAAGTTGGCCAGCCACCTTTTTGTGTTGTTGTGCATGTTTGTGTTGTAGATTTTGTTTGTTAGGTTGTGGCGGGGGATGGCATCGATGGCTTTACTAATGTCGAGTGTGGCTATAGTGATCTGTGTGGTGGTCTAGCTGAGTTGATGCCGTCAAAAGCTCTTTGTGTAAGGTCTGTGAGAAGTGTGTTTGTGGAGTGCAGTGGCCTAAAGCCATGTTGTGTTGGAGCTAGGGGTAGGTCGGGTGTAATTAGTTGTAATACTAGGCATTCCATGACTTTGGAGGGGGAGCAAAGGAGTGTGATGAGGCGGTGCGAGGAGGGTAGTGTGGGGTCTTTGTTGGGTTTGGGGAATGTGATGATGATACCATGCTTCCAAATGTCTGGTATTGTGTTGTGTGAATAGCTGTAGTTTGATATGTTAGTGAGTGCTTGTATGCCTTGTGGTCCCAGGTGTCGAGTGTGTATGTTGCTTATGTTGTCTAGGCCACAGGCGGGTGAGTGCTTGAGATTGTTGATGATATGCTTTGTCTGGTGATTGGTGAAGGGTGTATAGTCAGGGTCTGTGGGGAATTGTCTCTTACGTCAGATGACACTATCGGTCGTCTTTGTGAGGTTTTAGGTGGCTGACATGTGAGAAGTGATTGATGAGAGTGTTTGCTTGTTGTTTACATGAAGGAGTAGAGTCTGTTGTTGTGATTGCAGCATGTGATTGTGTTGGAAAGTGTGATGCTGTTTAGTGTTTTGTAGAGTTTTTTGGGGTTTGTTTTGTGATCAAGTGTTTGTAGGAAGTTATTCCAATTTAGTTTTTGTTGTTCTTGTATTTTGTTGTTAGTTTGGGTGTTGAGTGCTTGAATTTGTTGTGTGATGTCTTGTGTGTGGGGTGCTGGGGAGTGTTTCAGTGTGTCGCGTTGTCTGATGAGGTTTTGAATTTCTGGTGTGAAGTTGGGGTTGTGTCTTTTTCTGTTACCTCTTGGAATGTGTTTCTTGTCAGCGTTTTGGATAGTTTTATTGAGTATGTGTACAGCATTGTTGATGTTAGTGATGGGTGTACTGTTTAGAGTTGTGAAGTGTTCTGTCTCATTTGTGAATGCTTCCCAGTTAGCTCTTTTATAATTGGTGTATGTGTGTTTGTGGCTAGCTGGGGTGAGTCTGGTTTTGGTGGTGATAATGATCGGGAGGTGGTCAGAGCCTAAGGTTCTGACCACCCTCCAGGATGTTGTGGGGGCGAGTTCTGGGGAGCAAAAGGTGATGTCTGGAGATGATGGGTTATAGAGGGCTTGGTGAGGAATATGGGTATGTTGATGGATGTCGTTAAGGATGATGAGGTTATCTGTTTGGTTTTGTAGTACCAGCCCTCTGTCTGTGTCGGGGTTGTCGACAAACCAGGCCGACGTCTTCGCGTTACATATTACATATTCATGTAAAGCGATTTTGTTTGAAGACTTAGCCTAGGCTAAATGAATATGAAAAAGAACACAAGACAATTCACCTGAAATAACATTGTTTTGACCATGTTATCACTGCCAAAGACATAATTTGAACTACAGTATAAACCATAATTGAATCTTTACATATTCAATAATAAAGACTAACAATATTGGACTCTGCTTTTGTTTAACAGCCTGCCGTACAGTACTTCATTCCTATACTGGTATATGTCATTACTGTCACAAATTCATTATATGAGATCTACATAAAGCGCTGTAAAATACATTGTTCTGTCTATTGTCTATTCGCTGTAAGTAGGCGAGAAATCATGACCTCTAACCTGTAACTCAAAAACGATTAGAGTAATCGAGCTAATATTTCTACCATTTGGGAAGAGTCAGTTAAGGAATAGATGGGGAAATATACAGACAATTTGCTCTAGCCCTTTTTGAGTTACAGAGGATATAGGTCATGATTTATCGCCTACTTACAGCGAAAATAGACTATAGCCATCATGTGACTCCACGTGTACAGTACAATATAGTATTTCTCAAGTACGGTAACTCAAACTCAAACAAGATAATATTAGTGGTCCGGTACCGGTATTTATTCCAAGTCTCCTGTCCATTGAATTTGTTGCAGATTCCACTGGTATATCTTCCATAAGACTTCCAACCAGTTTAACCCTTTTATCTTTGTTATCATTAGACAAGTTTATTCAGATTATGAAAGACCTGTGGAGAGTCATGGGAGGGATGGGCGTATTTATTTCCCATTTTATATACTGTATCTTATTATAATTTTTTAGTTTCCTCCCTAGACCTCCATCAAGTTTAAAAAAAAATCCCTCTCCCCTATAGCCCTCCTTCAAGATAAATTTGTACATTTTTTTATTGAAAATTGTCCTGGCCGAAGGCCGGTACCTCTTAAAATACAGGCTCGCTATCGCTCGTCAAGAAAAAATTGACACCTAAACGACATGGAAAGTCTTAATATTGACAATAAAATTTGGCGAAAGGTCTTAAAATCGGCAAACTAATGGGTCGAACGTCATAAAATATGAAAACTAATGAGGCTAAACATGGGGAAGATGGGGGACCATAAAAAGACCCATCTCCCCGTATTGCTTCTAGTGTTTGTAACCCTTTTTTCACATACACGATTACACGTACACACACTTTCTCAATTTTTTTTTTTTTTTTTTTTTTTTTTTTTTTTTTTTTTTTACTTTGATGCATCTATCTATCTATCTAGTTAGTGTCAGGCACTTTAATCTCGGAGGGAGTGCCTCAAATGAATCGCCTCCATGCTCTTCTGCCATGCGCCCCTTATCCTGGTGGTGGAACGATGAGGTAGAACATGCTGTGAAAGAGAAAAAGAGATGCCTCAAAGCATGGAAGAAGGGAGGCAGCAAGGAGGAATACCAGGCAGCTAAATGAACTGTCAAAAGAGTTATTTACAATGCTAAAAAAGGCATTAAGGACCTGGTCCTCGAAAAAGTGTGTAACACTGACAATCCCAATGGGATCTTCAACCTAGCTAGGCGAGTTAAAATAACAGTAGGGATATTATAGGTGAACAGTGTGTTAGAAACGATAATGGAAAGATTGTGTATGCAGAAAATTAAATCAGAAGCATGGAAGGCACACTATGAATGATTGCTAAATGTAGAGTTTGAATGGGATAAGGAACACCTTAGTATCGAAAAACCAATATCTGGACCCCCAGCACCAGCTGTAGTGAGCGACACAATCAATAAAATGAAGGACGGTAAAACTCCAGGGTGCTCTGACATTGTCGCTGAGATAATAAAAGCCTCGGGGGAGACTGGTGTCAACTTAGTCACTGAGATGATAAACACCATTATTTAAGATGAAAAAATCCCCGAGGATTGGCAAAAAAGTGTAATAGTAAATATTTACAAAGGAAAAGGGGATGCGCTAGATAGAGGTAATTATAGGGGCCTGAAAATGCTTGACCAAATCATGAAGGTCTGTGAGAGAGTCTTTGAAGGTTGATCAGGCAAAGCATCTTCATTGATGATATGCAGTTTGGTTTTATGCCAGGACGTGGTACAACCGATGCTATCTTCATAGTCAGGCAGATACAGGAAAGATACTTACTAAAAGGCAGGGATCTTTACTTTGTGTTTGTAGGCCTGGAGAAGGCCTTTGACAGGGTGTCTAAGAGATATTGTGCAGTGGGCTATGAGGAAACTTGGTGTGGAAGAGTGGCTGGTGCGTGTGATAATGAAGATGTATGAGGATTCGCGGTGAGGGTGAAGGTTGTACTGAGTGATGAGTTCGCAGTCCGTGTTGGAGTCCATCAGGGTTCAGTGTTAAGCCCCCTCTTTATTATGGTCTAGGAGGCACTGTCTAGAATTTTTAGAGGCGGACTCCCATTGGAACTGTTTTATGCAGACGATTTAGTCCTAATAGCTGACAGTATGCAAGATGCTGAGGCCAAATTCAGAGAATGGAGAGAGGGCATGGCGAGCAAGGGTTTAAGAGTCAATATTACAAAACCAAGGTTATGCATTGTAGATTGAGACGAGGCAATGTGGAAAAGAGCGGTGCATACCCATGTGCAGTGTGTGGAAAGGGTGTGGGCGTTAACTCAATTCAATGTAGCATCTATCGATGTTGGGTACACCATGGGAGTAAGCGCTGTAGTAGAATAAAGCGACCCCTGCCGAAGGATAAGTCAGAAATAGAGAAATTTGAGTGCATAGTGTGCAAAGGCGAGCTTGTGTTAAGTGATGATCCTGTGGCTGTGAACTTTGGAAATGAGTCATTGGAGCTGGTGGACAAGTTTTGTTACCTAGGAGATATCATCTCTGCCGGTGGTGGGGCCGAGGCTGCCACTGTCGCTAGAATTAGATGTGGCTGGGGGAAGTTCAGAGAACTGCTGCCAATTCTGACCATGAAAAGAATGCTCTTCCCCTGAAGGGAAAGGTGTATGCCTCATGTGTTAGAAGTGCAATGACGTATGCCTCAGAAACATGGGCCATTAAAGTAGAGGATGTCAACAGAATGGAATGTAATGAGATGAGAATAGTGAGATGGATGTGTGGGGCCAGGCTGCAGGACAGAATAACAAATGATGAGTTGAGGAGACGTTTAGGTATAAAGGGTATTAGCGAGGAGATGCGTACAAGTAGACTGTGATGGTATGGACATGTGGAGAGAATGGATGAACAAAATTGGGTGAAAAAAATGCAGGTCTGTGATTGTGGAGGGAGCTGCACCAAGGAGTGGACCGAGGAAGACCTGAGATCGGACTATACGTGCCGATCTCAAATCCCAAAACTTGACAAGTGAAGCAGCCCTTAACAGGGTTGCTTGGAACGCCGCCATTGGGACAAGAGACTGAAACTGAACGTATGTATCCCACCCAACACCACTCTCACTCATATACCGTACCGGTTCATCTCAACTCCATCTTTTCTCGGAGCTTTTCGGCCGGGCAGCCTAGGGAACGACAACTACCGGTACTACTCCATCTTTTCATCTGATTTTTGGTCTGGTTCTTCCTCTCTGCCCCTCCACCTCACTTCCGTACACTCTTTTAGTTATTAAGTTGTTTCTCTGATACATTCGCTCCTAAAATTGTTGTGATGTTGGTTTAAACTTTCCTCTGTTTGCTTTTCAGAAAATGGCGGATGAATTTCAGATATTGAAGCTCCAAGATTGGCACCCAGACGCGTTGGTTGAGCACCTTCCATCGGAATACAGTCGAGCGACGATGGCGACTATTTGTGACCGCTTCCAACCTCCTTGCTCATATTATCTGGTATGGTATAATCTCTCTCTCATTCTCTATTACCGGTACAGGTCTCCCTCACTATCCGTTGCCCCGATTTACGATGTTACAGTATTATATATTTTTAGGTGTTTGTGTTTGTGTTTTGGCTGGTCCGAGAATGCATCCCCATTTACCCCATTAATTTAAGGGTTTGCTATATAATTTTTGTATTAAAATGTAAAACTTGCAAACAAAGTTAAACCAAAACTTCCGTGGATTGACCTCTCTACTGCCAACCTAGAGGCTGGCAGACTGGGACTCAAAGTGTCACATTTTTCCCTTGCCCCTCAACTTTCCATTCATAATTGTTAAGGGCCCTGGGTGCCGTGGGGCTTTGGTGTCCCAGGCATTTCCGCAACCTCCTCATCCCTCGCCTGGTAGCGTCTTCGGTCACCTGGGCTTTTTTAGTGGTAAAGCTGGGAGGGTTCTGTAGGGGCGCTTGGTTATGGCCTTGCACGGGACCATGGGGCTGCTCGGCCAGACAGCCTGGGGAACAACAACAACAATTACAGGATTTCTAAGGGTGGCAAACTGTGGTAATGTTGTGTTGGGACTGAATTAAATGTACGAGGGAATACAGGAGACTTTGAATGATGTTGCATTGTTTTGACCATTTAGAGAAATAATGTGAGCTATAGAGCATAACTTTAACCTATTCTGTATCAGCGTTGGCCCTAACCCGTCAGTACAGTACAATAGGGTATCACTAGTACCAGTGACGGCTGTCATCCGTTACTATTACGCGACCATTGTTCCTGCTATTATCAAGCGGGAGCCGCTAACATGACTTGAAGGCAATGCTGCTTATTATTATTTCCTGCTCATTTAACTCTCTTTTTTTTCCAACAGATCAGCCTTCGTAAAGCCTACAAGAAGCTTGACAAAAAGGGCGTACCTTACAAGAGAATAGAGGGAAGAGAAGGTAAGCGCTTACAATAATTTTGTTTATAGTTGGTTTGATTTCAGCCAACGGTAAATTGAATCCCTTAGCAAATTATTTCTTGATACTTTAATGGATAAATATGAAACTACTGTGTGTAAGTATCATATTAATGCCAAGTTTTCAATTTGAACTATATGTTTGGCTAGAAAGGCTTCATAATTACTGTGTAATCATGATGGGGACATGATAAATAGTATAGAGATAGGATGATGAGGATGATAGTAAGTGCATACCGGTACTGAATTGTAGATAAGTTTTAGTACTGGAATTAAGAAGGTGTCTGGGCATTAGGAGTGAGGAAAAGAGTAGTGAATACCCATGTACAGTGTGTGGAAAGGGTGTGGGCGCTAACTCGATTCGATGTAGCTTCTATCGATGTTGGGTACACCATGGGAGTAAGCGCTGTAGTAGAATAAAATTACCCCTGCCGAAGGATAAGTCAGAAATAGAGAAATTTGAGTGCGTAGTGTGCAAAGGCGAGCTTGTGTTAAGTGATGATCCTGTGGCTGTGAACTTTGGAAATGAGTCATTGGAGCTGGTGGACAAGTTTTGTTACCTAGGAGATACCATCTCTGCCGGTGGTGGGACCGAGGCTGCTACTGTCGCTAGAATTAGATGTGGCTGGGAGAAGTTCAGAGAACTGCTGCCAATTCTGACCATGAAAAGAATGCCTCTCCCCCTGAAGGGAAAGGTGTATGCCTCATGTGTTAGAACAGCAATGACGTATGCCTCAGAAACATGGGCCGTTAAAGTAGAGGATGTCAACAGAATAGCATGGAACATAATGATATGAGAATGGTGAGATGGATGTGTGAGGCCAGGCTGCAGAATAGAATAACATGATGAGTTGAGGAGACGTTTAGGTATAAAGAGTATTAGCGAGGTGATGCGTACAAGTAGACTGGGATGGTATGGACATGTGGAGAGAATGGATGAACAAAATTGGGTGAAAAAATGCAGGTCTGTGATTGTGGAGGGAGCTTCACCAAGGGGTGGACCGAGGAAGACCTGGGATCGGACTGTACGTGCCGATCTCAAATCCAAAAACTTGACAAGTGAAGCAGCCCTTAACAGGGTTGCCTAGAACGCCGCCATTAGGACAAGAGACTGAAACTGCACGTATGTGTGGAGCACTCGGTCTTAAAATGTTATGTATGTACAGTTGGTCAAAGTTCCAGCTGACCCACCCTCGCTCTGGGGCTCGCAGAATTATCTGGTAATACTGGTGTAGGAAGGAGGTGTGTCTTACAAAGATTGGGATTGGTAGATCTGATTTCGGCTATATCCTTGTTAGAACATATACTAAACAAGGGAAAGTAAGCCTATCTCAAATAGAAATACATACATCGCTATGTATGATCCAGAACATTCACCCAAAATTCGTAGATTTGCTTATATATTCAAGTTATTATATCCACTGATTGGAAACTACACCAGTATTGCCAGCTAATTCTACGAGCCCCAGAGCGAGGGTGTGTCAGCTGGAACTTTGACCAACTGTACATATGTATGTAGTGAAGTGATGCGCACAAGCCGACTTGGTTGGTTTGGACACGTGGAGAGAATGGATGATCAGAACTGGGTGAAGATATGCCGGACTGTGAACTTGGGGGGAGCTGCGCGTAGGGGTAGACCTAGAATGACGTGGGATCAGGTACTTCGTTCCGATTTCAAAATAAAGAACTTGACAACAGAGGCAGCCCTTGACAGGGCCTCCTGGAAAACTGCCATTTAGGACGTGAGACTAACCACATCTTCTGTGGACAAAACAGTCTTTAAATTTGTATTTATGATATGTAAGTATGAACCTTGTGTAACAATTATTATATAAAACTTGAAAACTAACTCAAGTTACTGTTCAAATTAATATAATGAACTCATTAAAATTATAAAGTATGATAAATATTTATTCTATTTCATTTGCTCAGGCCCATTCCCCCTTTTTTTCTGGGGGTGGCCGACTCGAGACAGAGCCCGAATAGGGACAACACAACATAAAAAAACAAAAAAGTATATTTATGTATGTAATAAATCCCATGAGAACTTTCTTTTTCCAGTACAAAATGATGGCAAGGAGGGATCTCTCCACGTAGACCTAAACTTCTACGGGAAGTACGCCGAAGAGATACACTCGTACCTCACTCAAGAACACAACAACAAGGCCCCTAATAAGTTATGGCTAGCACTGAGCGATATTAAATTATCCCCTTACCCCGGCATGGATTCACATCTCTGGGACAAATACAGTATATTTATCGGCAACCCTCATAATAGAGCCTCCAAAGCCAGGGTGTGGGTGGTTACTCCCGAGCAAGTTTTGTCCCCTGGTAAACGTTGGAAGTGTGGTACACCACTAGACCAGTGCAGAAGATTGGCCGGATCGAAAGTGACCGCCTGCGTCGTGGTTAAACAGGTAATGATCATGTTCGTAGACTTGATATTTTAATATCTTTTTAGCGTAAAGGGTGTCCCGTCAGGGGGGGGGGGGGTCCACACTACCTTACTCTCACCCAGGGTGTCAAACGGAAGACGAGTTCATTACTTTTAGTCTTTATTATTGTATATGTAAAGATAAAATTATGGTTTATAGTTCAAATTATATCTTTGGAAGTGATCAAATAGTTAATACAATAATGAATACTACAGTAATACAGACTTTCTTAATTTAAAGTTGTCTCATTTTTATTTATTTTATTATCATACTGTTCTATACTTTGGGGGGGATAATATGTAGTTTAATTTAACCCTCCGGGCCCGGGCTGGTCTGCCAAAGGACGGAGGTCGTATCCGGGCGATCTGGCCGAAAAACGTCTAGGCCTAGGCTCCATATTTTTTTTTATTTTAACTGCTAGAAATTTCCCACGCATCTATAAACATAGTGCGGTTTTCAATCTGTAGACTGGCATTGAGTAGAGCTCTGTAAGTCAACTGGTTCAGTTGTGATGACGATGTCAGTGGAGCCAGTTTTTCCGCGATGTTGACAATATCGGAGCTTTTCAGACACTAATTTCGTCTTACTCACAACAATAACATTGATCCGACGTCTCCTTCTTGTTTTCGGAGGTGCGGTGACGCAACGATCGGCTTTGTTTACATGCGTCAGACGCACAGCGTTCAGACCAAGCTGAATAGGCTTGAAAGCTTTGCTGCCTATTAACAGGACACCCGGGCTCCTGCCCATCTGCCACGGTTGCCTTTTAACCCTTTGGCGCACGATGACTCGTTCAGAGTCATTAGGTATTTTTTTCCTAGGCGCACGATGACTCGTTAAGAGTCATTAAACTTAAAAATATTCGCCAAAAATTAAGTTTTCGTCTGACGCGCGTCATATTTGGCACAAATATTAAGTATTACGTCTAGTTCAATGGGTACAATTGGCAACCCCCTCAGTTTAACCGTTTACTCACGGCTGGCTGGGAAGTGAGCAGAGTACAGCTCAGTCTGTGTTTCGATACTTTCACGTTTATTCGTGTATCTCAGTAACTATTTGGTTTATAGTAATTCTGAAGATACCAGTGGAATCCTCATTAAATTCCGCTTCCATATATGTATGCAAATCAAAATTGTTGCGGGCAAAATTTTGAGCTAGCGCGAGTTGGAGATAAGGTATTTACTTTTTTTTTTACAATTCTTATTTCGGAGTGCCCCAATGTGGTTGTTTTGTATTTATTCTATGTTTTTATTCGCTTATCTTCAAGTTCAATCAATAACGAAGCCGATGGTCCCTCATTAATCTAAATACAAGGATTTTTTGGTGGATAAAAACGTCACAGAAACAAATTATCGCCGGGCACAAAACTGGCTCTGAGTGAGCTGAGATATAATTTTGGAGTGGGAAAAACTTTGATTGGAAACTATAGGTGCGCCAAAGGGTTAATAGGACACCCGGGCTGGAAGGGTTAAAGTCTTGATTTTCATGAATGTAACTAAAACTTTAACCCTTTGAAGATTATGACGCATATGGACGGTGTATTGTGGCTATCATTGAACGATTTTATACAGTTTAGGAAGGATCTGTGAAAATTAATATTTGTTTACCAACCAGCTTTACTTCTAAACTCAATTAATATTTGTTTACCAACCAGCTTTACTTCTAAACTCAATTAATATTTGTTTACCAACCAGCTTTACTTCTAAACTCAATTAATATTTGTTTACCAACCAGCTTTACTTCTAAACTCAATTAATATTTGTTTACCAACCAGCTTTACTTCTAAACTCAATTAATGAAATCAACAAATACATGTGGCACTCCAAGGACTCCAACCTAGGATACTCACACCAAAATTCTGCGCATTTATGCATTACGCTACCAAGTCCAGTATTCAATAAATTAATTAAAATGTAAAACTTGCAAACTAAACAAACCAAATTGGGACAAGGACAATATAAAGTCAAATTAAATTATCAAAATCGCTATGTGGAAACAACGCTTACTAAAATGAAAATTATTAAATAAAAGAACACAATCCACCACATAGGGTGTACATTACTACATGAGCAAGTTAATCAATCATGGTCATTTTGCTGTACTGTACTTATAACTGTCTTGATGGTGTAATGGTTAGAGCGTGTAAGTTCTGTATGTAATATCCTGGGTGAATCACATGCTTTCATTAATTTGGAGTGTTATTGGTGTTAAGAACGATGTTAAAAAAAATGTCAATAGCCAGAAAACAGAAGAGAAATGCATAAGCGGATCTTGAAAAGGTTTACAGGGGAATTCTTGCAATAAACTTCTATCTATATACTCAGGCCCAATCCCTACTTTTCCTTTTTTGGGGGGGGGGGGGGGGCAGAATAGGGACAACACAACAGAAAACAATGAACACAAAAACAAAATACAAATTCACACACTTCTAGGTCATCCATCTTAATCATCAAATTTTCTCTATTTCTCAGGTCATCAAATCCAACGCCCTGACCAGAAACCTCACCATGCACTCCCTCTACGCAGTGGTCGACTCAACCTGCTTCCGAGGGGACGGGGGAAACTTGGAGCGCGTCATCCCCGACCTGCTCGTCCACGTGTTCGACAACCGCAAGGGAGAGAGGGAAGGGGAGACGGGATTGAGTGTATCGACGTCGGATATTCTCTTCATTAGGGACATGCTGGTTAGTTGATTATTTATATATATTTTTTTCGTGGTGGGCGGGCTTGTGGTTTCGGCTTCGCTGCATGTCTGCCTGCTGAGACTGGAACTTCTCCGGGTGGTCGGGGGCCGGGGGAGTGCGGGAGGGACCTTGGTGACCCTGGTCTTTGGGTCTTCTCCTGGATGACCTAGATAAGTGTGAATTTGTATTTTGTTTTTGTGTGTTCATTAGTTTTCTGTTGTGTTATCCCTTTTCGAGCTCTGTCTTGAGTCGGCCACCCCCAGAAAAAAAAGGAAAAAAGGAAAAATGGGCCTGAGTAAATACATACAGGTCTCCCTCGATTTACGATTGGGTTACGTTCCTGAAAACCCGATCTTAACCCTTAAAGATTGGGGGCGGACTTAAGTCTGCCTACAATTTGCATCAAATTAGGAGCATTATTAAGGCTTTTAAAGGGTTAAAATCGAGTGCAAATGGCCGGGAGCGCAGCGGGCCAGACAGCCGACTCCCAGGGCTTACCGCCGCCCACTAACTCATGTTCCCTCTGTTCTCGAGAGGCCGTCAGCGTTGCCAGTAGTGAGCGTAGTGGGAAAAAATATGCCGCTATACGTTAAACTCCCATGTTAGTGGTAACACTGCATGAGAACGACGAGTGCTACGTAGCTCGTTCGGGTCTCATTTTGAAGCTTTTAGCGCCTAGTTTTTTGCTGAATACATTTATTTTCATGTAGATACTTGATTTATCATTCAGGAGGGCCTGAATATGCCCAAATAAGCCCAAAACCCCCTGCTAGACAAGGGTTAAATAGAAAAATCGTACAGCGAACCCTAAAATTAATGGGGTAAATGGGGATACGTTCTCAGACCAGCCAAAATTCAAACACATACACCTAAAAACCTATAATAATATCATAAATTGAAGCATCGGATAGTGAGGGAGACTTGTACAAAAAATGTGTGTATTGCTAAATCTTCAATGCGTTCTTTCCACATAGTGATTACGGGATTGAGTGCACAGGTGTCGGATATTCTCATCATTAGGGATATGCTGGTGAATTGATTACTGTATTTTGTTTTTATCTTGTGTTATTTCCACATAGTGATTTTGACGAGTTCTTTTGTGTTTATATTGTGAAGTTCCTGTTTTGGTTTGTTTGTTTTGCCAGTTTTACATTGTAATTCATCTACAGTACAGGTCTCCCTCGATTTACGATTGGGTTACGTTCCTGAAAACCCGATCTTCAATAGAAAAATTGTAAAGCGAAACCTAAAAGATAGCGTAATGCATAGTGCGCGGAATTTCGATGTGAGTATCCTGGGTTCGAGTCATCGGAGTGCCACATGTATTTGTTGATTTCATTAATTGAGTTTAGATGTGAAGTTGGTTGGTGTAAAAAACATAATAATTAATGAGGGGATGCGTTCTGGGACCAGCCAATACCCAAACCCAAACACAGACAGCTAAAAACATATAATATATCGTAAATTGGGGCATTGGATAGTGAGGAAGACCTGTATATTACCAGACGTATGATAGAGAGCTTGTAGTTATTAAAACTTAAAACTTGCAAAACAAACCAACCAAAACAGGAACCGCACAATATGAAGACAAAAGAACTTATCAAATTCACTAGGTGGAAATAACGAATTGAAGATTTAGTCGGCCACCCCCAGAAGAAAATAAGGAATAAAAGAAGAAAAACAAAATGGGGTATGCGCCTGAATTAGATAGATATAGCAAAACAATACTCTGAAAGGAGACACAAAAAAACGGTCTCATATTTGTATGGACGGCTATAATTTACTTTTTGTTTTCTTTTACAGTACAGTACTGTATATGGAATTAAAATGTAAAACTTGCAAACAAAGTCAAACCAAAACTGGGACAAAGACAATATAAAGTCAAAACAAAATATCAAAATCGCTATGTAGAAACAACGCCTACTAAAATAAAATTTATGAAATGAAAGAACACAATCCACCACATAGGGTGTACATTACTACATTTCTTACTTTCTTACAGTAGATCCTCTGGAAAAAGGCAAACTATGCCTGTGTATCCAGCTCAGTACTAGTACTTGCACTGCTGCGGTCGTTCACGGTGTTGGCGGCGGCGGTAGCAGACGCAACATTTTTACTATTCTGTATTTTTGTTTTATAATCAAACTTCAAATCTTGTCTTCCCCATGCTTTATCAAGATTACTTTCAAACTCCCTTATTGATTCGGAATCGACTACATACTGGGGCAGTGCGTTCCACTCATTTACCACTCTATCACAAAATGAACAAGTTAATCTGGTTCTTAACTCAGACTCCTAATATTGCACATAGGAGGTACTGTACTGTATATTACACATTGATAGTTATGGTATTGTGGTTAGCTGATATCATGAGTTATGTTCTTAACTTTACTCTCTCTCTCTCTCTTAATTCTCTCTCTCATATTATGCAGTAAAAGTACGGTACTGTACTGTATTACTGGTACCGTTGTCGACGCCTGCCCGGGATGTAACACAGCACCCCATACCATTAAACACATCATAGAAGACTGCATTTCACACAACCACTTACGCCAACAACACAATCTACACTCAATGAGAGCTCTGTGGGAAAGCCCGATCGTGGCCATGGCCTTTCTCAAGGACTCGGGGCTGTTCGGCCAGGCAGCTTAGGGAACAACAACAACAACAACTGGTACTGGTACTTATTATTATTATTTATTTACTACACCACTGTACAAAAATAGTGATAAAAAGATACATAGAGGGCCTCGGGGTCGGATGGACCTCAATCCAGTAAGTCCTTCAGTAAACTGGCACGAGTTATCCCTCTTACAGGGGATAGGTCCGCTTGGGGGCCTTTTATGTATGGACACCCTCATTAAGGGGAATAATGCGTCTGGCAATAAATAGAGAGATAGATATTTATTTATTTATTTATATTTATCTGCTTGTGTGCTTGCTTTTTGTGAGCAAACTATTGTTATACGTGTTCTTCTGTCACCTTTTTCCTTTGTTGTGTCTCTTGCTGATCCTCCCTACCCTTTGTGGGAGTATGGGCTGTCTACTGTCTGACTGATATATATTTATTTGTAAATAAATATATATAAATAATGATAATAAAGCCTTGATTATGATAGCTTTTCTTTTCCTTGCAGTTGGAGAATTACCAAAATCGATGTTACGGCAAGGTCTTCCATCCCAACTGTATCACGGTATTCTCAGGCAGAGTAGAGGACCCGCTGGACTCTACCACCACCAGCACCTCCTTCAAGATTAAAGGTTAGTTGGCCCTTTAACCCCTACTGTACCATGGCATAGTAGATAAAACTGTACCCTCCAGTACCAGACTTATTGCTATAATCAATGAGACAACATCCTCTCAGCTCAAGAGTTGGTGGGTAACAGAGCCAGCCGCTCTAAGCTAGCTGAGAAGGACCATGAGAAGTGTTGCCAACTCCTCACATCAGTGCCTCCAAGTCATGTTAGCAGCTCCAGCTAGATATTCTATTTATATTTATTTCACTCCAACACGAAGCATCTTCCAAAGAAATTAATGAAAGTAAGCATTTGATCCACCAGGATTCGAACCTATGTTACCACATAGGCCTACAGATTTTAAACACTTAAACTAGCAGAACGGCTGAGAGCCGTCGCTGGTATTGGTGAGTCACTTTTTTACTGGCAGCTGTATGCCGTCGCTGGTACAGAAAGGGTTAACCCATGAACTGCTAGAACCTGTGCAAGATAAGCGGTCAAATAGAGGGAGGGAGGGGGAGTGGGGTATAAAGGAGGGGAGGAATGGAGGATGTGGTATGGAGAGATGCCACTGCCGGTACTTTCTATGCGTCACCCAATTTTGAGACATTTCCCAGCACTGGCACAATACCGGTATTTGAAGGGTTGTTTTTACACACGTTTAAATACCGTGCTTCCGGTCTTTTCAATTCTATTCTAGTTACAGTATATTTAGACGATTTTGTGTTTTTACGAAGGATCTGTGGTACATGTAGTAAGAAGCGGTTAAGTGAGATGTTCGAAGCCTGTTGATTGGTAGAGGTCCTTCCTAAGCTGACTAAAATTGTCTAATAGTTACCCAAATATAGCGAAAAGGACGTCACCGGTACAGAAGGGGTTAAAGTGCGGGCTATATCCCGAGACATTTAGGCCTATTTTTTAACCCGTTCTGTACCGGTGATGTCTTTTATATATTGTTCTAGCTATATTTAGACGATTGTGTGCAGTTTAAGAAGGATCTGTGGTAATAAAAACTAAAAAGGTTTAAGGGAGATAGAAGCCTGTAAATTGCCGGAAGCCCTTTTGAAACTGCATAAAACCATCTAATAGTAGCCAGAATAAAGTTAAAAGGACGGTGTCGGTACAGAAGGGGTTAAAGAGCTTTAGTGTGAGCCTGTGCTAAGTCCACGGAAGTATTCTCTGACGCTTTCTCATGACTTTCACCCCAACCAGGCATCCACTCAGGGTGTCAAATGAAAGCCAAAACCACGTCTGAGCAGTTACAATCTATGTACTGTATTAGAAAGTGACGTTGAACCATTGTACAGTATGTATGTATACAGAGTATCAAAGTAAAGCTAAATCGTTTCTTTTTAGTCTTTATTATTGTCTATGCAAATATAAAATTGTGATTTATAGGTCAAATTATGTCTTTGGAAGTGATAAAATGGCCAAAACAATGATATTTTACTTTAATTTTCTTGTATGCGTTCTCATATTCATTCAAGTCTCAAACAAAATTGCTCTGATTTGACACTGTATGTATGTCGCGAGCTGTGGCATAGTCAGTAGAGCATCAGTTGCTGATCAAAGGGTTGGCGGATGGAGGTCGCACTGTCAAAATGTTATTGGTAGATGTTAAGCCCGGGCAACTTGACCTAGCGATTCATAACAAACGCCTAATGTTCATGGCCACCCTTTAGCGGGAATTACGGTGTCTGGCAAAAAAATATGTATGTACCGTATGTATATCCGACCCATGTTCTCCAACTCTCTCTATTTCAGATGAGTACCTACAAAGAGTGTCGGAGTTACGACGGTGGTGGGCCGATACAGAGCCCCACATTCAGGCGCTAGACAAGTACGAGAGTGAAGCCAACACTGCCAGACGACCCAATCCAAACCAAGGAACAACAACGCAAATGCAAGCACCGACAACAACGCAAACACAAGCACCGGGACAAGAAGAAGAAGCACAAGGTAGTCAGCGAAGACTGGGGGAAGCCACAACACAGACATCAGGGCAAGAGGACTGCCCCGAAAGGCAAGTGATTTGAATTCTTACATTGCAGGATTCGAAACTGCATAATAAATTGTAGGCTAGTGCATAATTCTTTAACTGTCTTGATAGCGTAATGCATAAATGCGCGGAATGTCGGTGTGAGTATCCTAGGTTCGAGTCCTTGGAGTGCCACATGCATTTGTTGATTTCATTAATTGAGTTTAGAAGTAAAGTTGGTTGGTGAAAATAATATGAAATAGTACTGTACTGTATATGGAAAGATAGATTTATGGTTCGTAGTTCTTATGGTATCTTTGGAAGGGATAAAATGGCCAAAACAATGTCATCGCATGTTATTTTTCCTGTATTCTTGATTGCATTAATTTCAGTCTCAAAACAGAATTGACCCGGTTTGACATCCTGCTCTCTCTCTTACCACAGAACCTTGAGTATAGCAGAACGAAGAAAAGGGCAAGAACCAGAACATCAAGACCAAGAGAGAATGATACCACAACAGAAACAACCAGGCCAGCCGCAAAGAAATCTACAACCGAACCAGACGCCAGGACAAAAACACGGTGAGGGAGGGAGAGTAGCTGCTGATGGACCTCCACCGTGTACCGTTGCCGACATCAGTGATCGAGCGAGGGTTACTCTTTATTGTCAGGTTAGTGTTGTTGTTGTCGTTGTTCCCTATTCTACCTGGCTGAACAACACCGAGTCCCTAAGGAAGGTCATGGCCACAATCGGGCTTAACCACAGGGCTCTCAAGGAGTGTAGATTATGTTGTTATTGTTGTTGTCGTTCCCCAAGCTGCCTGGCTGAACAGCCCCAAGGCCCTGAGCAAAGCAAAGGCCATAACCGAGCGCCCCCACAGAACCCTCCCTGCCTACCACAATAAAACCTGGCTGACTGAAGCCACTCCATGGCATGAGGAGGGTGCGGAAACCCCCGGGAAACCAAAGGCCCACCCAGGGCCCTGTGCCCCTCAGCAATTATGAAGAGAAAGTTGAGGGGCAAAGGAAAAATGTGAGGCTTTGGCTTCCAATCTTGGTAGATTGGGAGGTCAATCCACGGAAGAGATGCCGTCACTTGAGATCTAGAAAATATATAGTAATAGGAACAGCCAGAGTAAACTATGGGTATGGCAGAGCTCGCTCAATTCTCACTCTGATAGACCAGCCCATCACCACTTATGTTGTTGGCATGGACGCTGTCAAATTATAACGTAAAACTTGCAATATAAATAAACCAAAACAGGAACGACACAATATAAAGACAAAATAACTTATAAATCAAAGTCACTATATGTGGAAATAACGCTTTAGCATAATATAAATGAGACTATTCAAAATCAGGCGATCAAACGAAAGACTATTCACCCCCTAGTCAAGAACAGAGTCCCTTCATCTTGGTCATTTTAATTTGTTTTATTTTGAAAGTTTTACATTAAAATTGATGATGATGCATTTTTTTTTACCAAAATGCACTCCCTATTCAAGATCCGGGCTAGAGTGGATGCCCTGATGTTTTAGTGACTTCAGTGGACAGTTGCCACAGGTTGCTAGACTGCACCGTCCACCAATAGCACTGTCGTCTGCCAATAAAACACACTGTCTTGCCCGAGCCTCCAACCCTCGACCTCTTGGTTTGCAGGCGAGTGCTCTACTAACCGCGCTAGTATATTCGGTAAATGTTTATCACCAACCAGTGACGAGTTTTTCAGGTTATTTTTTGTTGTTTTTTATTTTTTATTTGATATACACTGTTGTTTAATACCAAGGACTGTCGCATTTTACTATTTTCCCATTATCCATCAATCTTAAAACACGGCCCCCGATAGTGGGGAGGGCTCGTTTTTTTTTTTTTTTCAACGTGGATAAAGCCAGTAAGAATGTGGTTTTAAAATTAGCCTAGCCTAACCTCACCTCACCTAACCTAACCTAACCTAACCTAACCTAGTATAATGGGTGGGGGCTGCCGCCCCCACACCCCCGCTAAATCCATGAAATCCGAGCCAAGTTTTGTCATTAGCCTAACCAAATAACCTAACCTAACCTAACCTAGTATTATGGGGTTAACATTAGCCTAACCTAACCTAACCTAGTATTATGGGAAAAGTTGGCTCGGATTTAAGGGATTTAGCGGGGGTGTGGGAGCGGCAGCCCCCACCCATTATACTAGGTTAGGTTAGGTGAGGTTAGGCTAATTTTAACCACATTCTTACTGGCTTTATCCACGTTGAAAAACAAAAAACCCAGCCAACTTTCGAAATGAGGTTAGGATACTGTGATTTTGGACTAAAAAATTGAAAAACCCGAGCCAAGTTTGGTCAAAACTTGGCTCGGGTTTTTCCATTTTCAGGTTTTGTTACTTTTAAATATTGTATTTTCAGAGTTCTTCCAATATTACCCCTTTATTTACGCCTTTTACCCCGCAATTTCCCTGATCATAGCCCTCCCCACTATCGGGGGCCGTGTTTTAAGATTGATGGATAATGGGAAAATAGTAAAATGCGACAGTCCTTGGTATTAAACAACAGTGTATATCAAATAAAAAATAAAAAACAACAAAAAATAACCTGAAAACTCGTCACTGGTTGGTGATAAACATTTACCGTATATTCTGGTACTCTGTTCAATATAAGTAAACCAGATATTTTGACTTCTATTCTGTGTAAATGAAAAGGGGCTAGAGCAAATGGGCTGTACATTTCTACATGTATTCTCTAGCCAACTCTTCCCATATACTGTAGTAGGAATATTAACTTGCTTACCGGTACTCTAGTCTTTTTTTGCGTTATAGAGGTTAGAGGTAAAGATTTTTGGCCTAATTATAATGAATACACTATAGTACAATATACTCTTGCCATAACACTTCCCCCACCATGTCATCACTGTGGCTGAAGGAATATCTCTTGTGTATTTCAGGTTTTGGAGGTTGGAGGCGTCTGTCTGTACGATACCAAGCTTGTTGTGATGAGAGTCACGGATGGAACTTTGGCTCAGGCCAAGTACATACAGGTTAGTTTATTTGGGAGTTTGTACAGTTATTATTACTATGATTAATATTATTTCTCTTGGTCACCAGAAGAGGCATTCCATGATGATTTTTGGAGGAGTCTAACGAAACTAACTAACTAGAAGACGCAACTGTGTTTTAAGTTACTTTTCAGATGGGGCTCAACGGGTTATGAGAGGAATTACTGTACTGCACCGGTATTATATTAATACAGTACATGGTAATTACTGTACTGCACCGGTATTATATTAATACAGTATATGGTAATTACTGTACTGCACCGGTATTATATTAATACAGTACATGGTAATTACTGTACTGCACCGGTATTATATTAATACAGTATATGGTAATTACTGTATTGCACCGGTATTATATAATACAGTACATGGTAATTACTGTACTGCACCGGTATTATATTAATACAGTACATGGTAATTACTGTACTGCACCGGTATTATATTAATACAGTACATGGTAATTACTGTACTGCACCGGTATTATATTAATACAGTATATGGTAATTACTGTACTGCACCGGTATTATATTAATACAGTATATGGTAATTACTGTATTGCACCGGTATTATATTAATACAGTATATGGTAATTACTGTACTGCACCGGTATTATATTAATACAGTATATGGTAATTACTGTACTGCACCGGTATTATATTAATACAGTACATGGTAATTACTGTACTGCACCGGTATTATATTAATACAGTATATGGTAATTACTGTACTGCACCGGTATTATATTAATACAGTACATGGTAATTACTGTACTGCACCGGTATTATATTAATACAGTACATGGTAATTACTGTACTGCACCGGTATTATATTAATACAGTATATGGTAATTACTGTACTGCACCGGTATTATATTAATACAGTACATGGTAATTACTGTACTGCACCGGTATTATATTAATACAGTATATGGTAATTACTGTATTGCACCGGTATTATATTAATACAGTATATGGTAATTACTGTACTGCACCGGTATTATATTAATACAGTATATGGTAATTACTGTACTGCACCGGTATTATATTAATACAGTATATGGTAATTACTGTACTGCACCGGTATTATATTAATACAGTACATGGTAATTACTGTACTGCACCGGTATTATATTAATACAGTATATGGTAATTACTGTACTGCACCGGTATTATATTAATACAGTACATGGTAATTACTGTACTGCACCGGTATTATATTAATACAGTATATGGTAATTATTTGTACGGTACCAGGCTTGTTGCACTGATGGCTGTATTCCTGAACAAACCCCATCATTGTTTGATTAAGTTTGACAAGTACAACTCCAACTAGTCTCAAAAGATAGGATGACCTAGTTGTTGTTGTTGTTCCCCAGGCTGTCTGACCGTACAGCCCCAAAGTCCCGAGCAAGGCCAAGACCTAACGGGAGTCTACACATCCGCCGTTAGATACCGGTACCATTGGGGTGCATATCTCTTCCAATATACTTTTACATTTTCACTAGCAAATTCTTTACTTCATTCTTCTTCTTCTTTTGAGCTTGCCCGTAGACAGTGTAGACAGGGCTGACCTTTGTATCGGTACTGGCTCAGAAACGTTAGTAAGAGGGAAAGTTTAGAGTAGAAGGATAGTACTAGGGACAGTTTTTTGGACCTACCTACCACGTCCCCAACCCCTCACCCCACCTACCCATTTATCTTTCTCCATATCTTCTCTAGTGTCCTCTTCATCATCTCATTAACCCTTTCACACTCATATGACGCAGAGGTTGCCAGATTAGCAATAAGAAATAGAGTTCTCTCACTCTTATAATTATCTCTCCAAAATTAGTTTTCTGCCCACATCTAAATCAAAGACAACTGCAGAGGTTGAAGTAACTAAACTAAAGGTTTCTAAATACCCCTGATGGTAACAAAGGTTTTAAAGTATCCCTAATAGGCTCAAAATCGCGTCATATGTCGGAGAGGGTTAAGGAACCACCTACCCTAATATTATTGTAGTGCTATATACAGGTCTCCCTCACTATCTGATGCCCCGATTTATGATATTATTATAGGTTTTTAGGTGTTTGAATTTTGGCTGGTCCAAGAACACATCCTCATTTACCCCCTTAATTTTAGGGTTCGCTATATGATTTTTTATTTAAGATCGGGTTTTCAGGAACGTAACCCACTTTTCAATCGAGGGACACCTGTACATTACCGTATAGCTTAAAATTTGACTGAAACTCGACAACTTAGCTGAAATGACTTCCCAAACTTGACTAATTCCTTTAACGTGACGATAGTGCGTTGTTATATGTGCGATTAGTTTGCTTGGGAAACAGATTAACTTGCTCATGTAGTAATGTACACCCTATGTGGTGGATTGTGTTCTTTTATTTAATAATTTTTATTTTAGTAAGCGTTGTTTCCACATAGCGATTTTGATAATTTAATTTGACTTTATATTGTCCTTGTCCCAATTTTGGTTTGTTTAGTTTGCAAGTTTTACATTTTAATGTATGCTGAACACGGCAAACAAAACATTAACTAAAATCTCAACATAAAAATACTAATTATAATGTAAAACTTGCAAAATAAACAAACCAAAACAGGGTTGACACAATATAAAGACAAAATAACTTATCAAAATCACTAAAAATATCTCAAAATAATCTAAACAGAATCGCTAAACCAGAACGGAATTTAATGAAGCTATCTTTTCTTTCAGTATGACTTGAGTAAAGGAGCCGACGAGAACCAGGATGGTGAACAGGTTGGTAATGTTGGGTCACCCACGGTCGACGTGCTCTACCCGGCACCTCCTGACGAACTACAACACATAAAGGTAAGACCCAGGACCAGGAGACTCTAAACATTTACCACACTTTGTTTCCTGACGTTGTATCTTAAATGCTGACATAGTAAATTTAGCACCATTAATACCTGTACAGGTACAGTATTAATAAACAAGACATAGCTGCTTTATCAACACTGTACAGTATTAATGTATGTATGTATGTATATATTCTGGCACCTTCCCCATTTTTTTTTTTTTTTTTTTTTTTAATGGGGGTGGCCGACTCGAGACAGAGCCAGTATTAACTCTTTAAAAGCGGGCATGTTTGTTGACATGACCTAGCTGCTGGGCGGGTATATTTACCGAAAACGAGCTTCATTCCATGCTCTTTTTCATGCATAAACAAGAGCCAGAGCATATTGCAATTATATATCCGTGATAGGGCGATAATAGAGCTTTCTGATGACACCTGAATCATACTTGTATGACCACGGGTTATCTTATAGCGATCGCGTAACCGGAGGTGAAAATACCCTAAAATAAGGTAATTTCCGCAGTTTTTCCCTAGTCTCGCGAGATACGGAGGTGGGGATGAGACACAATACGTGCCAGAGATGGCCCCGCGGTGGTGCTGAGTGGTTGAAGGCCGCCTATCGTCCTCCCAACGCACGGACCCTCTCTCAGAGCTCATAATGTGCTCAAAATGGCACCCATCATATGATGGGCACCGCAGGGGTGGCCCATATTCTCTCGCCCGTCATATGACGGGCACCGTCGGTTAGGTGTTAATAGTGCAAAAATTTACAATGTGGATTAATTTTCCTTGCAGGCGGAAGACTACATATGTTTGAAGGGTTTGGTGTGTCGTGCGTTGGAGAACGACGAGTTTGAGTTAGATTTCACGTTAAGCAGCTTCCTCACCACCCTAACCCCTGATCAGCCTCAGTGGGTTGCCCTCCACAGGTAGGTTCAATTAAGGAGAGGTATTTTTTTTTGTGGCCCCCGTTCTCCCTCATGTTTAGCCCCATTAGTTATGAGATGTTAGGGCCATTAGTTTGATATTGTTAAGACCTTTCACCCCTTTTCTTTGTCGATGTTAAGACCTTTTGTGCTATATACAGTAGGTGTTCTATTTTTTTTTTAGTTTGCCCTAACGTTAAACAGCTCCCTCACCACATTAACCCCTGATCAGCCTCAATTGCTTACCCGCCGCAGGTATGTTCAATTAAAGAGAGGTATTTTTTTGTGGCCCCCCTTCTCCCTCATGTTTAGCTCCATTAGTTATGATATTTTAAGATGTTCGCACTATTATTTTGGTATTTTTAAGACCTTTCGCCCTTTTTCTTTATCAATGTTAAGACCTTTTGTGCTATATAGGTGTCTATTTTTCTTACAGTTTCTTACAGTAGATCCTCTGGAAAAAGGCAAACTAGGCCTGTGTATCCAGCTCAGTACCAGTACTTGCACTGCTGCGGTCGTTCACGGTGTTGGCGGCGGCGGTAGCAGACGCAACATTTTTACTATTCTGTATTTTTGTTTTATAATCAAACTTCAAATCTTGTCTTCCCCATGCTTTATCAAGATTACTTTCAAACTCCCTTATTGATTCGGAATCGACTACATACTGGGGCAGTGCGTTCCACTCATTTACCACTATCACAAAATGAGTTCTTTGCCTTCTCAAGCTTATTTCTTTCTTTGTAAATTTTCTTAGAGTGTCCTCTCGTTCTTGTTCCCTCCCGCATCAAGAAGATACCTTCACACGCATCCTCATCGTACTTTCCTGACACTATCTTAAAAGTCTCTATCATATCCCCTCTCTTTCTCCTATATGCCAGTGTCGGAAGCCCCAGTGTCCTCAACCTCTGCTCATAGCCCGTGTTCTTCAACGTTGGTACCAGCTTGCTAGCTCTCCTCTGCACTTTCTCCACTGCTTCTATATCCTTTACCATATATGGAGCCCACACCTGGTTCGCATATTCCAGGTGCGGCCTAACCAGCGCTGTATAGAGGTTCCTGAAGATTTCTTGGTCAAGTGACACAAATGTCCTCCTTATCCTTATTTTTGTTTAGTTTGCCCTGACGTTAAACAGCTCCCTCACCACACTAACCCCTGATCATCCTCAATGGGTAGCCCTCCGTAGGTATGTGCATTTAAGTACAGTACGGGTCTCCCTCGATATACGATTGGGTTACATTCCTGAAAACCCGATCTTCAATAGAAAAATCGTATAGCGAAGCCTAAAATTAAAGGGGTAAATGAGGATGCGTTCTCGGACCAGACAAAACCCCAAACACAAACGCCTAAATCGATTTATGATTGGGTTACGTTCCTGAAAACACTATCTTAATAGAAAAATTGTATAGCGAAACCTAAAATTTATAGGGTAGATGAGGATGCGTTCTCGGACCAACCCAAACACAAACACCTAAACATCTATAATAATATAAATTTGGACATTGGTTAGTGAGGGAGACTTGTATTTTTTTTTTCTTGGCCCTCTTCTCCCTCATGTTTAGCCCCATTAATTGTGAGATTTTAGACATTCGCTCAATTAGTTTGGTAATTTTAAGACCTTTCTTCCCATTTCTTTGTCAATATTAAGGTCTTTTGTGCCATTTATTTATTTTTTTAGTTTGCCCTGACGTTAACCCCCTGAATGCCAGGTCCGTATATATACGGACTAGGGTCTTGTCACGCCCAGTGCCAGGTCCGTATATATACGGACTAGGGTCTTGTCACGCCCAGTGCCAGGTCCGTATATATACGGACTCGCCGAAAAAAAATCGTAGCAGCGAAACGACTGGACCTATGGCTTTCATATTTCTACCACATGTACCTTACCCTTCTGGCTTCTTGCCACCACCAACACAACCCCCTCCCCCCACTCACTCACTGACTATCGGTCGCCTCACAAGGAAAAAAATAATTTCAGCTACATTCGGGACATCGGGGACCTGATTTCTGGCGAAAATGGACAAGGGGAGTGGATTTTTTACCATTATCCTTCCTTTCTCACCCAACTTGATAGATTTAGCCAAAAAAATAAAAATAAAAAATCCTCTGGCACTGGCAGATGCATAGGGTCAATAATTGTCTGGCACTCAGTGGGTTAAGCAGCTCCCTCACCTACATGTATTGGAGCTTTGAATCCGCTACAAGTTATCATATTATTTTGATTTATTTTATTGACTAATATCGTTCTGAACACCAATAACTCATGAAATTATTGAAAGCATATGATCCTCCGGGGATTCGAACCCAGGACACCACATGCAGAACTTACACGCTTTAACTGTTTATTTTTTAGAGTGTTATTTTAAAGCTTTATTTCCACATAGCGATTTTGATAAGTTCTTTTGCCTTTATATTGTGTCGTCCCTGTTTTGGTTTGTTTATTTTGCAAGTTTTACATTATCAAATATATTAATAGGATCAGGTAGGCCAGGTAGTAGCGTATATTATTTTGTTACCGGTACTTTTAATCTCCTACAGACGGTTGAAGGGAGAAACCAGCGAGGAAGCAGACGCAGAAAGAGGTAGCAGACGGTCTGAGAATGAAGTCCAGAGTTGTAACAAGCGACTTCGACCCTCTGACGAACGTCCCAGGCCCTCTCATTCTCCAATACCTCGAATATCCACTGGTAGGTAAAAATTATCCCGTCATTCCAGCTTTTTATATCATTCTAAGGTGTAGTTATTTTGACAGAAGGGTGCTGAACTGGTATGGACATGTTAGATGAAAGGCTTACAAAGAGAATATGTGAGTCAGGTACAAGGGGAGGTAGAGGGGTAGGAAGACCTCCATTGAGATAGAGAAACTGTAGGACAAGCATTGGAAGATAGAGGAATGACTATAGATCAGGCAAGAGAAGTCTTAATAAATAGTTATGAATGGAGAATACCAGTGAATAGGGGAGTGTAAATGTGGTCGTTTGGGAGAGGGGGTCAGGCGCCTGGCCCGGGGAGCCGGTAGAAATGAAGGGTACGCCTGGATGCATGGTGGGCGGGCATTGTGGTACTCCGCTGCGTGTCTGTCTGCAGAAATCGGAGCCTATCAATCTAATCAAACTTTGAACTGTATCAAAATTAATGACCGCGACTGTATGTATGAAACTGTAATTATGTTATGTTGATCCTTTTCAGAAATAGATGGAGACTTCAGGAAGAGTTCTCTGGCCTCAGTAGTGAAGGATCCTGTTCCGGGAGAGGTTGTGGAGGTTATGGCTGTGGTCAAGAGTGTCCGGGTCTTGTCTTCAGAACCATGCACTATCAAACACCACGGTTAGTATTTGGGTGGTCGGGGGGCCGGGAAAGTGCTGGAGGGACCTTGGTGACCCTGGTCTCTGGGTATTCTCCTGGATGACCTAGATTTGTATGAATTTGTATTTTGTTTGTGTGTGTTCATTGATTTCTGTTGTGTTGTCCCTATTCTGGCTCTGTCTTGAGTCGGCCACTCCCCCCACAAAAAAAAAAAAAAAACGGGGGATTGGGCCTGAGTACTGTATATAGAATAGATGTCCAAAAAAATACAATGTAAATCTTGCAAAACAAGCAAACCATAAGCTAGTACCTATACTCTGTTTCATTTCATCTGATGGTAAATTGAATCCCTTAGCAGCTAATTTTGCAAGTTTTTTTCATTATAACTTAATAGAAAAGTATGAAACCACTATGTCTCTGCATCATTATTAAGGCCAAGTTTTTACAATTAGCACTTATAAATCTTCAAAATAACTGAGAAATCTTGATGGGAACTTTGCAATTTACTGTCAGTTGAAAAGAAACAGGCTATAGTAACTACTATACCTTGTTCCAAATAGGTAGGTCAGAAATGTTGAACCCTAACCTCTAACTCTAAAAGGGCTAGAGGAAATGGGCTGTAAATTTCAACATCTATTCCCTGGCTGACCCTTGCGAAATTGTATAAATATTCGCTCAATTACTGTAGTCGTTTGTGAGTTATAGAAGTTAGTGTTTTAGAGCTGGAAACACTAGAACGTATGGAAAGCGAGAGAATGACTAAGAGGGTGTATGAGAGCGAGGTGGAGGGACAGAGGGGGAGAGGTAGACCGAATATGAGGTGGAAGGATGGAGTGAGGAAGTACATGAACGAAGGTGGTGCTGGTTGGGGGGAGGGGCGTCGACTGACTGGGGACAGAGGTGCATGGGGGCGGTTCGTTCGTGGCCACCCCTTCGGGGATCACGGCGTCAGGCAATAGATAGATAGATAGATAGTGTTTTAGAGCTCTGGCCTACTTATTTGGAACAGGATATAGTGATGCAGACCCTTGTACTGGTCATGAGTTGTGCAGTCATTTATAGGTTTGAGGGAGTATTTCTTGTCAAACAAATTACTGACCTTTAGTTGAGGAACAAATAAGTAGAGGTATGAGCCACAGCATGAAGTCAATCTGTCAAGTCGTGTCTATTCAGTCAGGCTTGGTTTCTTGTCTCCTTTACAGCAACCCAGAATACATCATCATCATCAATCAGACGTCACACTTTCAGAGGAAGTGCCCCAAAAGGGATGGCCATGGCAGAAACTGCCTTCAGGCTCCCAAACATGCCTCCACTGACCTACTCCACAGTGCCATTTCCACTAAGTGGATTATGACCTTTAGCACTGAAGGAGCAGACCCAGAGCAGTCCCTCACACGGATGGCAGTTCCACCACTGTTTTGCTATTTTATTAACCCCAGTGGGGCCCTGGCTGGAAGCATACCAAGCACAGGCATTTTCTGAAGATAGGAACCAGTGGTCCACTGCTCCAGAAGTTGTTTGCACCACCAAAGTGGCTGGCGGTGAGGTCACCGCATCCCTACGCCAGAGAGAGAAAGGCCGACTTGTGCCAGTGGTCTGTGAGAGTAAGACACTAGGGAACCATGGGGCACACCATTATGGCCCCACTGCCTTCACCACTCTCAGGAAAAAAGTTAGAAATAAGAATGATGAAAAGGGTAAAGTCAGAACCGGCTATGGGAAGTAGAGGACACCAACCCTCAGTCTGATAGATCCAGCCCATGACTTACATGTTGAGATAAATGTCCTCTCCCCACAGCCTCTAATAATCAAGTGCCCAGTCAACCACTAACCCAGACAATCCCAAACAAAGAATAGAACACGGAGACAATGAAGCAGCTGTACCAAGACAATGAACTATCAAATAAAACAAGTCAACACAGAAACCCAACTGCTTCAACTGAATGAACCAATTAAATTACTGTACAAACAAAACTAATGAACCACAATTCAATGAACACAAAGAATTGAAACACTAACATTTCTTACAGGCCTTTTTTATTTTGGGTGGGGCTGGGAGAGTGCTGGAGTGCCCTTAGTGATCCCTGGTCTCTGGGTCTTCTCCTGGGTGACCTAGATGTGTATGAATTTGTATATATATATATTTGTTTTGGTTGTTGTTGTTGTTGTTGTGTTGTTCCTGTTCGGGCTCTGTCTCAAGTCGGCCACCCCCAGCTATGGGGTATGTGCCTGAGCATATACTGTATACTGTACATACATACAGTACTTATATATGTCATGATAGCGTAATGGTTAGTGCGCGGAATTTCGGTGTGAGTATACTAGGTTCGAATCATAGACTACATATAACCTAGACACGAAAGCGTGACGTCACACGGTTAGCTTGCCGCGCGTCCTAGGGATTTGGTGGAAGCACTATTGTATTGTACTGTAGCAAAGCACCTCAGTGGCTTGTCCTTATTATATAGATAGTCTGTGCGCCGCGTGCACCTGCCAGCTGGCTTGCTGCAGTGTTTCCAAAGTTAAGGGAATATCCGCAAAACGAGGGAGCAATAGATTAAAGAGGGAACGTATTTAAGAGTTAGTTAATGTTGGTAAAAACACTTGTAAATTATTTAGTATAAATTAGATATATATATAAGCAAGATGAAAACATTAAGTATACATATACACTATAAAACATAGGCTACTCATATATGATGCAAGCTGTATACCTTCAAGCAACACAACAAGAATTAAATTGTCATTTTGAATATATATTAGTATGTTACATGTTATGTAGATGCTAATTTGTCAAGTAGCACTAAAACTGGACATTTATACTTATGACATCTAGGGATATTTTGTCCCACCATTGACGTTGGCAACTCCCGAATCTCACATCAACAATGGCGGGTGTTGGAGGAGTTTTGCTTGTATACCTCCTCAGAATGACGACAATTACACGATGACTGGCGCCTTTACAGTAGCCTCTACTTATGTCTATTTAACTATGTCATGTCTGCAGAGTCTCTGGATAATGTTCAATTGCTTATTAATAGCGTTATTAGTACAAGGTAGGGATTATTACGAATTAATGACCAAGGACAAGGATAGTCAATATAATGTCTGTGTGGGGACCCTCCCCTCCCATTGTCCTTTGCGATCGTGCTGCCATCTCTCGAACGCGCGGCTCACTATTTACAGATTTGTGGCGTCTTCTTTCGTGTCTAGGTTATATGTAGTCTATGGTTCGAATCCTTGGAGTACCACATGTATTCATTAGTTTCATTGGTTTCATTAATTAGGTTTGTTTGTAAGTTAATTGGTGGGTTGGTGATGATATGAATATTGCACTGGATAACTAATAACTGTCTTGATAGCGTAATGCATAAATGCGCGGAATTTCGGTGTGAGTATCCTAGGTTCGAGTCCTTGGGGAACCACATGTATTTGTTGATTTAATTAATTGAGTTTAGAAGTAAAGTTGGTTGATTAAAAAATATGACACTATAATAGAGGGATCTGCCTTGTTTGGGCCAATCGGCTTTCTGCAGACCTCCATTTTCAATTAAATATATGGGCCGATTTTTCTCACTATAGACGATTTTATTCAGATTAGGAAGGACCTCTCTAGCAATGATAAGGTTTCAAACTATCTCAATACCCTTCTAACTACCGCAGATCCTTCCTACCGCTATGTGTATATTCTAAACTAACTAACTTTGTCTCTCTCTCTCTCTCTCTCTCTCTCTCTCTCTCTCTCTCTCTCTCTCTCTCTCTCGCTCTCTCTCTCTCTCTCTCTCTCTCGCTCTCTCTCCTCGCTCTCGCTCTCTCTCTCCTCGCTCTCTCTCTCTCGCTCTCTCTCTCTCGCTCTCTCTCTCTCTCTCTCTCTCTCTCTCTCTCTCTCTCTCTCTCTCTCTCTCTCTCTCTCTCTCTCTCTCTCTCTCTCTCTCTCTCTCTCTCTCTCTCTCTCTCTCTCTCTCTCTCTCTCTCTCTCTCTCTTTTCGTGTAAGGGGAGGCAGACTGTTTTTCTGGACTCCCTTCTCCCTAATGTTTAGCCCCACTAGTTTTGAGATCATAAGATGTTCGCCCCATTAGTTTGGTGATTTTAACACCTTTCTCACCATTTCGTTGTCAATTTTAAGACCTTTCGTACCATATAGGTGTCTATTATTTCCTGGCGAGCGATAGCGAGCCTGCAATTTTAAGAGGGACCTGCCGGGATATTTTTTCTACCGAAAAATGTACAAATTCATCTTGAAAGGGGGTCTAGGGGGTGTTTTTCTAAGCTTGATAGAGGTCTAGGGAGGAAACTAAAAACATATGAATACATTAATTAATAGACCAAACAAACGGTCAGTCTCCCCTTAAGTCTATTTGCTACCCTTTTCTTCCACTTTCATTTATTTGGGGTTCTGCTACAAAGTCCTGGTTTGGTGATAGAGTGCTTTAGAAGGATCTGTACCGTGCGAGACAGGTTGGGTATGAAAGGGATCTGCCTAGTGTGGGCCAATCGGCTTTAAGAACATAACATAAGAAAATGGGAGTCTGTTGGGGTATGAAAGGGATCTGCCTAGTGTGGGTCAATCGGCATTTAAGAACTTAACATAAGAAAATGGGAGTCTGTTGGGTATGAAAGGGATCTGCCTAGTGTGGGCCAATCGGCTTTAAGAACATAATTATGAACATAAGAAAATGGGAGTCTGCAGATGGCCGATTGGCCCACGCAAGGCAGATCCCTCTCACACCCAAGCCTGTTTTATGTCCTTATGACATATAGGCTATCGTGGTTAAATAGAGAGAGAGAGAGAGCATGACGACTATCATTAGACAATTTTATGCGTGGTTGTGTCTTTTTAAACCTCTCTTTCACTCCTTAGTTTGGAAATTTTAGATGTTTGACTCCATTAGTCTGGTAATTATATGACGTTTCACCCCAATCTGTTGTCTTAATTCATGGCGAGCGATAGCTATAGCCTACAGAAATAGAAGAGCTGATGATATAGTAGGTGCCCTCTCCATCAATGTGGGTGGATCTCAGCTGAGACCGGCCAACTCGGTTCGAAATCTGGGTGTATATGTGAACTCCCGATTAGATTTCAAAGAGCATGTAAACCAGATAGTTAAAAGTTGTTACTTGCACATCAGAAATCTCTATTTGGTGAAGCCGTTTATAACCAGACGTTGCCTCCTGACGTTGGTTCACTCATTGGTCTTCTCTCGTGTTGATTATTGCAATGCCCTGTTGGTGGGTCTTCCAAATTATATTTTAAAGAAAGTTCAGTCTGTTCTTAACAGGGCCGCAAGACTAATTTTTGGTGTTCCACCTAGAACTCCTACTACATCTCTTCACATAGAACTGCACTGGCTGCCAGTAAGAGCAAGAATAGAATTTAAGTTGTGTTTGGTGACTTTTAAGGTTCTCAAATTTGGTGAGCCTAGGTACCTTGCGGAGCTGCTCAGGCGCCCACCGGCACACCATGGTGTAGTTGTGCGTCATGACAATGACCCTTTTCGTCTTGATGAACCAAGGGCTTTCCAGCAGTCTTCTTTCTTTGAGAGGTCATTCTCCTACATGGCTCCGAGGTTGTATAACAGGTTGCCGCTGTCCATGAGTTCTGTTGAATGCTTCAAGAGACAACTTAAGACTTTTCTCTTTGAGAGAAGCTATGATCTTGAGAGAGGTGTCATGACAGATGGCTATAGAGTTTAGGCTATTTTTCCACTGCTAGTGATTGTTAAATGTGTGTTGTATATAAGCCTTCTTTTGATGCATTTGATTTTGTTCTTTTTTTTCTCTTTCCGAGCGCTAGTGAATTCTTCGGAAAAATTGGCGCTTATGAGAAATAAGTAACATGCTTATTATTATTATTACAATCGGGATATTTACCTACCTATAATGTACATATGTAGCTTGAAGGGGAATTAGAGCATACTAATTATTATATATAGACTATAGTCTGTTCGCTGTAAGTAGGAGAGAAATCATGACCAATCAAGCAGGGCGGGAGGGAGGGTGGGTGGGTGGGTGGGTATGTAGGCTATAATACTTGATAGTATTAGTTTGTGTGTGTAGGCCTATATATGTATGTGTGTGTGTAGTCCAGAAAGCTTGACTATTACCTCTTGTAGCTCAATATAAGGGGCTAGTGCAAATGGGCCGAAATGTCCACACATATTCCCTGGCTGACTCTTCCCAAATGGTAGAAATATTAACTAGATTACCCAAAGGTACTCAAAGGGTTAAGGGGGGATGGGCCGGTTTTCTGGACCACTTTCTCCCTCATGTTTAGCCCCATTAGTTTCAGATGTTAAGATGTTTGCCCCATTAATTAGTCGATTTTAAGACCTTTCGTCCAATATTTAGCTATCTGTGGCTGTCATTCATAGACAATAGGCCTATACGACTCTCCATTCATTAAGAACATAAGAACATAAGAAAATGGGAGTCTGCAAAAAGCCGATCGGCCCATACAAGGCAGATCCCTGTCACACCCAACCCCAATTACAAGGCCCAATTATAGACCCATCTCACTAATACCTTGCGTACTGACCCCACCAAAATGGTCAGAGATTAACACAAGATTACGGGGGTCTGCTGAGCGCCGATTGGCCCACACCTGGGTAGATCTCCCTCACACCCAACCCATCTCGTCCATATGCCTATCTAATTTTATCTTAAAGCTCCCTATCGTTCTTGATCCCACTATATCACTTGGTAGCCTATTCCACCCATCTACAACTCTGTTACCAAACCAATATTTGCCTATATCTTTTCTGAAACGAAATTTATCTAATTTGAAACCATTTGTACGAGTTATTTCGCTATCACTGAGCTTTAGTACATTTTTCATGTCTTCTTTATTAATTCCACTAACCCACTTGAATACCTCTATCATGTCACCTCTAACTCTGCATCTCTCTAACGAATGTAAGCCTAATTTCTTCAACCTTTCTTCATACGGAAGATTTCTAATATTATGGATCATTTTTGTCATTCTATGCTGTACTCTCTCCAATGAATCTATGTCCATTCTGTAATAAGGACACCAAAATTGAACAGCATAATCCATATGGGATCTCACTAATGACAAGTAAAGTTTTAAGATAACATCAGCAGTTCTGTTACTCACACTCCTAGATATGAACCCGAGAATCCTGTTTCCCTTGTTACGAACGCTTATACATTGTTTTCTAGGCTTCAAATCATTGCTAACAAACACACCTAGATCTTTCTCACAGTCTGAGTTTTCTAATTCCATATTAGCTAGTTTATATTTAAAATTTGTATGCATCTTCCCTATCTTTAATACCTTGCATTTGTCAATGTTAAACTTCATCTGCCATATATATATTGTCTATATTGTCTATTGTCTATATTGTCTATATAACACATCTGAGACAACTGAGGATTAAACAGAATAATTCATAATGATTTAGAACTATACAGTACTATACTATACAGTATCACACACAATTATTGTCCTCTCTCCCTCCCTGCCCACCCCGAACCAACTTCCAGAAGCACATCCATACTCATATCTCTCACCGATCCATCCACTCACTCAGACAACACGCAGCTGCATGCACGACCTCCCGAAATCCATCCTTCCGAATCCTCCCTTCCTCGCGAGGAGAGAGTCCACCTGGCCAGGCTGAGATGCGGACACCATCCAGCTCTCCTGAGCTATCAGAAGAGACTGGATGACTCCGTTGTCGACGCCTGCCCGGGATGTAACACAGCACCCCATACCATTAAACACATCATAGAATACTGCATTTCACACAACCACTTATGCCAACAACACAATCTACACTCAATGAGAGCTCTGTGGGAAAGCCCGATCGTGGCCATGGCCTTTCTCAGGGACTCGGGGCTGTTCGGCAAGGCAGCTTGGGGAAAAACAACAACAACAACAACAACAACAACAACTACCATAGATCCTTCCTAAGCTGCATACTATTGTCTAAATATAGCTAGAATACAATATAATACACGTTGCTGGTACTCAAAGGGTTAATGAGTGCCTTCTCTTGCAGATGAAGTCAACAATGGCCGAGCAGCATAGCGTCATAGAAGCCTGAAGACTGGTACTATTTAAGCTAAGTACTGTACAAACTGTTTTGTTATGTGTATTACCAATTTACCGGTATACATATTAGAGTGTCGGTATTACTGTAATCGTAGTGCGTATAGGTTTTGTGTTGCATTAATTTAAGTGATTTTGGCAATTTTAACATCTTTTCCCCAGTTTGCTTGAGCAATATTCGGACCTCTCGTGCAATTGAGGTCAATTTTGATAAGTTCTTTGCTTTTATATTGTCGTCCCAGTTTAGGTTTTCTTATTTTGCAAATTTGCATTTTAATTCCAGTTATTTTTTAGAAGTTGTTGTCTTTATATTGTGCGATTCCAGTTTTGGGGTGCTTTCTTTGCAAGTTTACATTTTAATTTTGATTTAAGCGTTGTTTCCAGCGATTTTGATTAGTTATTTTGTATTTTTACTGTGTTCATATACGTTTTGGTTTGTTTATTTTGCAAGTTTTACATTAGAACTTGGTAATGGGCGTTAATATATGATGTGGCATGAGGGAACTTCTTGATGCTACTGTACTATTAATGAATAGACTCTAGACTGTGTGGCGGTCATTTATTCATATTTTTTCACCAACCAACTTTACTTCTAAATTCAATTAATGAAATCAATAAATACATGTGGCACTCCAAGGACTCGAACCTAGGATACTCACACCGAAATTCCGCGCATTTATGCATTACGCTATCAAGACAGTTAAATAATTATGCGAAGGTGTCTAGACTTCCTCTGTTTTTTTTTTTTTTTTTTATTTTTTTAGTTTCTATTATGTAGGGCCTGATAAGAACAGTACAGTACTGTATATTAGGCTTGATAAGAACAGATACTCTTTAGTTTAGGAGATAAGAACAGATACTCTTTAGTTTTGGATGCCGAGGAAATATAGACACTGTAAATTACCACCTGTGTTAACTGTCTTGATAGCGTAATGCATAGTGCGCGGAATTTCGATGAGAGTATCCTGGGTTGGAGTCCTCGGAGTGCCACATGTATTTGTTGATTTCATTACTTGAGTTTAGATGTGAAGTTGGTTGGTGTAAAGAAACATGATAATATAATATCTGGTACCGGTAAAATTACATAACTTTGGAAGAGGACATAATTTCGGACATTCTGGAATAAAATTTAATAAACCGCAGTTATAGGATTAATACATGATGTTATGGAAAACAAGCAAGTCTGCGGTGTTGTTCCATAATGCAGAGCCATTTTTGTATAACTGTACTTTATATACTTTTATCCACTAATGTGTGAAGTATACTCCCTTGACGGAAGTTAGGCCTTTTTACGGTACCCGTTCTGTCGGATCTGTCTTTAGTGGTAGGGTTGTCTTAAGTTACCTTTTCCTGCATTATGTATAGGCTGCTAATTTCTTTTGTTTTTTTAAATATAAAACTTGTAAAACAAGCAAATTTTTTGGTGTATTTCTTTAGATATTTATTATTCAATTTACTCGCTAGACCTCCATCAAGCTTTAAATAACACCCCCTAGATTCTCATTAGAGTTAAATTTATACATGTTTCGGTAGAAAAAATATCCCGACCAAAGGACGATTCCTCCTAAAACTACAGGCTCGCTATCGATCGTCAGGAAAGAAATTACACCTTAATGGCATGAAAGGCCCTAATATTGACAAACAAAAGGGTTAAAGTTCTTAAAATCGCTAAAATAGTTGGTCGACCGTCCCAAGATTTCTAAACTAATGGGGCTAAACATGAGGGAGATGGGGGCCCCGAAAAAACCAACCATCCCCCCTTTAAGTGACCACCCTCCTGTGAAGAGGAACAAGCTATAAATACAATTACAGACTTAATGAGTTGCCTCGCCCTATGGAAGCATATGCAGGCTATTCATTTGTGGCCATCCCCTCGGGCATTAAGGGGGGCTGGCTGGCTTTTTCTGGGCCCCCTTCTCCCTCATGTTTAGCCCCGTTAGTTCTGAAATTTTATAACATTTGGCAATTTTAACATCTTTTCCCCAGTTTGCTTGAGCAATATTCGGACCTCTCGTGCAATTGAGGTCAATTTTGATAAGTTCTTTGCTTTTATATTGTCGTCCCAGTTTAGGTTTTCTTATTTTGCAAATTTGCATTTTAATTCCAGTTATTTTTTAGAAGTTGTTGTCTTTATATTGTGCGATTCCAGTTTTGGGGTGCTTTCTTTGCAAGTTTACATTTTAATTTTGATTTAAGCGTTGTTTCCAGCGATTTTGATTAGTTATTTTGTATTTTTACTGTGTTCATATACGTTTTGGTTTGTTTATTTTGCAAGTTTTACATTAGAACTTGGTAATGGGCGTTAATATATGATGTGGCATGAGGGAACTTCTTGATGCTACTGTACTATTAATGAATAGACTCTAGACTGTGTGGCGGTCATTTATTCATATTTTTTCACCAACCAACTTTACTTCTAAATTCAATTAATGAAATCAATAAATACATGTGGCACTCCAAGGACTCGAACCTAGGATACTCACACCGAAATTCCGCGCATTTATGCATTACGCTATCAAGACAGTTAAATAATTATGCGAAGGTGTCTAGACTTCCTCTGTTTTTTTATTTTATTTTATTTTTTTAGTTTCTATTATGTAGGGCCTGATAAGAACAGTACAGTACTGTATATTAGGCTGATAAGAACAGATACTCTTTAGTTTAGGAGATAAGAACAGATACTCTTTAGTTTTGGATGCCGAGGAAATATAGACACTGTAAATTACCACCTGTGTTAACTGTCTTGATAGCGTAATGCATAGTGCGCGGAATTTCGATGAGAGTATCCTGGGTTGGAGTCCTCGGAGTGCCACATGTATTTGTTGATTTCATTACTTGAGTTTAGATGTGAAGTTGGTTGGTGTAAAGAAACATGATAATATAATATCTGGTACCGGTAAAATTACATAACTTTGGAAGAGGACATAATTTCGGACATTCTGGAATAAAATTTAATAAACCGCAGTTATAGGATAAATACATGATGTTATGGAAAAACAAGCAAGTCTGCGGTGTTGTTCCATAATGCAGAGCCATTTTTCTATAACTTTCCTTACTGTATCCACTAATGTGTGAAGTATACGCCCTTGACGGAAGTTAGGCTTTTTTACGGTACCCGTTCTGTCGGATCTGTCTTTAGTGGTAGGGTTGGTCTTTTACCTTTTCGTGCATTATGTATAGGCTGCTAATTTCTTTTGTTTTTTTAAATATAAAACTTGTAAAACAAGCACATTTTTTGGTGTATTTCTTTAGATATTTATTATTCAATTTACTCGCTAGACCTCCATCAAGCTTTAACCCCTAAATGTCGGCGCGCAACATAAGTCGAGTATAATAAATCTGGACTATCTGGCGGCGCGCGACATAGGTCGTGTGGCAATTTCAGCACGTAATGTTGCTGAGAGAGAGAGACAAGTGGTGGCAGGAGAGTAGCGAGCGTATGACTGCTCCAGACCACCGCGGCGAATCTACTGACACGAATCCCACCTCCTCCCTCCCTCTCTCACTCGCTACATACTGATTTGTATGGGGAAAGTTCCGAATTACATGCTTTTTGCACTCGTGTTGCGCGGTTGTTGCAAGAAAACTAGCCGTCATAAAAGGATCGTTGTGGTGTCATTGGAAAGCTCTGTTTATGCCCTTTCAGGGATAGATACTTGTTTTATGCTCTGGGTATTGTTTATGCATGAAAATGAGCACGGAAACAACCCTATTTAGGGTAAAAAAAAAACACTGGGCGGCACAGTGTAAAATACCCTACCACCCGCTAAATAAGGGTTAAAAAGGGACAGGGCCCAAATAAAGGAATGTTGGAGCCAAAATGCCGGTACAGTACAGTCACCTGTTCTGAAAGGGTTAATGAAAGAGCAGAAATTATCACTCCGTCTTTCAAGTACAGTATTGTATATGTATTTATAATTGTTACGTACAATTGGGGGTATTACGTGTTGTCATAGATTCCAGTGGTTTTCGCTCAAGAAGTGTTATTGATATCTTTATAGTTACTGGGAAAAGTGCTTATCCCTCAGAGTATTAGTCAGTGTCCGAAACTTTGTGAAATATCTGACAACACTTATTAACCTCGACCGTGCAATTTTAATTACCAAAATGTTGTTGCAGATCTGTATATCCCGGCTCGGGCCTGTCGAGCAGTCGAACACCAAGCCGACTAGATCACCTAGGACGCCTGGGTTGTCTTCATGCATTGGTAATTTTAAGGTAAGCTTTATAAGATTTAACATTTTAACCTTTTCATTAATATTAAGTTGTTATCTTTGCGAAGTAATTATTATAGGAAGATACAAATGAACTTTCCAATGTTAGTAAATGATTAATGAAATAAATATTTATCATAGATTTATCTAGCTTAGCAAAATTTAACGTACAGTAACCAAAAATGTACAGCACATTGTTAATTTCATTAATCGATTTTAGGAGTAGAGTTAGAGTTAGAGTTATGTTCAGAGAATGGATGAAGACAGAATGCCAAGAAAGATATATGGGAGTCAGGTGAGTGGAACCGCTAGTAGTGGAAGACCACCTATGGTATGGGAAAAGAAAGTGGAAAAATATATTGAAGAAAAACTTCCACGTAGTGGAAGGGGCATTGTGGCACGGGCAAAGGAGGCATGTCTTGACAAAGTAGCTTGGAGACGTTTCTGTCATGGCCATCCTCTAGTGGGGGTTTCCCAGGGGGAAGCAAGGCGTCGGAGATGATGATGATGATGATGGTTCTTCCCTCGTCCCTCACCACAAAATCTCCCTTGTCGATCTTCTCAAAACCTTTCACACACTTAAACATCATGATCATGTCACCTCTCTCTCTCCTCTCGCTCAGCGTTGGCAACTTTAGCCTCTCCAATCTCTCCTCATAAGGCAGGTCTCTAAGGCTAGCTATCATCTTAGTGGCAACTCTCTGAACTCTTTCCAGTTTTTTATTATGTTTTATAAGGTGTGGAGACCACACCACTGCTGCATACTCCAGTCTTGGTCGTATTATTGTCCCTATTATTTTTGCTAACATCTCTTCATCTAAATAATTCAGAGCTATTCTCATGTTAGTCAACACTGCATAGGTTTCACCAGTTATTTTATTTATATGCTGTTCAGGTGACAAGCTGTCTGCCACAACTACCCCTAGGTCTTTTGCTTTCACAGCTTTACTAATTATTTCATCTCCTATTTTATATCCCCAAGAAGGTCTATATTTACTTTTTCCCATCTCAAGAACCTGACACTTACTCGTGTTGAATTCCATTTTCCAAGTTTGACTCCACTCATATAACTTATCTAGGTCTCTCTGTAATTCTTCACAACTACTCCTACTTGTAATATGCTTCATTAATTTTGCATCATCAGCAAACATAGATATATATGAGCCTATTCCCATTTGAAGGTCGTTGATGAAAACCAAAAACATGATTGGGGCCAACACCGATCCTTGAGGCACTCCGCTTTTTACCCTTTTCCACGAGGAGAACTTTCCTTTTATTACTGTTCGCATTTCCCTCCCAATTAAATAGTTTTCCATCCACTTTAATAATACTCCCTCAACCCGCCCCACAGTCCCGAGCTTCCACAACAATCTCTTATGAGGCACCTTATCAAATGCCTTCTTGAAATCTAAGTAAATACAATCTACCCACCCCTCCCTCCCTTGTACAATGTCAATTACCCTATCATAGTAACTCAACAAATTTGTGGTACACGAATGTCCTTTTCTGAACCCGAACTGCTTGCTTGAAATTATTTCCCTCTCCTCCAACATACCCACCCATCTTTTTCTAATAATCTTTTCACAAAGCTTGCATATAACACTCGTTAAGGATACCGGTCGATAATTTAGCGGGTCTTCTTTATTTCCACTTTTATATATTGGAGTTATATTTGCTTGTTTCCATTCTAAGGGAAGTTCCCCCTTGTTTAATGAGTGTTGAACAATATTAAAAATAGGTCTCACTAGTTGTTCAGAACATTCTCTTAATACCCATCCAGCAATGTTATCTGGGCCCATAGATTTTCTCACGTCCAATTCTTCCAACAATGATTTTAGTTCATCCTTGTTGACTTCTATCGACTCTAGTCCCTGTATCTCGTTCAATTCCACCACAGGTTCTACATAGTCATCCTCCTCCACAAACACGGATGCTAATGTATCATTCATAATTTCACACATACCCACTGTGTCTTCATATAATTGACCCTCTACCCTAAGCTTTGTTATTTTGTCCTTTATTTTGTTTTGCCGTTGATATAACTATAGAACAGTTTGGGTTCTTTATTACATTTATTTACTATATCTTTTTCAAAGTTCTTTTTCTCCTCTCTTATAGTCTTGACATAGTTGTTTCTAGCATTCTTATACTCATTCCATTTTTCCTCAGTGTGTCTCCTTCTCACTTTATTCCATGCAGAGTCCTTTTTGTTCTGGGCAATGTGACATCGCATGTTAAACCACTCTTTCTCCTTAGCCAGCTTTCTATCCTTAAATGTTGGTACATATTTATCTACAGCATTGTTGATGTTAGTGATGGGTGTACTGTTTAGAGTTGTGAAGTGTTGTTCTGTCTCATTTGTAAATGCTTCCCAGTTAGCTCTTTTATAATTGGTGTATGTGTGTTTGTGGCTAGCTGGGGTGAGTCTGGTTTTGGTGGTGATAATGATCGGGAGGTGGTCAGAGCCTAAGTTCTCCAGGATGTTGTGGGGGCGATGTCTGGAGATGATGGGGTTTATAGAGGGCTTGGTGAGGAATATGGGTATGTTGATGGATGTCGTTAAGGATGATGTTTGGTTTTGTAGTACCAGCCCTCTGTCTGTGTCGGGGTTGTCGACAGCCGACTCTGGCGTTGAAGTCACCACCCATGATGTGTGGGGTGTTTGTGATTAAGGTTATGTATGTGTTATGTATGGATTTGTTGCCAGTGCGTATTTTAATTGATTGTATTTCTGTTGTGTTATCATTTGGGGGGAGGAGGGATTTGGTTTGTACACTGGTTACTATGTATGATATTTCATTGTGTACCAGGGTGATGAGTCCACCGCCCCCGCCGACAGCCCGGTCTTGTCTGATGGTGGTGAAATTATGAAATGTGGGTGTTTTTTGTGATGTGCGGAGTTTTGTTACTTGCTGCGGTCGTTCACGGTGTTGGCGGCGGCGGTAGCAGACGCAACATTTTTACTATTCTGTATTTTTGTTTTATAATCAAACTTCAAATCTTGTCTTCCCCATGCTTTATCAAGATTACTTTCAAACTCCCTTATTGATTCGGAATCGACTACATACTGGGGCAGTGCGTTCCACTCATTTACCACTCTATCACAAAATGAGTTCTTTGCCTTCTCAAGCCTATTTCTTTCTTTGTAAATTTTCTTAGAGTGTCCTCTCGTTCTTGTTCCCTCCCGCATCAAGAAGATACCTTCACACACATCCTCATCGTACTTTCCTGACACTATCTTAAAAGTCTCTATCATATCCCCTCTCTTTCTCCTATATGCCAGTGTCGGAAGCCCCAGTGTCCTCAACCTCTGCTCATAGCCCGCGTTCTTCAACGTTGGTACCAGCTTGCTAGCTCTCCTCTGCACTTTCTCCACTGCTTCTATATCCTTTACCATATATGGAGCCCACACCTGGTTCACCATATTCCAGGTGCGGCCTAACCAGCACTGTATAGAGATTCCTGAAGATTTCTTCGTCAAGTGACACAAATGTCCTCCTTATCAGCCCTACAATTCTATTGGCTTTGTTTATCTTTTCCGCTAAATGTTCTGAGAAATTTAACTTTTGTCTATCACTACTCCTATATCCTTTTCTGCACTCACTTCCTCCATCGCTTCATACATACTGTATCCTACCTTGTCTATCTTGCTGGTCCCAATCCGCATGTACTTGCATTTTTTTGGATGAAAAGGCATTAACCAATGCTCAGACCATCCCTTCATGCCCTCCTATTCCATTCACCAGTACCCTCTGTCTCCGATCTTTCAGGAAGGCTTCTATCCATTTCACACATTTCTCCCCTATATTATAGCTTCTAACTTTCTCTATTAACCTTTTATGTGGGACCTTATCGAAGGCCTTTATAAAATCGCAATTACATCACCATCTTCTAGAATTTGCATCCAATCATCTACCACCTTAACCCTCTCACCACGGAAGGGCTCTTGAACGCCCATAAAAAAGCATATAACAGGTACCCGGAAGGGCTCTTGAAAGTCCAGTGGTTGAAAGCCTGTGAGCTTCGTGTGCGAGGCGTCGGTCCGACGCATGTAAACAACAGCCGGCTGGACCGACGCCCCGCATCTCCGGCCACAAGAAGGAGAGCGTCGCTTGTTCGTGTGTGCCTGTATGTTGTTGCTAGTATCGAAAAGTAGTGTAAAGTGGCTGTTTTGGCCATAAAGTTATCTCCAATGAAATCATCATCACAACTCAACCAGTTGACTTAGAGAGCTCTACTTAATGCCATTCTACAGGTAAATAACACAGCTATGCTTGGGGATGCGCGGGAAGCAGTCTGATTAACAAATATACGGTAGCCTAGCCTAGACGTTTTTCGGCCAAAACACCCGGGTTTCGAGGAATATATATATAATACATAGCCGGGGCTGGAGGGTTAATTAGCTGTAGTACCGTCGACCTCCCCGGCAAGAATCCGAACTGTCTCCCACTGAAAAGTTGGTTTGACTTCATATGATCCATTATTCCTTCTCTAATTACCGTTTCCATTAGTTTACACACAACACTTGTCAACTGACTGGTCTATAATTCCCTGGGTCATTTCTCTTTCCCTTCTTAAATATAGCTGTTATGTTCGCCTCTCTCCAGTCCATCGGGATTTGTCCTGTATTAAACGATACCTCAAATAACATTTTCAATGGCTCTACTAACATCTCCCCTCCTTCCTTTATGATTCTTGGGTGTATCCCATCCGGTCCCGGTGACTTACTTCTGTTCATTTTTTCTATAGCCCTTCTTATTCTAGCATGGGAAAACTCTTATTAGTTCTAGTGCCGGTGCCTGTTTGATGGGAATAGTAGGCACTGCATCATCCAACTCCACTGTTAGTACCCCCCCAAAGTATTTCCCCAGCACCTCTGCTTTATCCTTATTGCTTTATCCTTATCTGTCTCCGCTCTATTCCCATCATTCAAACCCCCCTACCAGCTCTGAGATCCCTACTCTTCTTGTTAACTTTTCCTGAATGTACTTCCAGAATATTTTTGGATTATCCTTCACATTTCTAGCTATCTCTCTCTCCCTCTCCTTCACCCCCTTCCTTGTTTCCCACCTTATTTTATTGTTTATTTGTCTGCGTTCCAGATCCACTTCCTTAGCCTCTATACTAGACCCCCTGTTCTTTTTTAACAATTTTAATCTTTCCCACAATCGTTTCTTTCTTCTAATCAATATCCAAAGCTTTCTTTTCATTGGCAATTCTGGGTTAGTTCTTTTCCTCAATTTTGTTTTATCCTTATATTCCCTTACTGGTACACTTTTGGATACAGCATTCTCCAGTTTGACTCTAATTTTCCTCCACATTCCTTCAGCGTCTTCACCGTTCAAGTATTCCCCCCAGTCAATGTCCAAACACCGTCTCAGCAGCTCATAATCTGCTCTATCATACATGTATATTTTTCTATTGCTTCTATTATCCCTCTCTGATTTAATGTTACAACTAAAGCTTATACAGGCATGGTCACTATGACCTATAGGGCTATCCACATTAACATGTTCCACTATATCCTCTTCATTGCTAAAAATCAAATCAAGTACACTCCCCTGCGTCCCATCTCTATATCTTGTCATCTCTACAATATGTTGCGTTAAAAAACAATCTCTCACTTTCTCTACAAACTTATTTTCCAGGCTACCCTGTCCCGCTGGAGTAGTACAATTTGCCCAGTTGATCCTTGGCAAATTGAAATCTCCAATCAAAATTTTATATTTGTTCTCTCTATTATCTATCTCCTCCATTGCTTTCAGTAGGTTATCATCCTCTCCCCTGCTATTATTTGGGCTTCTATATATAGAGGCAATTAGAATTGATCCTCTTACACATTTTACTTCAATACACAAATACTCACAATACTGCTGTCTCATATCCACCTCATTAACCTTGAGCTCTTTTCTTACATAAATAAACAGTCCTCTTCCAACCTCTGCTCTAATAGCATTTCTCTCATATAACTCAAAACCCTCCAAACTATATTCCACCAGTTCCCTTTCAATTCTAAAATTGTTTGGTCTTACTTCCTGTAGGGCTATGACATCAGGTTTTTCCTCTTCATCCTGCAACCTACATATCAGTTCTCTTTTCTTGTCCTGGGTAAACACATCCACATTACTAAACATAATCCTTAATCCATCTACCATTCCTTCAGCAATTACACCATCCCGCTCCTCCAGTCCGTACCCTACTCCCCTGTTAGCACTACTGGGTCTGCCTCTTTGTCTCCTGTGACACCTCCACTCCGTTCTCCTCCTCCGTCACAACTCCCATCACATTCTCTCCCCTCCCTTCTACTCTTATAAACCACTTCCTCACTTTTCCATCCCTCACTCTCCAGTAAAAATTTCTCTTATCCTCCTCATCCAACTTTCCATTATTTTCATCAGCCTTTTCTTGTAATTCCTTAATTTTTTTCCTTTGTTCTATACTCAAATCCTTCTTTAGTCTTATGTGTTTCAGTTTATCATTTGTATTTAGCCTCCAACTAAAATTTGTCAGTCTCCGCCACTACCCTAGTTTTAAACTGTACCCTAGTTTTAAACTGTACCCTTAATAGGTCTCATCTCTCCCCTTTTATATCTACCTATCCTACTGACCTCTTCCACCTGCCCTTCCCATCCATATTCGTCCTCATTCACACCTTTCAAGACCTCCTTCACTGTCTCCATATCCCTCACTTTTCTCACACCATTATCATTCATATGAGTCTCTATATCTCCATACAAGATTACACCCCTATCCCTGTCCATGGCCTCCCTCACGACACTCTCCTTGTTCTTCATGACTCCTACAACTGCACTCTCAAAACTTTTTTTGGTCATATTCATTTCTTCCTTTTGCTCTTTCATAATATCCTCCAAATCCTTGACTTTTTGTTTACCTACCACCGTCCATGCAGTCGACTCCTTTACTTCCGTGAAACGTCCTTCGTATTCCTTCAGCTGCTCCTTCAATGCCATATTCTCTGCTCCCAGTTCATCTACCCTTTTCAATACCATCTCTAGGCTCTCATTAACTGCCAAAATAGGCCTGCATTCACTTCCTTCGCTAGGCCTATTCCCTTCCCCACCTGTCACACCACATATTACACACAGTGCCTTAACTTTCTCACCAATATCCCCCTTCCATTTCTCCGTATCACTCATCCACTGTGTACAGTACAGTACTGATATGAAGCAGAGACATGCTGTACTAATTTCCCATTTACCTACTAAGTATCGAAAATTCAGTTGTTGGTTATAACGTAGAATGACAAAAATTATCCATAATATTAGAAGTCTTCCGTATGAAGAAAGGTTGAAGAAATTAGGCTTACATTCGTTAGAGAGACGCAGAGTTAGAGGGGACATGATAGAGGTGTTAAAGAGTGGGATTAATAAAGGGGACATGAAAAATGTACTAAAGCTCAGTGATAGCGAAAGAACTCGTACAAATGGTTTCAAATTAGATAAATTTTGTTTCAAGAAAGATATAGGAAAATATTGGTTTGGTAACAGAGTTGAGGATAGGTGGAATAGGCTGCTAAGTTATATAGTGGGATCAAGAACGATAGGGAGCTTTAAGATAAAATTAGATAGGCATATGGACGAGATGGGTTGGGTGTGAGGGGGATCTGTCAGGTGGATACAAGCCAGGGAAAGAGAAAAGGAGAGAAAGATAAACAAAAAAGCCGGTGACCCCCCTAAGAATATAAGAAAATATGAGTCTGCAGAAAGCCGATTGGCCCACACAAGGCAGATCCCTCTCACACCCAACCCTAATTATAGTAGGCCCAACTCACTAACACCAAACAAAATCTAGCCTCACAATATTAACCCCTTCTGTACCGATAACGTTCTTTTAACTTTATTCTGGCTACTATTAGACTATTATATTCAGTTTAAAAAGGGCTTCCATCAATTAACAGGCTTTGAGTTATCTCACTTAAGCCTTTGTACTACCACAGATCCTTCTTAACCTACATAAAATCGTCTAAATATTGCTAGAATTATATAAAAAAAAACGTCACCGGTACAAAAGGGGTTAAAATTTACCTCTAGGACTCAAAGGGGTGAATATAATCTCGATAAACCCTCTGAATAACACAGGTCCCTCTTAAGCTGCATAAAGTAGACTATTGTAAAGGTAAAAAGACATCACCAGTTACAGAAAGGGTTAACAGAAAGTACTGGATGGGTGGGGAGACTGATAAAGCGAAAGGAGGAGTGGGTGTTCTGGTGGCTGAAGAGCTGGCGGAAAGTGTGCTTCAGATTACGAGAGTTAGTGAAAGGCTGATTGTTTTGAAGTTGAAAGTTGGTGAAAGAATTCTGAATGTGATATCTGCATATGCCCCACAGGCTGGTTTACAGAAAGAGATAAAAGAGGACTTCTGGAATGACACCGTCAGTGTCATTTCAGGCCTCTCGGAGAACGAAATAACTATCGTGGGGGGGGACCTCAATGGTCACGTGGGAGCATCTGCAGATGGATACGAGGGGGGTACATGGAGGAATTGGTTACGGAAGGAGAAATCTAGAAGGCGAATATATATTGGAGTCCTGCGTTGCACTCAACTTTGTGTGTAACACAAAGTTCAAGAAAAGACAGAGCCACCTGATCACATATAACTCTGGGGTCTCCAGTAGCCAGATAGATTACTTCTTGGTTAACAGGAAAGACTGGAAACTAGTTCGAGATGTAAAGGTCATCCCGAGCGAAGAATGTATCCCCCAGCATAAGATGTGTGCGACATGAGCTTATACAGAGATCCTAAGCGCAAGAAGGTTTACATACCCAAAAGGAAAGTGTGGCTGCTGAAGGACAAGGAAGTTAGGGATAGGTTTCATAATGAACTGGAGGAAATGAATAGAAATAAGGAAGCTAGGCCTAACGATGTAAATAGCCAATGTAACTTTCTTAAGCATAGCCTTATCGCTGCCACTGACAAAGTCTGTGGGAAACAAAGGGTCACCCCAGGAATAACACCTCTTGGTGGTGGAACGATGAGGTAGAACATGCTGTGAAAGAGAAAAGGAGATGCTTCAAAGCATGGAAGAAAGGAGGCAGCAGGGAGGAATACCAGGCAGCTAAACGAACTGCCAAAAGAGTTATTTACAATGCTAAAAATTGCATTAAGGACCTGGTCCTCGAACAAGTGTGTAACACTGACAATCCCAATGGGATCTTCAACCTAGCTAGGCGAGTTAAAAATGACAGTTGGGATATTATAGGTGAACAGTGTGTTAGAGATGATAATGGGAAGATTGTGTATGCAGAAAATGAAATCAGAGAAGCATGGAAGGTACACTATGAACGATTGCTAAATGTAGAGTTTGAATGGGATAAGGAACAGCTTAGTATCGAAAAACCAATATCTGGGCCCCCTCCTTTGATAGCACCAGCTGTAGTGAGCGACGCAATCAATAAAATGAAGGACGGTAAAGCTCCAGGTTGCTCCGACATTGTCGCCGAGATGATAAAAGCCTCAGGGGAGATTGGTGTAAACTTAGTCACTGAGTTGATAAACACCATTATTAAAGATGAGAAAATCCCAGAGGATTGGCTCAAAAGTGTAATAGTAAATATATACAAAGGAAAAGGGGATGCGCTAGATAGAGGAAATTATAGGGGCCTGAAAATGCTTGACCAAATCATGAAGGTCTGTGAGAGAGTCCTTGAGGGTTTGATCAGGCAAAGCATCTCTATTGATGATATGCAGTTTGGTTTTACGCCAGGACGTGGTATCTTCATGCTATCTTCATAGTCAGGCAGATACAGGAAAGATACTTACTAAAAGGCAGGGATCTTTACTTTGTGTTTGTGGACCTGGAGAAGGCCTTTGATAGGGTACCTAGAGATGTTGTACAGTGGGCTATGAGGAAACTTGGTGTGGAAGAGTGGCTGGTGCGTGTGATAATGAAGATGTATGAGGATTCGCGAAGTTCGGTGAGGGTGAAGGGTGTACTGAGTGATGAGTTCGCAGTCCGTGTTGGAGTCCATCAGGGTTCAGTGTTAAGCCCCCTCCTCTTTATTATGGTCTTGGAGGCGCTGTCTAGAATTTTTAGAGGTGGACTCTCGTTGGAACTGTTTTATGCAGACGATTTAGTCCTAATAGCTGACAGTATGCAGGATGCTGAGGCCAAATTCAGAGAGTGGAGAGAGGGCATGGCGAGCAAGGGTTTAAGAGTCAATATTAACAAAACCAAGGTTATGCATTGTAGTTTGAGACGAGGCAATGTGGAAAAGAGCGGTGCATACCCATGTGTAGTGTGTGGAAAGGGAGTGGGCGTTAACTCAATTCAATGTAGCATCTGTCGATGTTGGGTACACCATGGGAGTAAGCGCTGTAGTAGAATAAAGGGGCCCCTGCCGAAGGATAAGTCAGAAATAGAGAAATTTGAGTGCGTAGTGTGCAAAGGCGAGCTTGTGTTAAGAGATGATCCTGTGGCTGTGAATTTTGGAAATGAGTCTTTGGAGCTGGTGAACAAGTTTTGTTACCTAGGAGATACCATCTCTGCCGGTGGTGGGGCTGAGGCTGCCACTGTTGCTAGAATTAGGTGTGGCTGGGGGAAGTTCAGAGAATTGATGCCAATCCTGACCATGAAAAGAATACCTCTCCCCCTGAAGGGAAAGGTGTATGCCTCATGTGTTAGAAGTGCAATGACGTATGCCTCAGAAACATGGGCCGTTAAAGTAGAGGATGTCAACAGAATGGAGCGTAATGAGATGAGAATGGTGAGATGGATGTGTGGGGCCAGGCTACAGGATAGAATAACAAATGTTGAGCTGAGGAGACGTTTAGGTATAAAGAGTATTAGCGAGGTGATGCGTACAAGTAGACTGGGATGGTATGGACATGTGGAGAGAATGGATGAACAAAATTGGGACAAAAATGCAGGTCTGTGATTGTGGAGGGAGCTGCACCAAGGGGTGGACCGAGGAAGACCTGGGATCGGACTATACGCGCCGATCTCAAATCCAAGAACTTGACAAGTGAAGCAGCCCTTAACAGGGGTTGCCTGGAATGCCGCCATTAGGACAAGAGACTGAAACTGCACTTATGTGTGGAACACTCAGTCTTAAAATTTTATGTATGTATGTATGTATGTATCGTAAATTGCCGGAAAAATCGCTGGTGTGATACCGGCCTTAGCAAACTCCATAATAGGCTATCCGTACGGTACAGTCCCGTTCAATAACGACTATACCGTACATTATATAACTACCCTTATGTTTAGCCCCATTGATTTTCATATTTTAAGACATTCGCCCCATTAGTTTGGCGATTTTAAGAACTATCGCCCCATTTTCTTGTCAATATTAACACCTTTCGTGATATTTAGGTGTCGATTTTGACCCTGTAATTTTGGAAGAACAGACCTTCGGCCGGGATATTTTTCTATCGAAAAATGTACACATTAATGTAGAAGGGGTAACTAATGAATGTTTGTTTTTAAAGTTTGATGGAGGACTTGGGAGGAAACTAATACAATACTAAAAAAATACATAAATGAGCAAATAAATACGTCCATCTCCCCTTAACCCCTTCTGTACTGACGACGTCTTTTCATTGTATCCATATATTATTATATTTTTTAATTAATGAGGTCTTCGGAGGACACAAATAAATAATAAATATATACGGTATATGAACAAATGAATACAACCCCCCCCCCCTCCCTTAATTATATCAATAGTATAATTATGTTTCATGTAGTAAAAGTATCCAATTAATCCTATTTGGATGTCATTTCCATATCACCCGTTATGCTTCATTAGTTTGGAGATTTTAAGATGTTTCATCTCATTAATTTGGCGATAATAAGCTGCTTCACCCCATTCAGGTATCATTTTCTCAGGCCGAACGATAGCGAGCCTGTATATTCTAAGAAATCTATCGAAAATCTAACGAAAAAATATATACAAATTTAACAAATTTAGCTTGAAGGGAGTGCAGGTGGGCATTTCTAAGTTGGAAGGAAATCTGGCAAGGCGTTTTTATTAGCCTAGGGGACAAACTATAATACATTGCTGGAAATACCAAAAGCATGCAAGATTCTCAATAATAATTAACCTCTTCTTTACCGGGGACGTCCTTTGTATTTTATTCTAGCAATATTTAGAGGATTTTGTGCAGCTTAAGCAGGTCCCCATATCAGGCTCCCCTTCCACATCGTCTCCCCCCTCACCACAACCTACAACCTACCCGTAACTCCACCCCCCTGCAGGCCTCACCCACCCATACACCAAGCCCACTATCACCACAACCACACTTAGCTCACCACATAACCAACCCCCTTGCAGCCCCAGCCACACCTACTGGGTTGTCTACACCAGTGTGCAGATATTATCTGGAAAGAAGGTGCTACTTTGGTCAAAAGGGCGAATATAATGGGAATTCATGTAGATTTGCTCATCCCAAAATTTGCAACAACATGAGTCATGGAAAATGTAGATTTGGTGAAACCTGCAAATACCACCACCCATCCCTTTGCAAAACATCACTTGAGAACAAGACCTGCTACAATATGAAATGCCCAGCTTTTCATATTAAAGGGACTTGGAGATATGCTAGACCTAACACGAATGGTAGCCCAAAAAACTCTCTAGCTATGCGAGGACGAGACAGAGGAAAAAGGCAAGGAGGGAAAGGGCAGATGAAGATGAAGAGACTGAGGGAGATGGAAGAGCACATAGAACACCTCGAGCACCTCCTGGCCTCCCAAGAGTGGCCAATACATCCCAAAGACTATTAGGTACACATAGTACTCCAAACAATCCCTCCCCAATCTTGTTTGCAAATATCCAAGGTCTAAAAAATAGAACCACGAACAAAGTACCATTTATTAGGGGCCTGCTAGAAGAAGGAAACGCTATATTTGCGGCTCTCACAGAAACTCACATTAAAGATCAGGAAGATAGTGAGGTATGGATTCCTGGTTACAACCTACATAGGGCGGACAGAACGCCCTAAGTATATGAAGTATATGAACAAAGGCGGTGCTGGTTGGGGGGAGGGGCATCGACTGACTGGGGACAGAGATGCATGGGGGCGGTTCGTTCATGGCCACCCCTTCGGGGATCACGGCATCAGGCAATAGATAGATAGATAGATGTTTAGTGCGAGTGTCATTATGGTTTATCTTTTCATATTGGCCTGGTACTGAAGATGAAATATACTGTATTGGAAATTACTTTCATTTATTTTATTAGTTAGTTTTTTTTTTTTTTGTAAACTAATTGCAGAGTTTGTGAAAACAAATATGAATAGTATGGGTTAACAACTGATTTTTCGATACTTAGTAGGTAAATGGGAAATTAGTACAGCATGTCTCTGCTTCATATCAGTACTGTACTGTACTGTACACTTAAAACTCCACAATGTTAAAGACTAGAACTCTAGACCATTTTCGGATACACATATCTCCGCAATTAAAATTGCTTAGGGTCTAACCTATATTATATTTAATATCAGAGGCATTACTCACTGTTATCTTGCAAATGGTAAAGACTAGAATATAGTTCATGAAGTCGTTCTCGTTTGAGGTGAAAAATAATATTGTTTCTTTGGTCTCGATTATCTAAACTGTATGACAGGGTGTTGATAGAGAGTGTAATAAAGGGTATGGAAGGTGTAGTGTGGTATTTAGGAGGGGAACAGGGTGTGTGGATCAGATTTTTGTAGTATGACAGCTATGCGAGAAGTATTAGAGAAGCATAAGGAGATAGTGTGTAAGAGCTTTCATCCACTCCAGCCACACTACATACCGGCACTACATGAACTTTGTCCTTAACCCGCTGAGTGCCAGGGACGTATATATACGTCCTCGCCGAAAAAAAATTGTAGCAGCGAAACGACTGCACCTATGGCTTTCATATTTCTACCACATGTACCTTACCCTTCTGGCTTCTTGCCACCACTCACTTGCTAGCCTCAAGATAGTGAGCAGTAGCGATCTGACTTTTCGGTAGAAAAATATGTCCGGCTTTGCCGGATTTGATTATCCTACCGAAAACATCAGCTCGCTACCGCTCGCTAGCCTGAAGAGAGAACGCCGATTGGATCTTGAGGCTAGCAAGCGATAGCGAAGGCCAAATGGATAGAATCCACTAAAATGGCAACATTACCCCTTGGACTGAATGGCATTGTATCTATCGTTAACTTAAATAGTGTAATAACTCCATTATTATAAATACTCAACCTAATGTTCATGAAGAGCCAGCAAACATAGCTGGATATGGTATGGGAGGGAGAAGAAGAGAAGTAGTGGAGGAGGAGGTGGGGATCAGGAGGTCAGAAGTGTGGGAAGCCATGAAAAGAGTGAAGTTGGGGAAAGCACCAGGAACAGATGGAGTGTGTGGGGAAATGTTGAGGTATGGTGGTGAGATAGTGATAGAATGGGTATGGAAATGTGCAAACTAGCATGGGAGAAGGGGAGTGCACCCGATGACTGGAAGACTGGCATAATAGTCCCCCTATATAAGGGCAAAGGGGAAAGAGGAGTGTGTGGTAACCACCGAGGAATATGTCTTCTAAGCGTAGTAGGGAAGGTATACAGTAGGGTAGTGATTGAGAGAGTGAGAGTGAGAACGGAGAAATGGATAGGCGACGAGCAGGGAGGTTTTAGGAAGGGAAGAGGATGTGTAGATCAGATTTTTACCCTGAATTGTGTTGTGGAGAAGTATCTGGAGAAGAAACAAAAGGTGTATGTTGCCTTTATGGACTTGGAGAAGGCCTATGACAGAGTGGATAGAGAAGGTTTGTGGAAAGTACTTAGAATATACGGAGTAGAGGGCAAGTTGCTGAAAGCAGTGAAGAGCATGTATGAGGGTGCAAAGGCGGCAGTACGTGTGGAGAGTGAGCAGAGCGAGTTCTTTGACCTGAATGTTGGTTTGAAACAGGGGTGTGTGATGTCCCCGTGGTTGTTTACTGTATATATGGATGGAGTTATGAAAGAAATACTATCAAGAGCAGTGGATGTTGGTGTATCGCTGAAAAGGGAGGGAATTGAGTGGAAGCTACCTATACTGCTGTTTGCGGATGATACAGTTCTGATGAGTGATAATGAATGGGAGTTGCAGGGTCTGGTAAATGAGTTTGGAACAGTGTGCGAAAAACGGAATTTGAAGGTAAATACGGGGAAGAGCAAGGTTATGGTCTTCGAAAGGGGTGAAGTCACAGAGTGTGAGGTGAAGCTGAACGGTCAGGCTATGGAGATCGTCAACTCTTTTAAGTATCTGGGCAGTGTGTTGAGTAAAGATGGGACTATGGATGAAGAGGTGCGGGAGAGGGTACAACAGGGGAAGAGGGTTGTAGGAACGCTAAAAGCAGTAACAAGAAATAGGGTGGTCAGTATGGAAGTGAAGAAGTCCTTGCATGACAGTGTGGTAATCCCGACACTGACTTACGGAAGCGAAGCATGGACGTTGGTTGAGAGACTCAGACCAAGAGTGAGAGCAGTGGAAATGAATTACTTAAGGAGTGCGTGCGGAGTTACATGGAGGGATAGACAGACTAATGAGGAAGTAAGAAGGAGGTGTGGTGTGGAGGTAGATGTGCTGGAAAGTGTGAAAAGGAACAACTTGAGATGGTTCGGCCATATGGAACGTATGGAAAGCGAGAGAATGACTAAGAGGGTGTATGAGAGCGAGGTGGAGGGACAGAGGGGGAGAGGTAGACCGAATATGAGGTGGAAGGATGGAGTGAGGAAGTACATGAACGAAGGTGGTGCTGGTTGGGGGGAGGGGCGTCGACTGACTGGGGACAGAGGTGCATGGGGGCAGTTCGTTCGTGGCCACCCCTTCGGGGATCACGGCGTCAGGCAATAGATAGATAGATAGATAGAATGTTCATAGAGTAATTTATTCTTATCCGGCACAACTAATTATATTTGTGTCTACCTCCTGGTTAAGCTTAGTTTCAGTCAAACATACTACCCCGGGCCTCTCTCTTTACATATTCGTCAAATTCAATCTTTTTGGAAATTAACCCATCAATATTTGTGTACATGAACTTAGCGTTACCAGTATTTTCCCTATTTTTCTATTTTATGTAGGTACCGTATGTATGTTCGTGGTGTAATGGTTTAGAAGTGCTTATGTTCTGGGTGTAGTGTCCCGAGTTCGAATCCCGGGAGGACCATATGCATTTTCATTAGTTTATTCTACATTGGGGTTTGTTGTTGTTGTTGTTGTTCCCTAAGCTGCTTGGCCGAACAGCCCCGAGTCCCTGAGGAAGGCCATGGCCACGATCGGGCTTTCCCACAGAGCTCTCATTGAGTGTAGATTATGTTGTTGGCGTAAGTGGTTGTGTGAAATGCAGTCTTCTATGATGTGTTTAATGGTATGGGGTGCTGTGTTACATCCCGGGCAGGCGTCGACAACGGAGTCATCCAGTCTCTTCTGATAGCTCAGGAGAGCTGGATGGTGTCCGCATCTCACCCTGGCCAGGTGGACTCTGTCCTCGCGAGGAAGGGAGGATTCGGAAGGATGGATTTCGGGAGGTCGTGCATGCAGCTGCGTGTTGTCTGTGAGTGAGTGGCTGGATTGGCGAGAGATATGAGTATGGATGTGCTTCTGGAAGTTGGTTCGGGGTGGGCAGGGAGGGAGAGAGGACAATAATTGTGTGCTGGGTGTTGTTTTGATATTTCTTGGTGTCTGTGGGTGTGTTGCCATGTAGTTTAGTGGGTGGTCTTGGTTCGTGGAGGCTGCTGCCAGGAATTGAGTGCCTCTCATGTCCAGATGGTCTTTGACTTTGAGGATTTTGGTTTCTTGATGTAGGTGATCTGTGGGTGCAGTAGCTGTGCGGTAATGATCTTCAGGGCTTTGTTTTGAATAGTCTGTAAGGTCCCTTATGATGCGTTTCAGCTAGGTTAGAAGCCCAGGCTGGGCTTGCGTATTCCATCACTGATCTTATGTATTGTTTATATAGTGTGGTAGTTTCTTTGTTGTGTCCAAATTTTGTGTGAGCAAGTGACCTGAGGGCGTTAAGTCTGGGTGTCAGTTTCTTTTTAATGTTTGTGGTGTGCTGTTTGAATGTCATATGAGTATCATATGTTACTCCTAGGATTTTGGGTGTGCGTGTATGTGTTAGGGGTGTGTTGTTTATGGTGAGTTGAGGGATGTATTCGTGTTCACCTGTCCAGCTTGTGAGCAGGGTTGCGGTGGATTTGGTTGGAGCTAGATTAAGTCTGTTTGTAGTGCACCAGCCATGTAGTGTGTTGAGATAGGGTTGAAGGAGATCTGTTGCTCTTCTTGGGTCATGGTGTGTGCATGTGAGTGTTATGTCATCTGCATAGGAGGCTAAGTTTATTTGGGGCGTATTGGGTGTAGTTATATCGTGCATGTACAGATTGAAGAGTGCGGGCGATAGGACGGATCCTTGTGGGACTCCGTTTGGAAAGTTTCTGATTTTAGATGACTGACCGGCAAAAGATACGTGTGCACATCTGCCTGCTAGGAAGTTGGCCAGCCACCTTTTGTGTTGTTGTGCATGTTTGTGTTGTAGATTTTGTTTGTTAGGTTGTGGCGGGGGATGGCATCGAAGGCTTTACTAATGTCGAGTGTGGCTAATAGTGATCTGTGTGGTGGTCTAGCTGAGTTGATGCCGTCAAAAGCTCTTTGTGTAAGGTCTGTGAGAAGAGTGTTTGTGGAGTGCAGTGGCCTAAAGCCATGTTGTGTTGGAGCTAGGGGTAGGTCGGGTGTAATTAGTTGTAATACTAGGGCGTTCCATGACTTTGGAAGGGGAGCAAAGGAGTGTGATGGGGCGGTGCGAGGAGGGTAGCGTGGGGTCTTTGTTGGGTTTGGGGAATGTGATGATGATACCATGCTTCCAAATGTCTGGTATTGTGTTGTGTGAATAGCTGTAGTTTGATATGTTAGTGAGTGCTTGTATGCCTTGTGGTCTGAGGTGTATGTTGCTTATGTTGTCTAGGCCACAGGCAGGTGAGTGCTTGAGATTGTTGATGATATGCTTTGTCTGGTGATTGGTGAAGGGTGTATAGTCAGGGTCTGGGGAATTGTCTCTTACGTCGGATGACACGTCGGTCGTCTTTGTGAGGTTTTAGGTGGCTGACATGTGAGAAGTGATTGATGAGAGTGTTTGCTTGTTGTTTACATGAAGGAGTAGAATCTGTTGTTGTGATTGCAGCATGTGATTGTGTTGTGTTGCTGTTGGAAAGTGTGATGCTGTTTAGGGTTTTGTAGAGTTTTTTGGGGTTTGTTTTGTGATCAAGTGTTTGTAGGAAGTTATTCCAATTTAGTTTTTGTTGTTCTTGTATTTTGTTGTTAGTTTGGGTGTTGAGTGCTTGAATTTGTTGTGTGATGTCTTGTGTGTGGGGTGCTGGGGAGTGTTTCAGTGTGTCGCGTTGTCTGATGAGGTTTTGAATTTCTGGTGTGAAGTTGGGGTTGTGTCTTTTTCTGTTACCTCTTGGAATGTGTTTCTTGTCAGCGTTTTGGATAGTTTTATTGAGTATGTGTACAGCATTGTTGATGTTAGTGATGGGTGTACTGTTTAGAGTTGTGAAGTGTTGTTCTGTCTCATTTGTAAATGATTGGAGCGGCTTCGGTCGCGCCGGGAATTTCCTTGGGGTTTGTAATTGATGATTAATGTTAGGAGCGGGGTGTTACTTATATAAATATACTGTATATTCCGCGTCTAGGCAATTTAACAAGCATTCGTTTCCAGGATAATTTACAGGGAATAAATAGGCTCGCAGCCTTATTATACATAATTTATTAGGGATGAAGCATACATATTGTTAGAGGTCCTTACTCTGAATAAAATTGTGTAACAGTTGCCAGAATATGATAAATAGAGCGTTAAATAGTAGTGCGTTACAGAGTGCGTCGAGCCCGTGCGTTGGTGAATGATTGCGTTGTGTGTTGACCATTGCGTTAAGAAGTGTCACACGAGAGCTTTTTATTCTGGCAACATATGAGATTATTTTTGAACTGAAGGAAGATTGCTGTAAAGTGACGTACAGTATTTAAGGAGCTAGTGGCTGTTTTGTTGGTCTATATATTCAGTTATTGAATTATTTGTTATTTGTTGGGCGGAAAAACCAGCCCATCTCCCCTTAATACGATTATTGCAATCAGTAAAGCGTGTTGCTTTTAATTAGTGAAGTGTTTGTATTCTAATTATTAGTTAAGTGTTCTCTTTTTGTTTTTAATTATTGGTTACTTCCACTGAAATGGCAGCGGGCAAGCAGAGTTGTAGTTGTGGGAAGGTGTGGGCAAGGCCAAATCGCTGGGCTGCTACTCGTATGGGGGTACTACCTATTTTCATGTTAACTGTATAAATGTTGATGATGAGGACCTCAGAGTACTTGCAAAGAAGAAACCTGGGTTTAAATGGCATTGCACTGTTTGCGATACCACCCCCCTGGCTGCAAAGGATGCAGCAATTAGTCAGCAGACCTTGGATGACCTGACGGCTGCCCTAGTTGGTGAAGTGAAGACTGCCATTGTAAACGAAGTGAAGGGTGCCCTTGCTGCGGTGGCCGTGGAGATAGAGAGTATTGGTAACAGAATGGATATCCTTGAGACTAAAGTTGCTGCCCCCGACATTCCCTTGTTTGCCAAGATAGTTCAGCAAACATTTGAAGAGACCAAAAAGGAGCCGACCAAACGCACCACTGAGGTGGTAGATGGTGGAAAGAAAAAAACTGTCTGGGACCATCAGGTCCTGGTAGTGAAGCCAAAAGACCGATCCTCCGAGCCAGTAAGCCCACCAGATACAAAGGCAATCGAGACTGCTTTGGCTTCGGTTCCGGTTAACAAGTTAACACGAACTGATTCAGGTGTACTGGTGGTACGACTTCCATCCAAGAAAGCCAAAGAAGATGCAGGAAGGGCCATCAATCAGTGTTTGGGGGTGGACAGTGCCTTCAGTGTCTCCGAACCAAAGAAGATGATGCCAAAAATGACTGGTAGGCATTGCTAATGACGCTGAGGATAATGAGATCATTCCCAGCATCCTCAACAAGAACCCAAGAATAAAGTCCCTGGTCGACGATGGCTTAGCTATGAATTTGCTATTCACTAAGCAAAAGAGTGATGCACACACAAAGACTGCGGTAATAAAAATGTCACCTGAAATACGCTCTTCCATTGTGGATGATGGCAATTCTGTGTATGTTGGACTTGTGAGATGTCGTGCATACGATCGCTTCTGGGTAACACAATGTTACCATTGCCAGGGCTTTGGTCATACCAGTGACAGGTGTTATCGGAAAAATGAGGATCCAAAATGCAACTTCTGTGCCGGTACTCATAACTCAAAAGACTGCACCAACAAGACTTCCCCCAAATGTATAAATTGTATGAGCTCCACATCAGTTACGGAGCCGCCAAATAATTTCGCCTCAAGTAGAAATTGTCCTTTAATGACAGCTCAGAGAAATAAAGTTATTGAGAACACCAATTTTGTAGGTTAAAAAAACTGAAAAATGCACATGGGAGCCGGTTGAAACTGGGTCTGTTGAATGTTCGTTCCTTGCGTAATAAAATGGATCATATTTGCGAGATCTTGGATGAACGTAACCTTGATGTATTATGTCTCACTGAGACCTGGTTGTTCGAGTCAGATCTGAATATTATCCAGGCGGCATTGCCTAAAACCCATTCCATAATAAATGTTCCTAGGCCTAGGGGAGATGGAGTGGCAGTTGTCTACTCCACATCTCTGGTGAATATCTTGCAAATAAGCCCCTCTTTATTATGAACTGTTGGAAGTGGAAATAAAACTCCATCAACAAATTCTAAGAATGGCAGTTGTCTATAGGCCTGGCCATCGTGGCACAGATAGGGGTTTTATGGAAGAGTTTGGGCAGTTTCTCGAGGAATTTTCTGCTAAAACCGGAAGACTTTTGATATGTGGAGATTTTAATTACTGGGTTGACAGCCCTCATCTGAAGCCATTCTCTCCTGAGTTCCTTGAGTTGACTGATCAGAACAATTTTGTAAACCATGTGTCTCACCCAACTCATATCTTAGGACACACACCCTTGACTTGGTTTTCTCTCCTGTGGGTTGTGGTGGTGTTCTGGATGTTGATGTTGAGAATGCTGACCCTAATACCTCTGATCATGTTTTGATTACTTTCAGCTTTGATTTCCCTAAGCCACTCACACATGAAAAAGTAATCAGATTTAGAAATTATAAAAATGCAGACCAAAATTTGGCTAGCAGTAAAGTAAAACAGTACTTGGGAAGTATTTATCCAACCTTACTTCAGATGAGCTGGTGGAGGTACATGGAAATGCACTTAAATTAGTGTTCGATCATCACTGTCCAGAAGTAGAGAAGAAAATCATAGTACGAGATGATTCACCCTGGTATAGCACTCGAGTTAAATTTCTTAGAAGAGCGCGTAGAAGAGCTGAACGAGAATGGCGGAAAAATAAAACAGACTCTACATGGTTGCAATATCTGTCAGCCAGAAGAGCTGTGGTCCACAAAATCAAAGATGAAAAGAAAGTGTATTATCAGGGAAAAGTTGACTCGTGTGGTAACGACCAGACAGTTGTTCTGGGTGTAGTGTCTCGAGTTCGAATCCCGGGAGGACCATATGCTTTTTCATTAGTTTATTCAAGTAGGCTACATTGGGGTTTGTAATTGATGATTAATGTTAGGAGCGGGGTGTTACTTATATAAATATACTGTATGTTCCGTGTCTAGGCAATTTAACATGCATTCGTTTCCAGGATAATTTACAGGGAATAAATAGGCTCGCAGCCTTATTATACATAATTTATTAGGGATGAAGCATACATATTGTTAGAGGTCCTTACGCTGAATAAAATTGTGTAACTGTGCCAGAATATGATAAATAGAGCGTCCCTGGTACTGTACTGGTTAAAAATGGGAGAGAGGTCCTCGAATGTTTATGAGTGACTGAACATCACGTGTGGCGTGGTGTGTGTGTGTGTGAAGGAGAGTGGAGGGCAGGGGGGGGGGACCGCTTCACACCTCGCCATCAACACTCTCTGTCAAAACACAAAGGCCCAAGCACATTTAAGGAGTTTTTAGTTTGTTCCCTAGACCTCCATCAAGCTTAATATTACACCCTCTTGACCCCCTTTTAAGATAAAATTGTAAATTTCTCGGCCGAAGGCCGGTTCCTTTTAAATTACACCTAAATGACCTGAAAAGTTTTAATATTGACATAAATGGGGCGAAAGTTCTTAAAATCTCCAACCAAATGGAGCGAAGGTCTTAGAATCTCAAAGGCAATGGGGCTAAACATGGGGGATATACTGTACAGTAGTCTATATGGTATCTGGATGCTTCAAGCGAGGGGGGGGGGGGGGGGATCATCCCCTTAAAGCCCTGTGACTATACCATGTTCCAAATATGTAGGCCAGAAATCGTGAACCCTAACCTCTGTAACTCAAAAAATGGGCTAGAGCAAATAGGCTGTATATTTCCATGGCAATTTCGTGGCCGACTCTTAATACTATACTGTATAGTCTGTTCATTATAGCTAGGCCAGATGTCCTGACCACTAACCCTTATAACTAATACAAGACTAAGGTTAATAGAGTTTATATGCCTACCATTTGGGAAGGGTCAGTCAGGCAATAGGTATAGCAATGTACAAACCCATTTGATCTAGCCCTTTTTGAGTTACAGAAGTTTGGAGTCAAGATTGCTGGCCAAATTATAACGAATAGACACACACACACACACACCCTTTCTCTCTCATGTTTATCCGCATTCGTATTCAGATTATACGACGTTCGGCCCATTATTTTGGCGATTTTAAGACTGTTGACACCATTTCTTTGTTAATATTAAGACCTTTCGTGTCATTTAGGTGTTGATGTTTTCGTGGTGAGCGAGGATGAATAACCGGAAGACAGTCTTGACCATTTTTAAGTTCCCACCGATCCTTCCTAAGCTGTATAGACAGAAGTTGTTTAATAGGCTATACATACATGACCAATCAAGCAGGGCGGGAGGGAGGGTGGGTGGGTATGTAGGCAAGAAATCATGACCAATCAAGCAGGGCGGGAGGGAGGGTGGGTGTAGTAGGCGAGAAATCATGACCAATCAAGCAGGGCGGGAGGGAGGGTGGTAAGTAGGCGAAAAATCATGACCAATCAAGCAGGGCGGGAGGGAGGGAGGGTGGTGGGTGGGTATGTAGGCTATAATACTTGATAGTATTAGTTTGTGTGTGTAGGCCTATATATGTATGTGTGTGTGTAGTCCAGAAAGCTTGACTATTACCTCTTGTAGCTCAATATAAGGGGCTAGTGCAAATGGGCCGAAATGTCCACATATTCCCTGGCTGACTCTTCCCAAATGGTAGAAATATTAACTAGATTACCCAAAGGTACTCAAAGGGTTAAGGGGGGATGGGCCGGTTTTCTGGACCACTTTCTCCCTCATGTTTAGCCCCATTAGTTTCAGATGTTAAGATGTTTGCCCCATTAATTAGTCGATTTTAAGACCTTTCGTCCAATATTTAGCTATCTGTGGCTGTCATTCATAGACAATAGGCCTATACGACTCTCCATTCATTAAGAACATAAGAAAATGGGAGTCTGCAAAAAGCCGATCGGCCCATACAAGGCAGATCCCTGTCACACCCAACCCCAATTACAAGGCCCAATTATAGACCCATCTCACTAATACCTTGCGTACTGACCCCACCAAAATGGTCAGAGATTAACACAAGATTACGGGGGTCTGCTGAGCGCCGATTGGCCCACACCTGGGTAGATCCCCCTCACACCCAACCCATCTCGTCCATATGCCTATCTAATTTTATCTTAAAGCTCCCTATCGTTCTTGATCCCACTATATCACTTGGTAGCCTATTCCACCCATCTACACTCTGTTACCAAACCAATATTTGCCTATATCTTTTCTGAAACGAAATTTATCTAATTTGAAACCATTTGTACGAGTTATTTCGCTATCACTGAGCTTTAGTACATTTTTCATGTCTCCTTTATTAATTCCACTAACCCACTTGAATACCTCTATCATGTCACCTCTAACTCTGCATCTCTCTAACGAATGTAAGCCTAATTTCTCCACAGCTCTTAGTTTGAAGAGGTCCTCGTCACTTGCCGTCCATGTCTCGCTTCCATACGAGAGTGTTGGGAGCAGCACACTGTTTCTCAGTGACTTTTTGACTTCCTGGCTAACCATTCTTCCTTTGAGAATACTATCTCCAATCACTTTTCTCCCTTGCATTTTTCTCTTTTATCTCACTCTCCATTTTACCATATTTGCATAGTACAGCTCCCAAATACTTGAAACTTTCTCTTCTAGTACTTCATTTTTCAATTTTATTTTACAACTTTTCTTGTGTTCTTTCTTGATTCTATATTTTTCCTTAAAATCTATAGTTTCATGCATTCTTCTCTCAAACACCATTACCTTACATTTCCCTACATTGACCTTTAACTTTCTCTTTTCACATACCCTGTCAAAGTCAGTGACCACTCTCTGAAGTTCTTCAGCATTTTCCGCCAACAGGACTGCATCGTCCGCATATAGGCATGTTAAAATCTTCCATGTTCTTCCCTCTGATTCCAGTCTAGCTCCCACACCCATTGATACAGCCCTACATTCCCTAATCACTCCATCCATGTATATATTGAACAACCAAGCTGACATGACTCATCCCTGTCTTACACCTACATTGACCTCAAAACTGTCACTTAACTTATCCCCTACCTTCACATTTGCCATTGCATTCCTATAAAAAGATTTTACTGCCATTAGCAACTTTCCTCCCACACCATATACTGTTAACACATCCCACAGGCCCTCCCAGTCTACTTTGTCGTAGGCTTTTTCCAAATCCATGAATGCTGCATAGAGTTTTCTGTTTTTGGCCAGATACTTCTCTACCAACAATCGCATTGAGGCTATCTGGTCAACGCAGCCCCTGCCCTTTCTGAAACCTCCCTGTTCCTCGCCTATTTTGTCTTCCGTTATCTTCTGTAGCCTCTGCGTTACTAATCTTGCGTATGCTAAGCAAGCTAATTCCCCTATAATTCTTACACTCTTCTTTACTACCCTTCCCTTTGTACAAGGGTACTATCACTGCTTTCCTCCAGTCCTCTGGTACAATTTCCTTTTCCCATGCTAATTTACATAACCTATGCATTATGTCAACAGCTTCTTCTCCTCCATATCTCAGCATTTCACCTGGAATGTTATCTACTCCAGCAGCTTTGCCCATTTTAAGTCTATTGATTGCTTCTTTTACTTCTTCTCTGCTTATCTGGCTTTCAACTACCCTGTTTATTCTACCTCTCCATTCCTATGGATGAGATCTTTGCCTTCCCCCTACTCTTTACAGCTAAGCTACTAAAATGATCTTTCCATACTTTCACCACACCATCACCCTCTACCACTTCCCCATTCATGTCCCTCATCCTACCACCTGAGACACTCTCAGTCTTCTTCCCTCTGGCTTCTTTCACAGCTCTGTAGTATGCTTTCCTGTCATTCAGAAACTGTTCACTAATCTTTCTCCCATATGCCTCATCTGTCTTCCTTTTAGCGTCTTGTATCGCCCTCTTCACTCTTTGTTTCAAATTTTTATATTCTTCTTTCCTCGCATCTCTAGTTTCTCTAGGTATATTCTTTTGCAGCATACTCTTTCTGAACTCTTTCTTCTTTTTCACTATTTCTTCTATCTCTTTACTAAACCATGCGTACCTTTCTTCTTCCACATTTTAAAGGTTTTCTTCCCACATACTTTCTCAGCTGCTTTAATCATGGAGTCTCTTGTACCTTTCCATACTTCGTCTACAGTATTTCCCAGATCTATCATAACATCCATGTCCTTTATAGTCTCTTTCAGGATGTCCTTGTATTTTGTTGCATTACATTCTTCATTTAATTTTCTCACATTTATTCTCTCTACTTTCAGTTTTCTCTCTTTCCTCTCATATTTCCACTCTTTCCTTATCGTCACTTTTGTCAGCACTGTATAGTGGTCTGATCCCGTCAGCATACCTCTTACAGCTTTTGAATCTAAAATTCTTCCTTTTAGTCCGGAGTCCATCATGGCGTAGTCAATTAGAGATTTCTGTTCCTGCTCACCTTCACCTCTGTGCCATGTATATCTATGAATGTGACGATGTTCAAAAAATGTGTTAGCCAGAAACATCTCTCTCTCCGCACATACTTCTAAAAGGAAGTCACCATTCATATTCCTACCCTCCACACCCCATTTACCCACTATACCTTCTATCTCCTCGTTTCCAACTCTATACCATTCATGTCACCTACTAATATTACTTGTGTACACTCTTGCCTTTCTCTTATACATTTATTGACTTTATTCCAAAATTTTCTATTTTCTTCCGCACCTTTCCCAGTTTCTTGGTTGACTGGTGCATAGACACACATAAAAGTATACCTATCTATCCCAATCTTGCACTCACACCATACAATTCTTGAGTCCACGCATCCATAGTTTTTCACACACTTCCTCAACCTTTCTGACAAAATTACTGCTACCCCTTCCTTTTTCTTATGTTTATATCCTGCATCCAATCTAGACCAGACAACCCCATCCTTCCCCACCCCACAAATCATGCTCACTCTCACCATCCCACACTCCAGAACCCAACAGGTGCGTCTCACCTACCCCACACACATCCACACATCCATCTTTAAGCTCTCGCATCAGACACGCTCTCTTGCTAAAATCATTTATGCCATTGGCATTGAAGGCACAGACACGGAGCACGCTTTCCTTCACCCGAACGACGTTTCCACCACTTTTCTGCTTTGTTCCTCCACCCCCGAGGGGGTCCTGGCCGGCAGCATACCGAGGACAGTTATTTCCCAGGAGGACTTGGGGCCTGGACATAATGCCTCCAAACAGGGCGCTGGATTGTCAAAAGTATACTAAAGAAAAATTAAAAACTGATACTAACATCAGTAAAAAAAACATACAACACAGTAAAAATTAAAATATTAAGAATATATGGAGAACAAAAATATACAGGGGACAACAGAAATATAGTTACAAGGGGGATAATTTTTATAGTGGAAATTAAAAGAGGATTTAAAATTAAAAACAAAGTGTGCTGCTGAAGAAACTAGCACACCCGCCCTCCCCTTTAGTTCCACAGTCAAGTAAAAATAAAAATGTTAGAAATTTGAAAGGGAGGATTAAAATAAGGACGGTGTAATAACGAGGCTACCTCGAGAAGGCGGGGTAGGACTTACTTACCGTAGTAACTAGTCACGGTAAGCTACAGAGGTGCGTTTTAGCAAGACTTTAACCAATACCGTACTTATACGCAGATACCTCATTGGTTACGATACTGCCACTGCGCAAAGCTCTTATAATTACCTCTCCAAAATTAGTTTTCTGCCCACAGCTAACTCAAAGACAACTGCAGAGGTTGAAGTAACTAAACTAAAGGTTGCTAAATACCCCTGATGTAACAAAGGCTTTAAAGTATCCCTAATAGGCTCAAAATTGTGTCAAGAACGTGAGAGGGTTAAACAACCAGACTTAGGTTTCAGCCATCCAGACAAATCCGGATGGCTGACATACAAGTCTGGATATCGAACACTGGATGTAAATAATATGTGTGGAAACTTGTACAGTATTCGTCTCAATTGTTTCCGGATTGACTTATATTTTTCCCAAGCCATCCAGACAAGTCTGGTTGGCTGAAACATGAGTCTGGATCGAAATGCCTGTCTGGATCTCTTGGGTTTCTGGATCTGAGGGCTCCGGATGGGATTTTTTTTTTTACTGTACTGTATACGGGAACGTAACCACGAGCGCACGACCTACGTAAACATGACGACCGTACGCCTGGATACGCGAGCGTACAAGTAACGTAAACAAAGCTGGCGATATGCCCTTATAATACATCCTTCTCGTTTGCCTTTATGCTCAATGAACAGAGTGCTATAGGTAGTTTGTAGAGACCCCAGAAATCTGTTGTTCCAGTACAGTACTGTACTTCGATTCTTGGTGTCCGATACAGTGTCACTCTCATTCAGATTTTATTCATTCCTGACATTTACTTTACTCTCTTACGGACAAAGTCCTTTTATATTGTGCGGTTTCTGTTTTTTGTTTGTATATTTTGCAAGTTCTACATTATAATTCATGAACATATCTATATATATATATTTTTTCTTTGTTTGTTTTGAAAGTTCTACATTTTAATTTGTCTCGATATTCATGAACGTAGCTAAAATTTTAAGTGAGGAATTACCATATAATAAATAGTTTTTTTTTTTCAATGTTCTTTCCTCTCACTAAAACATTACGCTTTCCATAATGCAGTTGGGTTTGAGTACATGATTAGATTGATATCCAAAATTCGAAAATGGATATTAATTGTGATCGTGTACTCAACCTTTTAACTGTGTTGGTGGTGTAATGGTTTAGATGCTTATGTTCTGGGTGTGGTGTCCCAAGTTTGAATCCCGGGAGGACCATATGCTTTCATTAGTTTATTCAAGGATATTTTTGTAAGTGATGATTAATGTTAAGAACGGGGTGTTACGGTAGCGCCAACGAACTTGACAATAATCTTGACCCCTTAACTTCTCAAAACTCAAAGTGAATGACAGCAATCGAGCTGACATTTCTATAATTTGGGAAGAGCCAAGTAGGAAATAGATGTGGATATTTACAGCCAGTTTGCTCTAGGCCTTTTTGAGTTATGAGAAGTTAAGGGGTCAAGATTATACATACATACATAACATTTTAAGACTGAGTGTTCCACACATAAGTGCAGTTTCAGTCTCTTGTCCTAATGGCGGCGTTCCAGGCTGTTAAGGGCTGCTTCACTTGTCAAGTTCTTGGATTTGAGATCGGCGCGTATAGTCCGATCCCAGGTCTTCCTCGGTCCACCCCTTGGTGCAGCTCCCTCCACAATCACAGACCTGCATTTTTTCACCCAATTTTGTTCATCCATTCTCTCCACATGTCCATACCATCCCAGTCTACTTGTACGCATCACCTCGCTAATACTCTTTATACCTAAACGTCTCCTCAGCTCAACATTTGTTATTCTATCCTGTAGCCTGGCCCCACACATCCATCTCACCATTCTCATCTCATTACGCTCCATTCTGTTGACATCCTCTACTTTAACGGCCCATGTTTCTGAGGCATACGTCATTGCACTTCTAACACATGAGGCATACACCTTTCCCTTCAGGGGGAGAGGCATTCTTTTCATGGTCAGGATTGGCATCAATTCTCTGAACTTCCCCCAGCCACACCTAATTCTAGCAACAGTGGCAGCCTCGGCCCCACCACCGGCAGAGATGGTATCTCCTAGGTAACAAAACTTGTTCACCAGCTCCAAAGACTCATTTCCAAAATTCACAGCCACAGGATCATCACTTAACACAAGCTCGCCTTTGCACACTACGCACTCAAATTTCTCTATTTCTGACTTATCCTTCGGCAGGGGCCCCTTTATTCTACTACAGCGCTTACTCCCATGGTGTACCCAACATCGACAGATGCTACATTGAATTGAGTTAACGCCCACTCCCTTTCCACACACTGCACATGGGTATGCACCGCTCTTTTCCACATTGCCTCGTCTCAAACTACAATGCATAACCTTGGTTTTGTTAATATTGACTCTTAAACCCTTGCTCGCCATGCCCTCTCTCCACTTTCTGAATTTGGCCTCAGCATCCTGCATACTGTCAGCTATTAGGACTAAATCGTCTGCATAAAACAGTTCCAACGGGAGTCCGCCTCTAAAAACTCTAGACAGCGCCTCCAAGACCATAATAAAGAGGAGGGGGCTTAACACTGAACCCTGATGGACTCCAACACGGACTGCGAATTCATCACTCAGTACACCTTTCACCCTCACCGAACTTCGCGAATCCTCATACATCTTCATTATCACACGCACCAGCCACTCTTCCACACCAAGTTTCCTCATAGCCCACTGTACAACATCTCTAGGTACCCTATCAAAGGCCTTCTCCAGGTCCACAAACACAAAGTAAAGATCCCTGCCTTTTAGTAAGTATCTTTCCTGTATCTGCCTGACTATGAAGATAGCATCGGTTGTACCACGTCCTGGCATAAAACCAAACTGCATATCATCAATAGAGATGCTTTGCCTGATCAAACCCTCAAGGACTCTCTCACAGACCTTCATGATTTGGTCAAGCATTTTCAGGCCCCTATAATTTCCTCTATCTAGCGCATCCCCTTTTCCTTTGTATATATTTACTATTACACTTTTGAGCCAATCCTCTGGGATTTTCTCATCTTTAATAATGGTGTTTATCAACTCAGTGACTAAGTTTACACCAATCTCCCCTGAGGCTTTTATCATCTCAGCGACAATGTCGGAGCAACCTGGAGCTTTACCGTCCTACCGAACTATAGTCAAGTTCGTTGGCGCTATAGTTTGTAGAGACTCTGTTGTCTGGAGTACCACATGTATTCATTAGTTTTATTGATATCATTAACTAGGTTTATTTGTAAGTTAATTGGTGTGTTGGTGATAATAGGAATTTATATTGTGCAGTTTGTGGTTTTGGTTTGTTTGTTTTGCAAGTTTGGCAAGGATGTAGTGTTCATGCGTACCGCTCGCCTTGTTTACACTACGCGGCGGACGCTCGCGATCATGTTCCCGTCTAATTTGACAGCCGTTGGATACAATAATATGCCCCCCTCACCCCTCCATGACTTATTGTCATCATCATATATAGTGCCAGCAGGGAGCAAATGACCAAAAAAATCGCCGTCATAATAGACGGGAACTTAACCGCGGCGATCGACCTATGTAAACATGACGATCATACGCCCGGACACTACATCCTTCCCGCAAGTTTTACATATTAATTCATATACATTTACATTTACATATACATTTACTATATATATTTCTTTCCTTATATTTTCAGGTGACAAAGGTAGGTAGTGCTGGGCAAAGGTTGGAGATGTTTAGACTGTACCGTATGTGAAGGTTGTGGTGAGAGGAACGACGAGGGACGACTGGTACTATGTGAAGATTGTGATATATCCTACCACATATATTGTATGAACCCTCCGCTAGATCATGTACCTTCTGGAGTGTGGAGGTGTAAATGGTGAGTAAAGCTAGCTATACCTTTTGTTTTTGATATGATAGTGGCTCTGTCTCAAGTCGGCTGCCCCCAGCTAAAAAAACAAAGGGGGTATCTGCCTGGGTATATAGAATAGATAGATAGATACAACCACAAAATGGGGTATGTGCCTGAGTATATAGATAGATAGATAGATGGATAGATAGATAGATAGATAGATATATTATGAGGATCGGCTGGTACTACCTAGCTATAGTCCATTAATTTATAAATAGGCTAGACATCGTGACCCTAACCTCTGTAACTCAAAAAGGGCTAGAGCAAATGGGCTGTAACTTTCCACGCCTATTCCCTGGCTAACTCTCTCCAAATGGTATAACTATTGGCTGGATTACTCTAGTCGTTAATTAGAGGTTAATGTTCAAGGGACGACTGGTACTATGTGAAGATTGTGATATATCCTACCATACTGTATACTGTATATTGTATGAACCCTCCACTAGATCATGTACCTTCTGGAGTGTGGAGGTGTAAATGGTGAGTACGAGAGAAAGCTAGCTAGATAGGTAGCGCCAGCGAACTTGACAATAATCTTGACCCTTAACTTCCTATAATTTGAAATGAATAAAAGCAATCGGACTGACGTTTCTATCATTTAGGAAGAGTCCATCAGGAAATAGGTAGGATATTTACAGCCAGTTTGCTCTAGACCTTTTTGAGTTACAGAGAGTTCAGGGATCAAGAAAATTGTCAAGTTCGATTTTATGCAGCTTAGGAAGGATATGTGGGTAATAAAAGGGTAAATACTATCTCAATCAAACCCTTTGACTGCCGTATACCGTTACTAATCTGAATAAAATAGTCTAATAGTAGCTAGAAAACAGAACAGAAACGCGTATTGGAGCTTGAAAGGGTTAAGTTATCAAGAATATCATATTTTAAGTTCCCATTTTCCGGAGATGAGTTGAAATATATCTTTCTTTGCACCGGTGATATAGCATTCATATTTTCTGTAACTGTCTTGATAGCGTAATGCGGAATTTTGGTGTGAGTATCCTAGGTTCGAGTCCTTGGAGTGCCACATGTAATTGTTGATTTCATTAATTGAGTTTAGAAGTGAAGTTGGGGTTGGTGGAAAACATATAATTATTGGTGTATTTTTTTCCGTTGACAGGTTAACCACATCTAAAGCTCAGTTTTGGGTTGATGGGATCTGCCTGTCTGAGTGCGGGATGTCGCAGATTAAGACCATGATCCTGGAACCACAGAAGAGAAGCAGGTATGTAGCTATATTTAAGAAGGGAAAGAGAAATGACCCAGGGAATTATAGACCAGTCAGTTGACAAGTGTTGTGTGTAAACTAATGGAAACGGTAATTAGAGAAGGAATAATGGATCATATGAAGTCAAACCAACTTTTCAGTGGGAGACAGTTCGGATTCTTGCTGGGGAGGTCGACGGTACTACAGCTAATTAAGGTGGTAGATGATTGGATGCAAATTCTAGAAGATGGTGATGTAATAGACGTGGTATATTGCGATTTTATGAAGGCCTTCGATAAGGTCCCACATAAAAGGTTAATAGAGAAAGTTAGAAGCTATAATATAGGGGAGAAATGTGTGAAATGGATAGAAGCCTTCCTGAAAGATCGGAGACAGAGGGTACTGGTGAATGGAATAGGTTCGGGGTGGAGGGAAATTACAAGTGGGGTACCTCAGGGATCTGTGTTGGGACCACTGCTGTTCGTTATATTTATCAACGACTTACCTGAAGTTATAACTAATGGAAGTGAGGTATACCTGTATGTGGATGACACTAAGCTGTATAGAAGAGTGAGGAGTAAGGAAGATGTGGGTTTGCTTCAAGGAGATGTGGAGGGCATGAAGGGATGGTCTGAGCATTGGTTAATGCCTTTTCATCCAAAAAAATGCAAGTACATGCGGATTGGGACCAGCAAGATAGACAAGGTAGGATACAGTATGTATGAAGCGATGGAGGAAGTGAGTGCAGAAAAGGATATAGGAGTAGTGATAGACAATAAGTTAAATTTCTCAGAACATTTAGCGGAAAAGATAAACAAAGCCAATAGAATTGTAGGGCTGATAAGGAGGACATTTGTGTCACTTGACGAAGAAATCTTCAGGAATCTCTATACAGCGCTGGTTAGGCCGCACCTGGAATATGCGAACCAGGTGTGGGCTCCATATATGGTAAAGGATATAGAAGCAGTGGAGAAAGTGCAGAGGAGAGCTAGCAAGCTGGTACCAACGTTGAAGAACGCGGGCTATGAGCAGAGGTTGAGGACACTGGGGCTTCCGACACTGGCATATAGGAGAAAGAGAGGGGATATGATAGAGACTTTTAAGATAGTGTCAGGAAAGTACGATGAGGATGTGTGTGAAGGTATCTTCTTGATGCGGGAGGGAACAAGAACGAGAGGACACTCTAAGAAAATTTACAAAGAAAGAAATAGGCTTGAGAAGGCAAAGAACTCATTTTGTGATAGAGTGGTAAATCAGTGGAACGCACTGCCCCAGTATGTAGTCGATTCCGAATCAATAAGGGAGTTTGAAAGTAATCTTGATAAAGCATGGGGAAGACAAGATTTGAAGTTTGATTATAAAACAAAAATACAGAATAGTAAAAATGTTGCGTCTGCTACCGCCGCCGCCAACACCGTGAACGACCGCAGCAGTGCAAGTACTGGTACTGAGCTGGATACACAGGCATAGTTTGCCTTTTTCCAGAGGATCTACTGTAAGAAACTGTAAGAAACTGTAAGAAATTTTCTTGTCAATATTAACACCTTTCGTGATATTTAGGTGTCGTTTTTGACCCTGTAATTTTGGAAGAACAGACCTTCGGCCGGGATATTTTTTCTATCGAAAAATGTACACATTAATGTAGAAGGGGTAGCTAATGAATGTTTGTTTTTAAAGTTTGATGGAGGACTTGGGAGGAAACTAATACAATACTAAAAAAATACATAAATGAGCAAATAAATACGTCCATCTCCCCTTAACCCCTTCTGTACTGACGACGTCTTTTCATTGTATTCTATATATTATTATATTTTTTAATTAATGAGGTCTTCGGAGGACACAAATAAATAATAAATATATACGGTATATGAACAAATGAATACAACCCCCCCCCCCTTAATTATATCAATAGTATAATAGTATAATAGTATATTATCTTATTAATTCCATAAAGGCAACATAAACCTTTTGTTTCTTCTCCACATATTTCTCCAACACAATTCAGGGTAAAAATCTGATCTACACATCCTCTTCCCTTCCTAAAACCTCCCTGCTCGTTGCCTATCCATTTCTCCGTTCTCACTCTCTTAATCACTACCCTACTGTATACCTTCCCTACTACGCTTAGAAGACATATTCCTCGGTGGTTACCCTCCTCTTTCTCCTTTGCCCTTATATAGGGGGACTATTATGCCAGTCATCGGGTGCACTCCCCTTCTCCCATGCTAGTTTGCACATTTTCCATACCCATTCTATCACTATCTCACCACCATACCTCAACATTTCCCCACACACTCCATCTGGTCCTGGTGCTTTCCCCAACTTCACTCTTTTCATGGCTTCCCACACTTCTGACCTCCTGATCCCCACCTCCTCCTCCACTACTTCTCTTCTTATCCCTCCCATACCATATCCAGCTATGTTTGCTGGCTCTTCATTCCTTACATTTAGCAACTCACTGAAGTACTCCCTCCATCTTTCGACTCTCTCTTGCTTCTCGGCTAGCATTCTCCCATTCTTATCTTTCACACCCTTACTGTTTCCCTAACTTTCTTGACTTCTTTCCAGAACAGTTTCTTACTCTCTCCATTTTACACTCAGATTCCTTCCAAATTCCTCATCTACTCTTCTCTTACTTTCCTTCACTACTCTCTTCACCACCCTCTTACTCTCCACGTACCTCGCTCGTTTCTGTCTCTCGGAATCTTCATTCCCTCTACTACCCAACCACTCTCTATATGCTTTCTTCTTTTCTTCCACAGCTATTCTTACCTCTTCTGTCCACCATGCTCCCCTCCCTCTTCTCCTCACTCCACACACCTCCTCACATGCTGCACAGATCTCATCCTTAAACACCTGCTCATCTCCTCCACTTCCTCCATAACTTCCAGGTCGAACCCACCTAGTCGTCTTTCCACTGCTCTCCTGTACTCCTCCCTGACTTCCTCCTCCTCACCATTCCACCCTCCTCTCGCCTCCCTCTCGCTCTCCTCACCCACTTCTTTTGTATCCTAACCTTAGCTACCACTACATAATGATCAGACAGACCCCCTCCAATACCCCTATACACCCTAGCATCCATCACAGATTTCTTCATTCGTTCATCCACACATACATAATCAATCAATGACTTTCGTTCCACCACTGTCTTATCCTTCATTGTCAACATCCGTTTCCACGTGTAACTGTGGATCATTCTGTGTCGGAAGAAGGTGTTGGCTATCCACAGCCTCCTCCCCACACATACGTCCACAAGTGCACTACCATTCCCATTCACCTCTGATATATACAGTATATATTTTTGTTTTGACAGCAAGCTAAATTTGTCGATAGAAAAATGTCTCCGGCGGAGCCGGATTCCTGATGAGAGTAGGTTATAACGTAGAATGACAAAAATGATCCATAATATTAGAAGTCTTCCGTATGAAGAAAGGTTGAAGAAATTAGGCTTACATTCGTTAGAGAGACGCAGAGTTAGAGGGGACATGATAGAGGTGTTAAAGTGGGTTAGTGGGATTAATAAAGGGGACATGAAAAATGTACTAAAGCTCAGTGATAGCGAAAGAACTCGTACAAATGGTTTCAAATTAGATCAATTTTGTTTCAAGAAAGATATAGGCAAATATTGGTTTGGTAACAGAGTTGAGGATAGGTGGAATAGGCTGCTAAGTTATATAGTGGGATCAAGAACGATAGGGAGCTTTAAGATAAAATTAGATAGGCATATGGACGAGATGGGTGAGGGGGATCTGTCAGGTGGATACAAGCCAGGGAAAGAGAAAAGGAGAGAAAGATAAACAAAAAAGCCGGTGACCCCCCTAAGAATATAAGAAAATGTGAGTCTGCAGAAAGCCGATTGGCCCACACAAGGCAGATCCCTCGCACACCCAACCCTAATTATAGTAGGCCCAACTCACTAACACCAAACTACCTACCTAACAAAATCTAGCCTCACAATATTAACCCCTTCTGTACCGATAACGTTCTTTTAACTTTATTCTGGCTACTATTAGACGATTATATTCAGTTTAAAAAGGGCTTCCATCAATTAACAGGCTTTGAGTTATCTCACTTAAGCCTTTGTACTACCACAGATCCTTCTTAACCTACATAAAATCGTCTAAATATTGCTAGAATGATATAAAAAAAAAACGTCACCGGTACAAAAGGGGTTAAAATTTACCTCTAGGACTCAAAGGGGTGAATACAATCTCTTTCCCTGTTGTACCCTCTCCCGCACCTCTTCATCCATAGTCCCATCTTTACTCAACACACTGCCCAGATACTTAAAAGAGTTGACGATATCCATAGCCTGACCATTCAGCTTCACCTCACACTCTGTGACTTCACCCCTTTCGAAGACCATAACCTTGCTCTTCCCCGTATTTACCTTCAAATTCCGTTTTTCGCACACTGTTCCAAACTCATTTACCAGACCCTGCAACTCCCATTCATTATCACTCATCAGAACTGTATCATCCGCAAACAGCAGTATAGGTAGCTTCCACTCAATTCCCTCCCTTTTCAGCGATACACCAACATCCACTGCTCTTGATAGTACTGTATTTCTTTCATGACTCCATCCATATATACAGTAAACAACCACGGGATCACACACAGCCCGTAGCCTAGTAGGTAGAGCTCTCGTCTCACACACGAGGGGTCGGGGGTTCAATCCCCCGCCGGGCGGAGACAAATTGGGCTTGTCTCCTTTCATGTGTTAGCCTCAGTTCACCTAGCTGTAAATAGGTACCTGGAATAAGTGGACGACGTTGTGACGTCCCATCTGGGGTTGGCAAAAATGGTACAAGGCGAGATGGGTATCATATGGGTTCACCTAAGCTGAGGGCTACCTAAGCCTTCGGGCGAGACGATACCGTCTATAGTGAGATCCACCCTAAGCCTTCGTTTCCGATGTCGCCAATTGGCTAAAATACAGACTACACACACATCCACAGCCATTCCAACGATACATATAACACCTACACATATAGGAGGCGGGAAATAACGAGCATGCTCACTCCCGCAATACAACTAGAGTAAGTAAGTACACCCCTGTTTCAAACCAACATTCAGGTCAAAGAACTCGCTCTGCTCACTCTCCACACGTACTGCCGCCTTTGCACCCTCATACATGCTAATAAAGTCAAGAAAAATAAAGTTAAGACAAAAAAAAATACGGTGGATAAAAATTATATAGCAATGAAGCATAAAATGATAGGAACCCAAAACTACCATTAAAAATGATATCCCAGCTGTGGTGCGGCTCGTAAATATTGACCAATTTTTCTTAGCCTTTCAGACAAATCCGAAAGGCTGAAGCATGAGTCCGAAGTTAAATGTAGTCCGAAAAGGATGGAGGTATTTTCTCAGCCTTTCAGACAAATCCGAAAGGCTGAACCATGAGTTCCGAAAGCTTGAACCATGAGTTCCGAAAGCTTGAAGTCCGAAAGAGCGAGGTTCTACTGTATTTAGGCTTTTACCACCCAAAATTGCCACCTTCTGCACCCTTACCACCCAAAATCAATACTATTTAGGCTTTTACCACACAAAATTGCCACCTTTTGCACACTTACCACCCAGAATCAATACTACAGTATTTAGGCTTTTACCACCTAAAATTGCCACCTTTTGCACACTCCCAAAATCAATACTATTTAGGCTTTTACCACCCAATATTGCCACCTTTTGCACCCGTACCACCCAAAATCAATACCATTTAGGCTTTTACCACCCAAAATTGCCACCTTTTGCACTAGCCTCTCATGCCTAACCCATCATCCAAAATCCAACCCTGGTAAACCTCTTGAGGTTAGGCTAGGCCTACCCTGTTTTCAGTAGTTTTAATATATCAAGATAATTACTTAACAATATAGGCCTAGGCTAAATTCTCATCAAAATTGGTCATATGTCCAATTTAAGCATCTCTTACTATGAAGTGGAGGACTCAAAGCTTTACCTTTCCCATTTGGGAAGGGTCAGCCAGGGGATAGATGGAAACCTATGGCAATTTACAGCCCACTATCCTAGCTCTGGCCCTTTTTGAGTTAGAGATAGGCTAGGTTAGATTTCACGATTTATGGCCATAGATCTACTTGGAGCAGGTGAACAGGGCTCTACATCTTTTCCGAGTGCTGGAGACCAAAATTTAATCGCACATTCCAGGATACTGAGAAGCTGTATCAGAGCGTTGTAGAGAGTGTGTGTGTGGGGGGGGGGGGGGGGGGGGGGGATGATAGTGGTGGTGGTGGTGGTGTTGATGATAGTGGTGGTACTGGAGAAGGAAATGATGGTGTAGTAGTGATAGAGTAGAAAGTTATGGTGGTAGTGGTAGTAGTGATGGTGGTAGTGGTGGTGGTCAAAGAAATGATGGTGATGGTGATAGTGGTGGTGAAGGAAGTGATGATGGTGGTGGAGATAGGGTGGAGGATAATGTTGAAGACAGGAAGAATCTATGGAGGAGTCTGGGTGGTGCTGACAGGTGAGAGAGTGGTGGAGATAGTTTGGAAGATGGGTATAGCCTACTGGTGGTGGAGGTAGAATAGAGGGGCGACGCGCTCCTCGGTGCTGCTAGGAGAGTGGTGAACACAACCTTAGGTGACCTTAGGTAGGTATAGTGGTGGAGAGAGATTATATAGACTACTGGTGATGGTGATGATTGGATGACAGTTGTAGTGTAAGGCAGATTTTTTTTTTTTTTTTTTTTTTTTTTTTTTTTTTTTTTTGTCTATGTGATTGAGGGAGGCAAAAGGCAGAACTGCCTATAGCGAGTGCCTCCCCCATAGTTGAAAGAGTGACAGAGCCAAAATCAAGGGACGTTCGAGTCAAAATGCCTGGACACACGGAGTTTGAAGCAATTTAAGTCGGAAGAGGGAAAGACTGATTCTGGGAGAGTTCCAGAGCTCAGCTGTTGAGTAGAATTCTTACTGCCTATAGCGAGTGCCTCCCCCATAGTTGAAAGAGTGACAGGGCCAAAATCAAGGGACATTCGAGCCAAAATACCTGGACACACGGAGTTTGAAGCAATTTAAGTCATAGGAAGAGGGAAAGACTGATTCTGGGAGAGAGTTCCAGAGCTCAGCTGTTGAGTAGAATTCTTACTGCCTATAGTGAGTGCCTCCCCCATAGTTGAAAGAGTGACAGGGCCAAAATCAAGGGACGTTCGAGCCAAAATGCCTGGACACACGGAGTTTGAAGCAATTTAAGTCATAGGAAGAGGGAAAGACTGATTCTGGGAGAGAGTTCCAGAGCTCAGCTGTTGAGTAGAATTCTTACTGCCTATAGCGAGTGCCTCCCCCATAGTTGAAAGAGTGACAGGGCCAAAATCAAGGGACGTTCGAGCCAAAATGCCTGGACACACGGAGTTTGAAGCAATTTAAGCCATAGGAAGAGGGAAAGACTGATTCTGGGAGAGAGTTCCAGAGCTCAGCTGTTGAGTAGAATTCTTACTGCCTATAGTGAGTGCCTCCCCTATAGTTGAAAGAGTGACAGGGCCAAAATCAAGGGACGTTCGAGCCAAAATGCCTGGACACACGGAGTTTGAAGCAATTTAAGTCATAGGAAGAGGGAAAGACTGATTCTGGGAGAGAGTTCCAGAGCTCAGCTGTTGAGTAGAATTCTTAGAGAGAAGAACCAAGCTAACGAGAGAGCGAGTTACATAAAGTGCCTACACAAACCCCTTGGTCCCGAAGAGGTGGTCCGGTCTTAAAATTACTGGCACACGAATCATTAATACAAAACAAAACAAAACATTTAAAGAGAGGCACATAATTAGTGACCTGACGAAGCTATCTGGGAAACGGTGTCAATAGAGTGCTCCTCCTCATAATTATGCTGTTTATATTCATTCTGTCAGCTTTTTGGATGTTCAATTTAAAAAAGGGGAAGAAATGGACAGTAAAGAAATATATACATAGATAGAGAGAAAGAGAGAGTGTGTGTGTGTGTGTGTGTGTGTGAGTGAGAGAGGGAGAGTGAGTTTAATATGAATATACTGACCACACAGACATTACGATTTAAGCAAGGTGTTAGGAATTATTGAGAGAGAGAGAGAGAGAGAGAGAGAGAGAGAGAGATAGTAGAGGATATAAAGATAAAAAGATAGATAGAGCGAGAGAGAGAGATAATGAGATATAATGGATGATATAGATAAGTAGATATAGAGAGAGTGAGAGTGAGTTAAGAGTTAACACAGACATTACGATTCAAGCAAGGTGGTTTGGAATTATTTAAAGAGAGAGAGTTACATAGATACATATATACACAAACCTTGCGGTCCCTACTATGTATGTATGTATATACTCAGGCACATACCCCATAGCTGGGGGTGGCAGACTCGAGACAGAGCCCGAACAGATTTTTTTTTTAAAGTTCCTATTCTCAGGGTCTGGTACCACTTTCGCGCTCAGAGTCTCCAAAGTTGCACCAATTATCCAAGTACCCTTCCACCTATCAAGACACATGCATATATACCAAGACATGTACCCACACACACTTTTCCCCTCTCCACCCCCCTCCCAAACACACATATATACCCACACACACGTCTCCCCTCTCCAACCCCACCCCACACACCCACTAAATAAGCCACTAATTATACAGATCACTCATGTATAAGCTAGCCTCTCCCACCCACCAACCCGCACCACTGAGTTCCCAAAGCTGTACCAAATATCCAAGTACCCTTCCACCTAGTAAGGCACTCGCATGCACATATACCAACACATATATACCCACACACACTTCTCTCCTCTCCAGCCCCGTCTACCAGACACACATATACCCACCCACACGTCTCCCCTCACCACCCTCACACCCACTAAATAAGCCACTAACTATACAAACCACTCATGTGTAAGCTACCCTCCCCCACCCATCAGCCCGCACCACTGAGTCCCCAAAGGTGTACTAATTGGAGGGGTACCTGGCCGTGAAGGTATGTGTCACTTGAGGTGTAGCGGAGGGCTGGGGCAGAATTTAGGGGGAGATCAGTCGTTTTTTTCTGGGCTCTCTTCTTCCTCAGGTTTAGTCTCGTTAGTTTTCAGATTTGATGATGTTCGGCCCATTAGTTTGGCGATTTGAATACCTTTCGCCCAAGTTTGTTGTCAATTTTAAGACCTTTCATGCCATTTAGGTGATAGCGAGCCTGTAATGTGTGTGTGTGTGTGTGTGTGTGTGTGTGTGTGCAAATCTAACAATAAGCGAGCGTTGTCCATTTCCAGGGTGGGTCAGGCAAGGCAAAAGGGGAAAATATGTATAGGTACCGGTATCCTTCCCTAACAAAGAGAGGGAGGGGGGGGAGGGGAGGGGGGGGGGGGAGAGACAGACAGACAGACAGACCGTAAGGGGGTAGGTAGGGATAGAGAGAGAGTGTGAGTGAGTGAGTGAGTGAGAGAGTGTGTATGTATGTACTCACCTAATTGTAGTATACAGGATTTGAGCCTAAGCTCGTGTTGTCCTGTCTCTCTCTCTACATTTATCCAATTTTGCTTTAAAAGTTTGGATATTTCTTGCTCCCACCACCTCCCCATCCAACTTATTCCAACACTCAATGCTTCTATACGGGAAGCTGAACTTTCTTACATCAGACTTACATATAACTTTCCTCAACTTACAATCATGACCCCTGGTTCTTCCCTCGTCCCTCACCACAAAATCTCCCTTGTCGATCTTCTCAAAACCTTTCACACACTTAAACATCATGATCATGTCACCTCTCTCTCTCCTCTCCCTCAGCGTTGGCAGCTTTAGCCTCTCCAATCTCTCCTCATACGGTAGGTCTCTAAGGCTAGCTATCATCTTAGTGGCAACTCTCTGAACTCTTTCCAGTTTTTTATTATGTTTTATAAGGTGTGGAGACCACACCACTGCTGCATACTCCAGTCTTGGTCGTATTATTGTCCCTATTATTTTTGCTAACATCTCTTCATCTAAATAATTCAGAGCTATTCTCATGTTAGTCAACACTGCATAGGTTTCACCAGTTATTTTATTTATATGCTGTTCAGGTGACAAGCTGTCTGCCACAACTACCCCTAGGTCTTTTGCTTTCACAGCTTTACTAATTATTTCATCTCCTATTTTATATCCCCAAGAAGGTCTATATTTACTTTTTCCCATCTCAAGAACCTGACACTTACTCGTGTTGAATTCCATTTTCCAAGTTTGACTCCACTCATATAACTTATCTAGATCTCTCTGTAATTCTTCACAACTACTCCTACTTGTAATATGCTTCATTAGTTTTGCATCATCAGCAAACATAGATATATATGAGTCTATTCCCATTTGAAGGTCGTTGATGAAAACCAAAAACATGATTGGGGCCAACACCGATCCTTGAGGCACTCCGCTTTTTACCCTTTTCCACGAGGAGAACTTTCCTTTTATTACTGTTCGCATTTCCCTCCCAATTAAATAGTTTTCCATCCACTTTAATAATACTCCCTCAACCCGCCCCACAGTCCTGAGCTTCCACAACAATCTCTTATGAGGCACCTTATCAAATGCCTTCTTGAAATCTAAGTAGATACAATCTACCCACCCCTCCCTCCCTTGTACAATGTCAATTACCCTATCATAGTAACTCAACAAATTTGTGGTACACGAATGACCTTTTCTGAACCCGAACTGCTTGCTTGAAATTATTTCCCTCTCCTCCAACATACCCACCCATCTTTTTCTAATAATCTTTTCACAAAGCTTGCATATAACACTCGTTAAGGATACCGGTCGATAATTTAGCGGGTCTTCTTTATTTCCACTTTTATATATTGGAGTTATATTTGCTTGTTTCCATTCTAAGGGAAGCTCCCCCTTGTTTAATGAGTATTGAACAATATTAAAAATAGGTCTCACTAGTTGTTCAGAACATTCTCTTAATACCCATCCAGCAATGTTATCTGGGCCCATAGATTTTCTCACGTCCAATTCTTCCAACAATGATTTTAGTTCATCCTTGTTGACTTCTATCGACTCTAGTCCCTGTATCTCATTCAATTCCACCACAGGTTCTACATAGTCATCCTCCTCCACAAACACGGATGTTAATGTATGATTCATAATTTCACACATACCCACTGTGTCTTCATATAATTGACCCTCTACCCTAAGCTTTGTTATTTTGTCCTTTATTTTAGTTTTACCGTTGATATAACTATAGAACAGTTTGGGTTCTTTATTACATTTGTTTACTATATCTTTTTCAAAGTTCTTTTTCTCCTCTCTTATAGTCTTGACATAGTTGTTTCTAGCATTCTTATACTCATCCCATTTTTCCTCAGTGTGTCTCCTTCTCACTTTATTCCATGCAGAGTCCTTTTTGTTCTGGGCAATGTGACATCGCATGTTAAACCACTCTTTCTCCTTAGCCAGCTTTCCATCCTTAAATGTTGGTACATATTTATCTACCCCCTCCCTGTAAATGTCTAGTAACATGGTGTATTTTACCTGAATATTCTGTTCTTGCTCAATAAATGACCAATCTATATTTGCAAAGTATCCTCGTAATGATTCATAATCCGCCTTACTATAATTTAGTCTAAATTCCCTATGTTCCTCCTCTCTGCCTTCCAGAAATTCCACTGTCAATTCAAATTCAATCACAGCATGATCACTTTTTCCCATGGGACTCAAATATGTTAGGTTCTTTATTTCTTGGGGGTCTTTGGTGAATAGTAAGTCAAGTCTTGATGGTTCATCACCTCCTCTAAATCTTGTATTTTCCGTAACGTGTTGTGTTAATAGATACCCCATTGTTAGTTCAAGAAATTTGCTACCCCAAGTATTTTCATTTGAACCCGCATCCAAACATTCCCAATCCACCTCCCCGCAATTAAAGTCCCCTGCAAGAATAAGCCTATTTTTCCTTTTACAAATAATTTCTAACATACGCAAGGTTTCCAAAATTAATTCATTATATTCATCATTGCTCCAAGATTTAGTCTTAGGAGGTAAATACATTGATACAATGTCCAATTTTGACCTATCATTATCCTCAATTTCAACTGCTACCACTTCAGCAATGCTATCACCAAGTTTTAATTCTTTAGCAGTAATTTTATTATCTACCATGATCAACACTCCTCCTCCTAGCTTTCCTAACCTGTCTCTTCTCCATGTACTGTATCCTGCACAACTAATTATATTCGTGTCTACCTCCTGGTTAAGCTTAGTTTCAGTCAAACATACTACCCCGGGCCTCTCTCTCTTTACATATTCGTCAAACTCAATCTTTTTGGAAATTAACCCATCAATATTTGTATACATGAACTTAGCATTTCCAGTATTTTCCCTATTTTTCTCTCCCCTGCCCGTTCCTTTCTTTTTTGTACGTACCCCTCCCAATTTATTTCCTAGCTTGTCTCCTCTCCTCTTGTCTCCACCTGGACTGTTTCTCTCCCTCCGTTTCCACCTCCCCTCCCTCTGCCTCCACTTGGACTGTTTCTCTCTCCATCTCCACCTCCCCTCCCTCTGCCTTCTCCCCCGTCACCCGCACCATCTCCCTTTCCCTCCCTACTTCGTCCCTTCGCTTTATATACCATTTCTTTAGTTTTCCCTCCCACACTCTCCAGAAAAACTTCTTTTCGTCTTCTTTCGTCCTTTCTCCATTCTTTACATTTGCCTCGGTTTGCAATTCCTTTCTTATGTTTCGATCCTCAATACTCATGTCTTTTCTAATTGTAATTTTCTTAAACTTGCTGGTCAAGTTAAGTCTCCATGTTACGTTCATTATTGCATCCACTGTTACCCTAGACCTAAACTGCACTCTCATTGGCCTTGTGTTTCCCTTACTATATTTACCCATTCTCCTAACTTCTTCAATATCATCTCTCCAGTTGTTTCCTTCTTCATCGACATGCTTGATCAATGTTTTTACCTTATTAATTTCTTCCTTATCCCTAGCTTTCCTCTCAATAATGTGCTCCTCTATATCCCCAAATACAATAATACACTTATTTCTATCTATTGTTTCACGCAGGACCTGTTCATTTCTCCTCATAGCGTTTACTACCACTGATTCTAAATCTCTATTTTCCCTTTCTGATTGTTTCTTTTGTTCCTCCATGATTTCCTTCATTGCCACTTCCTTCACTTTTCCTCCTTCGTCATTAACCCATTTATTGTGTTTCTCCTTAATCTCCTCCACATGTGTTTTCATTTCCTTGGTTTGCCCTTTGTATTCTTCAAGTTGCAATCTTAAAGCTTCATTTTCGTCCTGGAGTTGCCCCATATGAGTTTGAATATCTTTTAGGCTAGCCCGACTCAGATCTTGTCCAGGCTCGATGTCCCCAGCCTGAGCACCACATATTGAACATATAGCCTCAATCTGTGAACTAACACTCACCTTCCACTCCTGCATATCCTCCTTCCACCTTTTAATGTCATTCAGCTCACGTATAATTTTCCCTAGAATGCCCTCGGTCTCACCGACTTCAAATCCATCAAAGTCAGCCATATTTGTTTACATCCACTCGCATTCACAATTACTTAAATTATTTTTATCACTCGAAATATCCTCACTTGTTTTTAATCTCAAATTATTTTAATACTGCATTTTAATACAGGACAACACAAAATATCCTTATACTGTACAGTAGGTGAGTTTATTTGATGAGCGCTGTAAACAGCTTGCTAGATCAGCTGATTTTCGGGAGCGTGGGTGCGGAGGTGTTGTCTCGTCGGTGGTGGGGTTAGAGGGTATGTGTTAGAGGGTATTTGCTCTCCACTGTTTTATCTACGTCACAGGGTTTAATTGAGCGAAGAACGATACACTCAATCACTGACAAACACCAGATCCGACCAGGGAGAGTACAGACACATATGTAGACAGACAGAATGAAATGACAGACAGAATAATGAACTTACACACAGACAATCAGTTTGCTCACTGTGTGCTGTATTAATGTCTGCCAGATGTTGAATAGGGTGTGTACAAATAAGAACATGTTGTATATCTCACTCGAAACCTAGATAGTGCAGATAGCAACTATTGATCGAAATGTACTTGGTGCCGCGTCATCACTTATTTGGCCGACTGTACACTGATAAACACATGAAGCCAAAATTATCAGAGAGAGAGAGAGAGAGAGAGAGATTTGATTTGATTGTTTTATTGAGAAAAGTACAAATGTTACACAAGTATCATAGTTACATTATCTCAAAAGGGCGAAGGTGCATACGCAATCTTCACCCTATTTCTGGCTTAAACTATGTCATTACATATATAGTTAGATGAGTAATACATTGATATTGAAGATTAATTTTAACACTACCTAAGTTTTTAGAGAGAGAGAGAGAGAGAGAGACAGAGAGACAGAGAGGGGGGGGGGGATGTCCCTTACTCTGATATATTGCAGATGTCCTCAATATAAAAGAGATTGGTACAACATAGGGTACAAGTAAAGATCAGGTTTTTTGGAGAGAGAGAGAGAGAGAGAGATGTTTTTGCATCCATGTATGTTTAATTTAATTTTTTTTGTTTCCCGATGTCTGTGTGTCGGTGTTGCCGTGAGGGTAGGTGTGGGTGTGAGTGAAGGTGTGTAGGGTCTTGATGGTTTAGGTGTGGGGGTAGGGGGTGTGGGAGTGTGGTTGTGGGTTTATGAGGGTGTGGGTAGGGGGTGTTGGTGTGTGTATGTATGTACCGGTATGGGGGTGGGGGTGTCGGGGCTTGGTGTGGGTGTGTGCTTGGAATTTTTATGTTTCATCTGCGTGGTAAATATAAGTTTAATGTAAGAGTGTGTGTGTGTGTGCATAATAATAATAATAGTTTGTTTACTGTTCACTTGCAGTCCTGAGGCTAACAATCTATAGAGTTTTTCTTAACCTTCAGTAGTACAGTACAAAGGTTATTCTACATAAACTTTTAGGTCACAGCCCACAGGCGACCTTTGTTTTCCGTCAGTACCGGAGTTCCGACTATAGTACGGTCGTGCTAATAAGTCATGTCTCAGCTGCCTTTACGTTTGGCTTGCTCTGTGCTGTATTAATATTTGTTAGATGTTGAATAGGATGGGTAAGTGTATCAACATGTTTTTGTAAATAGCATTCAAAAAGAAAAAAAACATGAGTAAATATTGTTGATACCAATTATTGATAACAATATAATTGGTGCCGAGATATCACTTATTAGGTCGGTCGACTGTACATACGCAGATGCACATTCTGCTAGTGGATTGACGTGTGGGCTAGCACAGGCTGATAATTGAGCGTTAAATATAATAAATGGGTCGAAAGGTCTTAAAATCGACACACTAATGGAGCAAACACCTTAAAATCTGACTACTAATGGGGCTAAACATAAGGGAGAAGGGGGTGGGGGTGGGGGTGGGGGGGGGGAGGTAACTGGGTTGGGGGGATGCGAGCCGAGCCAGAGAAGAAGGGGGTCGGGAGACACAGAGACGCCGTACCTCACCACACAGCAGCCGCGGGTACGCTGAAGGTGCAGACCACACTGTATAATACTCTCTTAAGCCCTTTTGGACCAGCGACGTATTATTAATTATATTCTAGCTATACTTAGCTTAGCTTAGGAAGGCTCTGTGGTAGTTAACACATACACATTCACACACTCACAAACAGTCATTACCACATATCCCTTAACACAGCCACAAACACACTGTCAAAAACAGTATCCCGAACTCACCGTCACAAGCACACAATGCCAAACAGAACTAGCTTCCTGCTATACAGATAAACAAGGCCCCGGGAAATACGCAATGGCAAACAGACAATCACAAGTACTAAGTCATAAACACATTGTCACATACACACAAACACACAGTCCGCCACAAGCACGCAAACACACAATGACATACACAGAAATACACCCTCCCAAACAAAAAATAACACACGCACAAACACAGGTTGACAAGCACACAAACACATACACACATGCACACACATGTTTATGGACGAGATTTATGACCCGGTGTTAGTGGTGGGTTAAACACTATATAAACCTGGACAACAATGGTTAAATCTCTATTGTTAGTGGTGGTATTAGTTGTGTTGGGAGCTGTTTTTCTGTGTGTGTGTTTTTTTGTATTGTGTTTTTGTTTTTGTTTTTTTATAGTGTGCTTGTCATTGTCTATTTATGGGGGGGGGGGGGATGGGGGGGGCATACAAGGCAGATCCCTGTCACACCCAACCCCAATTACAAGACCCAATTATAGACCCATCTCACTAATACCTTGCGTACTGACCCCACCAAAATGGTCAGAGATTAACACAAGATTACGGGGGTCTGCTGAGCGCCGATTGGCCCACACCTGGTAGATCCCCCTCACACCCAACCCATCTCGTCCATATGCCTATCTAATTTTATCTTAAAGCTCCCTATCGTTCTTGATCCCACTATATCACTTGGTAGCCTATTCCACCCATCTAAACTCTGTTACCTTTTGCCTATATCTTTTCTGAAACAAAATTTATCTAATTTGAAACCATTTGTACGAGTTATTTCGCTATCACTGAGCTTTAGTACATTTTTCATGTCTCCTTTATTAATTCCACTAACCCACTTGAATACCTCTATCATGTCACCTCTAACTCTGCATCTCTCTAACGAATGTAAGCCTAATTTCTTCAACCTTTCTTCATACGGAAGATTTCTAATATTATGGATAATTTTTGTCATTCTACGCTGTACTCTCTCCAATAAATCTATGTCCATTCTGTAATAAGGACACCAAAATTGAACAGCATAATCCATATGGGGTCTCACTAATGACAAGTAAAGTTTTAAGATAACATCAGCAGTTCTGTTACTCACACTCCTAGATATGAACCCGAGAATCCTGTTTCCCTTGTTACGAACGCTTATACATTGTTTTCTAGGCTTCAAATCATTGCTAACAAACACACCTAGATCTTTCTCACAGTCTGAGTTTTCTAATTCCATATTAGCTAGTTTATATTTAAAATTTGTATGCATCTTCCCTATCTTTAATACCTTGCATTTGTCAATGTTAAACTTCATCTGCCATATATATATTGTCTATATTGTCTATTGTCTATATAACACATCTGAGACAACTGAGGATTAAACAGAATAATTCATAATGATTTAGAACTATACAGTACTATACTATACAGTATCACACACAATTATTGTCCTCTCGAACGAACGAACCGCCCCCATGCACCTCTGTCCCCAGTCAGTCGATGCCCCTCCCCCCAACCAGCACCGCCTTCGTTCATATACTTCCTCACTCCATCCTTCCACCTCTCTTTCGGTCTACCTCTCCCTCTCTGTCCCTCCACCTCGCTCTCGTACACCCTAATACTGTTGTGAAAATGTACATGTACAGTAAATGATAAAACATATACAGGTACTTAATGGCATACATACTACATAATCCATTGAAATTCATTGAATCCTGATAGCTGATTTCTCGATAATTAATGGAAATATTAAAACTACTATCTCTCTCCTCTCTCTCTCTCTCTCTCTCTCTCTCTCTCTCTCTCTCTCTCTCTCTCTCTCTCTCTCTCTCTCTCTCTCTCTATTGGAACATAACCACAAACCGTTTGTCAGTTGTATATCTAATTTACTTTGAAACATTATATGATCGCTCTCAATCGCTCTCAACCCTCCAACTATCGTCCAATTGCTCTCATTTCTTGCATCTCCATAGTTTTTGGAAACTATTCTTACTTCGAAATTTCTTAAGCATCTCTCTACCCATATAATCTACTTTCAGATCGCCAATATGGCTTCCTTAGGGGTGGGGTCGCTCTACGGTGTGGTCTCTTCAATATCTTATTCATTTTTTACTAACTTTTGGTCTCCTTTCCTTTCATGATTTCGATGAAACCTTTTCTATTGGTCATACATATCTATCCTTTAATAGAGTCTGGCACAAACTCTAACTTCTAACTACCCACCTAGTAGTTTTGTCCCTCAAATTGTGCCTTTATCTCTATTTCCCTTCCTGGCCATTCCATGACTGCAGTTGTGGACGGCCATCTTTCACTTCCTCAACCTATCAGCTATTCATTCATATGCTGATGACTCTACCTTACACTATTCAACTAGTTTTTCAGAACACCCCAGCAAGCAATCTCTCAAAAAGTCATGTGACGATGCCATATCTTCTGACCTATCAACAATTCCCATTTGGGGCAGAAAATATTGTTGCTTTTGGTGCTTCCAAAACTCATTCTCTCATTTATCTACCCATCAAGAACTCCCACAGGACTTTCCCTTATACTTCAACAATACACAAACCTCATCTTCTCTCAGTATTCTCGGTTGTCTCTTTTTCTCCTGATCTCACTTGGAAAGATCACATTACCACCCATGCTAAATCAGCTTTCCAGAAGCTGGGTATGCTAAATCGTCTCCGGGGGTTATTTACCCCGGCACAGCTTCTTGCTCTGCACAGAGGCACAGTGCGTCCATGTATTGGAGTATTGTTCACATGTGTGGGAAGATCCTCTCACACAGCATTTCTTGACAAAGTGGAAAAGAAAACCTTTCGTCTCATTAACTGATGTCCACTCCCTGACTCTCTGCGATCTCGCTCTCTTCGCCGCAAAGTTGCATCTCTCTCGCTATTCTACTGATATTACAATAATCAGTGTTCCTCACCATCTCTCAATGTATACCAACTCCTTTACGAATAGTACGTAGAACCTGTCTTCCAATACAATCCCACCCCTACTCTTTGCAACTCTCCAACCCAAGAGTGAAACGATATTTCCAATCTTTCCCCTATTCAACAGCTGAGCTGTTGAAACAGGGGTGTGTGTGATGTCCCCGTGGTTGTTTACTGTATATATGGATGGAGTCATGAAAGAAATACTATCAAGAGCAGTGGATATTGGTGTATCGCTGAAAAGGGAGGGAAGTGAGTGGAAGCTACCTATACTGCTGTTTGCGGATGATACAGTTCTGATGAGTGATAATGAATGGGAGTTGCAGGGTCTGGTAAATGAGTTTGGAACAGTGCGAAAAACGGAATTTGAAGGTAAATGCGGGGAAGAGCAAGGTTATGGTCTTCGAAAGGGGTGAAGTCACAGAGTGTGAGGTGAAGCTGAACGGTCAGGCTATGGAGATCGTCAACTCTTTTAAGTATCTGGGCAGTGTGTTGAGTAAAGATGGGACTATGGATGAAGAAGTGCGGGAGAAACAACAGGGGAAGAGGGTTGTAGGAATGCTAAAAGCAGTAACACGAAATAGGGTGTCAGTATGGAAGTGAAGAAGTCCTTGCATGACAGTGTGGTAATCCCGACACTGACTTACGGAAGCGAAGCATGGACGTTGGTTGAGAGACTCGGACCAAGAGTGAGAGCAGTGGAAATGAATTACTTAAGGAGTGCGTGCGGAGTTACATGGAGGGATAGACCGACTAATGAGGAAGTAAGAAGGAGGTGTGGTGTGGAAGTAGATGTGCTGGAAAGTGTGAAAAGGAACAACTTGAGATGGTTCGGCCATATGGAACGTATGGAAAGCGAGAGAATTACTAAGAGGGTGTATGAGAGCGAGGTGGAGGGACAGAGAGGGAGAGGTAGACCGAATGAGAGGTGGAAGGATGGAGTGACGAAGTACATGAACGAAGGCGGTGCTGGTTGGGGGGACGGGCGTCGACTGACTGGGGACAGAGGTGCTTGGGGGCGGTTCGTTCGTGGCCACCCCTTCGGGGATCACGGCGTCAGGCAATAGATAGATAGATAGATAGCTCTGGAACGCTCTACCCTGAATCCATTTTGACCCCATTCTATGAATTAATTACTTTAAAACTCCGTGTATCCAGGCATTTTGGCTCAAACATTCCTTGATTTTGGCCCTGTCACTCTTTCAACTATGGGGAAGGAATTCGTTACAGACAGTTCTGCCTTTTGTCTCACTAACTCACATAGAAAAATTATCTACTAACTATAATATAACTATGCTTTTATTTCAGTCTCGCTCTACTGGTTTTGTGCGAGTCAATTATTTAGTAAGATTAAGATTACTTACTCTTTATTGGTTAATAAGGATGTATAAAATCTTACCAATAATGCTATTGCAAAGTCGGTTTGTAACTAAATATATTAAGAAATCAATGGACCTTATAATTATTATTGATAGGCAATATTTGTCAAGATTGTATTATTGGTAACCTAAGAAAATATTGAATTAAGACATTTTATGATACGTGCAATAGTTTGAAAGTCCCGTAAATTAAATATATGTGTATACTGTATATTCCATACCAAGTGTGTTTTTTCGTACAATTCTGACAACAATAAACGGAAATGCTGCAAACTCCTCCTTTGCAATAATTTTTTAGATACTGACCTTGTTAAGCTTTGTTATTCACAATTTACTGTTAAATATTATATGAAATCACAGGTCATATATTCACATACATGAACATTCACCCTGTTTTTTGTGAACGAATTTAAATTATCGATAAGGACTGATAATTCGTTACTCCCGTTTATCTTTTGCGCCTTTAATCTCTTCCTGTTTTGAGGCAAGTAAATTGTTCCATAAATTTAATCTTTTTAGGGTCAATTATTGTGACTGTATTCTAAAATTTGTCATCAATAATTTTAATCAAGCATTTTTAACTTGAAGTTTCTTGTATAACCTCTGCTTACTTTTTGTCTGTATTTATTGTTTATCTTTTTCTTTTTCTATTATTATTATTATTATTAATATTGATGATTTTTTAAATTTATTGTTCTTGTTAAAAGAGTACTCTTTGTTTAAATCTGTTGTTACTTCATATTTTGCAATTATTTCTCTTTATATTATATGTATTCATTGTCGATAGTATCAATTGCTTACTTTTGCGATTTCCTTAGTTTATTTGTGCTATAAATGTAGGTTATTTGTAGGGTAGTTATTGATAGGGGTCACTTGAGGCATGCTATGCTTACAGGTACCTACCCGATAGCACTATCGTTAGTGAGTGCTGTACTGTATTTTATATATTATTTTGTAATAGTATAGATATCTTATCAATATTTGTATTTTTTACTATTGTTAATGTCTTGTCATGTTGCAAATTTGATTTTAAATAATATTTTGACATTTAACATGTAGTTTCTTTATTCATGCAGAGTTTAGTAAAATTTGCCAGAACGTCCCGGACTTCCCAAACTTGACTACTTCCTTTAACGTGACGATAGTGCGTTGTTATATGTGCGATTGGTTTGCTTGGGAAACAGATTAACTTGCTCATGTAGTGATGTACACCCTATGTGGTGGATTGTGTTCTTTTATTTAATAATTTTCATTTTAGTAAGCGTTGTTTCCACATAGCGATTTTGATAATTTAATTTGACTTTATATTGTCCTTGTCCCAATTTTGGTTTGTTTAGTTTGCAAGTTTTACATTTTAATTCTATAATCTGTTAAAGTTAATTTATCAAGCTTTATGTATCTCTCCTGGTTCATCTTTCTCTAGATTGTTAGTAGCTATATCTCAAACCTTCGAAGTCTACTTTTACCTAGGTCATGATATTATGAATTTCTCTAATTATCTTAAACACAATTACAGTATATCATAAAGCAGCACAATGCATTATTTTCGTTTTACTAGTTGTATATACTATGCATCTTTGCTCACCATAATTATTGCAATCCTATTCAGTATTTTCATTGTAATGTATTTCCAACCCTTTATTAATACGTGTAAGCTGGTTCACTTTAATGTCATGATCATTATAGGATGTTCATCAGTTTTGGAATGCTATATATCTATAAAATCGGTAATGGCTATCTCAATTACTCAAGACGTCCCGCCAACAATTAATGAACTCATTTACTATATGCCATAATAAGTGAAGAAGCATATCCTCATCATCTGAGGCACTAACCAACTCTGTATACAGCTTAGAAACCGTAGCAAGGAATGGCCCTAACGCTATCTCATTTAACGCTTTCACTTCTACTGATGCCGTCAAAACGTAACAAAAAACACCTGGTATACCGGAAAGGTTCTGCATAATCGTGTTTTCATTTGATATTAATTAAGTTTACACCACCCTTGCGTCATTATTGTTGAGCATATCTACCAAGAGGTTTGACCAATAAATGTAACTTAGTTTTTAATGTGGGGATAATATTTTATAACATGGTCTTTTGCGCCTCTATACCAAAACTTTGAGGATTGTATTGACACATTATAATTATATAACTTGGTTGCTTTTCTTGAACAGGCGTATTGCCATGTAAATATACATTAGTCATCCTTTGTTTCGTGGTTTCTGCTTTAGAGTGAAATTAAAGCAAATCAAATATTTATAGATACATTGAATAATGTTTTATTCATTTATAATATTATATTGTTTAAATTCTTATGGACGTACAGTATATGAAAAGCGATTATATACCCGTGGCAATGTCAACACTGATAACACCTCCGGTAAACTTGGAAAACACTTTCATTGGCGTGTTATTGATACCGTATTATATACACCATATATGCATTGCATACTTTCGTTACTACTATGACCTATACACTCACCATTATGCTGAAACTAACTATAATATTTGAAGTTTGACTGACTCACCCTGACAAATAATAACAATTACTATATTTCCCCTTGTTAGGTAGGCTAACCAACAGGTGGTTCAGTTGTATCTGACGCTCCCATGTTTGAAAAATACCACATTCCCGATATCAAAACTCAGTGGGCGCTCTAAGCAGAACAAAAATGAAGTAGTATTACATTATAGATTTAAGATATCATATATTTGAATGCCTGTATGTCACATATATATTGTATATGGAGAGAGAGAGAGCAATAGCAGCCTGTAGCGCGTTTATTATGCTACACACACCTCACGACTCCAATATTTCGCAATCATAATCCCACATAATGCTATTATTTGGGCTTCTATATAGAGGCAATTAGAATTGATCCTCTTACACATTTTACTTCAATACACAAATACTCACAATACTGCTGTCTCATATCCACCTCATTAACCTTGAGCTCTTTTCTTACATAAATAAACAGTCCTCTTCCAAACCTCTGCTCTAATAGCATTTCTCTCATATAACTCAAAACCCCTCCAAACTATATTCCACCAGTTCCCTTTCAATTCTAAAAAATTTTTGGTCTTACTTCCTGTAGGGCTATGACATCAGGTTTTTCCTCTTCATCCTGCAACCTACATATCAGTTCTCTTTTCTTGTCCTGGGTAAACACATCCACATTACTAAACATAATCCTTAATCCATCTACCATTCCTTCAGCAATTACACCATCCCGCTCCTCCAGTCCGTACCCTACACCCCTGTTAGCACTACTGGGTCTGCCTCTTTGTCTCCTGTGACACCTCCACTCCGTTCTCCTCCTCCGTCACAACTCCCATCACATTCTCTCCCCTCCCTTCTACTCTTATAAACCACTTCCTCACTTTTCCGTCCCTCACTCTCCAGTAAAAATCTCTTATCCTCCTCATCCAACTTTCCATTATTTTCATCAGCCTTTTGTTGTAATTCCTTAATTTTTTTCCTTTGTTCTATACTCAAATCCTTCTTTAGTCTTATGTGTTTCAGTTTATCATTTGTATTTAGCCTCCAACTAAAATTCGTCACAGTCTCCGCCACTACCCTAGTTTTAAACTGTACCCTTAATAGGTCTCATCTCTCCCCTTTTATATCTATTATCCTACTGACCTCCTCCACCTGACCTTCCCATCCATATTCGTCCTCATCCACACCTTTCAAGACCTCCTTCACTGTCTCCATATCCCTCACTTTTCTCACTCCATTATCATTCATATGAGTCTCTATATCTCCATACAAGATTACACCCCTATCCCTGTCCATGGCCTCCCTCACGACACTCTCCTTGTTCTTCATGACTCCTACAACTGCACTCTCAAAACTTGTTTTGGTCATATTCATTTCTTCCTTTTGCTCTTTCATAATATCCTCCAAATCCTTGACTTTTTGTTTACCTACCACCGTCCATGCAGTCGACTCCTTTACTTCCGTGAAACGTCGTTCGTATTCCTTCAGCTGCTCCTTCAATGCCATATTCTCTGCTCCCAGTTCATCTACCCTTTTCAATACCATCTCTAGGCTCTCATTAACTGCCAAAATAGGCCTGCATTCACTTCCTTCGCTAGGCCTATTCCCTTCCCCACCTGTCACACCACATATTACACACAGTGCCTTAACTTTCTCACCAATATCCCCCTTCCATTTCTCCGTATCACTCATCCACTGTGTACAGTACAGTACTGATATGAAGCAGAGTCATGCTGTACTAATTTCCCATTTACCTACTAAGTATCGAAAATTCAGTTGTTGGTTATAACGTAGAATGACAAAAATGATCCATAATATTAGAAGTCTTCCGTATGAAGAAAGGTTGAAGAAATTAGGCTTACATTCGTTAGAGAGACGCAGAGTTAGAGGGGACATGATAGAGGTGTTAAAGAGTGGGATTAATAAAGGGGACATGAAAAATGTACTAAAGCTCAGTGATAGCGAAAGAACTCGTACAAATGTTTCAAATTAGATAAATTTTGTTTCAAGAAAGATATAGGAAAATATTGGTTTGGTAACAGAGTTGAGGATAGGTGGAATAGGCTGCTAAGTTATATAGTGGGATCAAGAACGATAGGGAGCTTTAAGATAAAATTAGATAGGCATATGGACGAGATGGGTTGGGTGTGAGGGGGATCTGTCAGGTGGATACAAGCCAGGGAAAGAGAAAAGGAGAGAAAGATAAACAAAAAGCCGGTGACCCCCCTAAGAATATAAGAAAATATGAGTCTGCAGAAAGCCGATTGGCCCACACAAGGCAGATCCCTCTCACACCCAACCCTAATTATAGTAGGCCCAACTCACTAACACCAAACAAAATCTAGCCTCACAATATTAACCCCTTCTGTACCGATAACGTTCTTTTAACTTTATTCTGGCTACTATTAGACGATTATATTCAGTTTAAAAAGGGCTTCCATCAATTAACAGGCTTTGAGTTATCTCACTTAAGCCTTTGTACTACCACAGATCCTTCTTAACCTACATAAAATCGTCTAAATATTGCTAGAATGATATAAAAAAAAAACGTCACCGGTACAAAAGGGGTTAAAATTTACCTCTAGGACTCAAAGGGGTGAATACAATCTCGATAAACCCTCTGAATAACACAGGTCCCTCTTAAGCTGCATAAAGTAGACTATTGTAAAAGGTAAAAAGACATCGCCAGTTACAGAAAGGGTTAACAGAAAGTACTTGCTCATCGTAAATTGCCAGAAAAATCGCTTGTGTGATACCGGCCTTAGCTTCGTAACTCCATAATAGGCTATCTGTACATAACGTTCTTTTAACTTTATTCTGGCTACTATTAGACGATTATATTCAGTTTAAAAAGGGCTTCCATCAATTAACAGGCTTTGAGTTATCTCACTTAAGCCTTTGTACTACCACAGATCCTTCTTAACCTACATAAAATTGTCTAAATATTGCTAGAATGATATAAAAAAAAACACGTCACCGGTACAAAAGGGGTTAAAATTTACCTCTAGGACTCAAAGGGGTGAATACAATCTCGATAAACCCCTCTGAATAACACAGGTCCCTCTTAAGCTGCATAAAGTAGACTATTGTAAAGGTAAAAAGACATCGCCGGGTTAACAGAAAGTACTTGCTCATCGTAAATTGCCGGAAAAATCGCTGGAGTGATACCGGCCTAGCTTGGTAACTCCATAATAGGCTATCCGTACGGTACAGTCTCGTTCAATAACGACTATACCGTACATTATAGAACTACCCTTATGTTTAGCCCCATTGATTTTCAGATTTTAAGACATTCGCCCCATTAGTTTGGCGATTTTAAGAACTATCGCCCCATTTTCTTGTCAATATTAACACCTTTCGTGATATTTAGGTGTCGATTTTGACCCTGTAATTTTGGAAGAACAGACCTTCGGCCGGGATATTTTTTCTATCGAAAAATGTACACATTAATGTAGAAGGGGTAGCTAATGAATGTTTGTTTTTAAAGTTTGATGGAGGACTTGGGAGGAAACTAATACAATACTAAAAAAATACAGAAATGAGCAAATAAATACGTCCATCTCCCCTTAACCCCTTCTGTACTGACGACGTCTTTTCATTGTACAGTATTCTATATATTATTATATTTTTTAATTAATGAGGTCTTCGGAGGACACAAATAAATAATAAATATATACGGTATATGAACAAATGAATACAACCCCCCCCCCTCCCTTAATTATATCAATAGTATAATTATGTTTCATGTAGTAAAAGTATCCAATTAATCCTATTTGGATGTCATTTCCATATCACCCGTTATGCTTCATAAGATGTTTCATCCCATTAATTTGGCGATAATAAGCTGCTTCACCCCATTCAGGTATCATTTTCTCAGGCCGAACGATAGCGAGCCTGTATATTCTAAGAAATCTATCGAAAATCTAACGAAAAAATATACAAATTTAACAAATTTAGCTTGAAGGGAGTGCAGGTGGGCATTTCTAAGTTTCGAATCCACGGACTGCCACATGTGTTTGTAAATTTCATTAATCGATTTTAGGAGTATAGTTGGTTGTTGGAAGGAACATAATATTTGAAGGAAATCTGGCAAGGCGTTTTTATTAGCCTAGGGGACAAACTATAATACATTGCTGGAAATACCAAAAGCATGCAAGATTCTCAATAATAATTTACCTCTTCTTTACCGGGGACGTCCTTTGTATTTCATTCTAGCAATATTTAGAGGATTTTGTGCAGCTTAAGCAGGCCCCCATATCAGGCTCCCCTTCCACATCGTCTCCCCCCTCACCACAGCCACCTGCCCACGGCATCAGGCAATAGATAGATAGATAGATGTTTAGTGCGAGTGTCATTATGGTTTTCTTTTCATATTGGCCTGGTACTGAAGATGAAATATACTGTATTGGAAATTACTTTCATTTATTTTATTAGTTAGTTTTTTTTTTTTGTAAACTAATTGCAGAGTTTGTGAAAACAAATATGAATAGTATGGGTTAACAACTGATTTTTCGATACTTAGTAGGTAAATGGGAAATTAGTACAGCATGTCTCTGCTTCATATCAGTACTGTACTGTACACTTAAAACTCCACAATGTTAAAGACTAGAACTCTAGACCATTTTCGGATACACATATCTCCGCAATTAAAATTGCTTAGGGTCTAACCTATATTATATTTAGTATCAGAGGCATTACTCACTGTTATCTTGCAAATGGTAAAGACTAGAATATAGTTCATGAAGTCGTTCTCGTTTGAGGTGAAAAATAATATTGTTTCTTTGGTCTCGATTATCTAAACTGTATGACAGGGTGTTGATAGAGAGGGTAATAAAGGGTATGGAAGGTGTAGTGTGGTATTTAGGAGGGGAACAGGGTGTGTGGATCAGATTTTTGTAGTATGACAGCTATGCGAGAAGTATTAGAGAAGCATAAGGAGATAGTGTGTAAGAGCTTTCATCCACTCCAGCCACACTACATACCGGCACTACATGAACTCTGTCCTTAACCCGCTGAGTGCCAGGGACGTACTGTATATATATACGTCCAAGGGTGTTGTCACGGCCAGTGCCAGGGACGTATATATACGTCCTCGCCGAAAAAAATTTGTAGCAGCGAAACGACTGCACCTATGGCTTTCATATTTCTACCACATGTACCTTACCCTTCTGGCTTCTTGCCACCACTCACTTGCTAGCCTCAAGATAGTGAGCAGTAGCGATCTGACTTTTCGGTAGAAAAATATGTCCGGCTTTGCCGGATTTGATTATCCTACCGAAAACATCAGCTCGCTACCGCTCGCTAGCCTGAAGAGAGAACGCCGATTGGATCTTGAGGCTAGAACGCCGATTGGATCTTGAGGCTAGCAAAGGTACTCGTGTGACACCACCTTCTTCCTCATGTTTAGCCCCATTAGTTTTCAGATTTGAAGACGTTCGACCCATTAGTTTTCAGATTTGAAGACGTTCGACCCATTAGTTTGGCGACTTTAAGACCTTTCACTCCTTTTCTTTGTCAATATTAAGACTGTTCGTGTCATTTATGTGTCTATTTTGTCCCCGGTTACTTTAGTAGTTTGCGAGTTATAGAGGTTGATATTAAAATGGTTTGGCCTACTTATTTGGAACAGGGTATCATGTAAGCTAACTATAATATTAACCCCTTCTGTACCGGCGACGTATTTTGAATTTTAATCTAGCTACATTAAAGCGATTTTATGAAGCTTGAGAAGGATACGTAGCTAACTGAATTAATAGAGATGTCTTGTCTTTTGATGTGTTCGCCACTCTTCTAGCGGCACCAAGGAGCGCGACGCCCCTCGTTATGGGTGATTTGGTGCAGTAGACTGTTTGAAGCGACAGCTCGCTCCCTTGCGAGGATGGGCTCGTCTGGCACTTTTTGCAGTTCGACATCTAGGGCTCTCTTGAAGTTGTCTAACGAGATGTCCCTCATGTCTCTTACTCGCCGTGGGAGTTTGTTGAAGAGACGTGGGCCTCTGTATGATAACCAGCCCTCTCGCAGAGAGCCCATAGCACCCCTGTTATTCATCCGGGGGATTTCGCATTCCTAGCCTCTCCTATCACTGAATTTCAGGACTATCGGAGTATGTAGGTTTGGTACAAAACCCTCTGTGATTTTCCACGTGTATATTATTAGGTAACGTTCTCTTCTACGTTCCAGTGAGTACAGATTCAGTGCTCTTAAACGCTCCCAATAGTGTAGATATTTTATCGAACTTATATGCGAAGTGAAATTTCTTTGTACACTCTCTACGTCATTTATTTCGCCTGCTTTGTATGGGGATGTTAATACGCTACAGTATTCAAGCCGCGGTAGCACTAGAGATTTGAAGAGCGTTATCATAGGCAATTCACCGCGTGTTTTAAAAGTATGCAGAATCCAACCCGTTAGACGTTTCGCAGCAGCCACTTTGACCTGGTTATGTACTTTGAAACCCATATTTTCAGACATTAATACCCCAAGGTATTTCACACTGTCTTTCCGTTCTATTATGTTTTCTGTTAAGTAATTTGTAATTTCTTTAACACCATTATTATCTCCGTACCGTATTAATTGGAAATTTTCCTCATTGAATTGCATGTTGTTTTCCCTGGTCCACTGGAACACTACATTCATGTCTTCCTGCAGTCGGCCCGTGTCCTCTTGTGTGTTTACTATCTTGCTTAATTTTGTGTCATCAGCAAAAGACGACACCGTACTGTGTCTGGTGTTGGTATCTATGTCGCAAATTAATATGAGGAACAGAAGGGGCGCTAGCACTGTTCCTTGGGGCACTGAGCTTTTGACATCCGAAGGCTCAGATGTGACTTGGTTTACTGCTACTGATTGTTTTCGGTTTACGAGGAAATTGTATATCCACCGTCCGATTTTCCCAGTTATACCTTTTGCTTTCAGTTTGTGGGCTATTACCTTACCTTTGGATACCTTTGGATGTGTTCGCCGCTCCTCTAGCGGCACCAAGGAGCGCGACGCCCCTCGTTATGGGTGGTGATTTGGTGCAGTAGACTGTTTGAAGCGACAGCTCGCTCCCTTGCGAGGATGGGCTCGTCTGGCACTTTTTGCAGTTCGACATCTAGGGCTCTCTTGAAGTTGTCTAACGAGATGTCCCTCATGTCTCTTACTCGCCGTGGGAGTTTGTTGAAAAGACGTGGGCCTCTGTGTGATAACCAGCCCTCTCGCAGAGAGCCCATAGCACCCCTGTTATTCATCCGGGGGATTTCGCATTCCCAGCCTCTCCTATTACTGAATTTCATGACTATCGGAGTATGTAGGTTTGGTACTACCCTCTGTGATTTTCCACGTGTATATTATTAGGTAACGTTCTCTTCTACGTTCAAGTGAGTACAGATTCAGTGCTCTTAAACGCTCCCAATAGTGTAGATGTTTTATCGAACTTATATGCGAAGTGAAATTTCTTTGTACACTCTCTACGTCATTTATTTCACCTGCTTTGTATGGGGATGTTAATACGCTACAGTATTCAAGCCGCGGTAGCACTAGAGATTTGAAGAGCGTTATCATAGGCAATTCACCGCGTGTTTTATTATACCATGGTCACAAATAAAGACAAAATAAAAGCGAAATAGCGTAATATACCAAATATCATTAGGTATGTCAGGGACTGGAATAATCGACAACAGAACATATCGGCAATAAATTTGAATATATACAATTTAAGATGTGTTGTGACATTACATATTAGGTGAAATTATAAAACATATTTATTTGTTTAATAGTAGAGCAAGAAATATTCGCATACATAGACATTTCAATAATTCTGAGGAGTGACGAATTAATTACCGTGACGAACACTGATTTTCTGAACTTGACTCTTGGTCAAGGTCACGAGGCTAGATACCCCACCCACCCCTCGATATATCTACGTTCCTACTGGCCCTCACGCAGCCGTGGTGCTTAGCGCGGTCGAACCTATATTTCACAAATGTTATGATATTTATATATATGCATGTACTGTTACTTAGTTATATTGTATTGTGTAACACCTAATCAACCCGAATGATATACATTTAAGTAAGAATACACCGAAATATAATCGTGATTAGGCGCGAATGGAGTGGCACCGCGGCTGCGGCCAATGTTTATAAACTACACGCTTTAGGCCTACATATCAAGATCAATAATTAATGATCCATCATTTCGATATTATTTTGATCTAGTTGAATTTGTAAAAAATTGTGATGACTATTCCTATAATATAATCGCTTACTTATATAATAACTCTGGTAGGTTATCGACCTTCTATAGGATTATGACGCTTCTTTTGGATATTCTGAGGATATAGCTAGGTACATTTATAATTATCACATCCAAATAGATTATTTGTATATGGATATATACACAAAGTCTTAAAACTGTTATCAAGTTCCGAAAGTCTGAATCGGGTTGAGTTTAGACCCTGTGGAAGAGCAGGGTTGAGTTGGCTTGATATTGGACACCCTTTTATGGCATTTGGGTGTGAAATACGACACCATTTCCAGTCTATCGGAGATAGTGATGGTAAAGGAAAATGCAGTAATAGTGTTCCAAAAGTTGTGAGAGACATGATCTTCCCACTCTGAACCCATGTTGACCGGTGTTGTGTAGTTCATTTGTCTCCATGAATGTTGAAATTTTGCTTCGCAGGACTCGCTCGAAAACTTTAACGATGTGAGAGGTTAGAGCTACCGGGCGGTAGTTTTTTGGTAGTGCTTTACTCCCTCCTTTATGCAGTGGGGCAATTATTGCGTTTTTCAAGCTATCTGGTATGTCACCAGTGTCTAGACTCCTTCTCCACATTATAGCCAGGGGTTTTGAGAGGTTTTCCTTACATTTCTTCATTAGGATCGAATTCCATGAGTCCGGGCCTGGTGCCGAGTGGGATGGCATGTTGGAAATGGCCTCTTCTATGTCTTTTGGACCGAAATCAATATCCAGCATCTGAGGGGTTTCCGTGGGGGAGGTTTCCATGAAAAATATATTTTGGTCTCTGATGACTTGTTTCATCAGGCTCACTGAATGCCATTTCATACTGCCTGCTTAAGAGTTCGCTCATTTCCTTTTTGTCCCCTGTGAAAGAGCCGTCCCCTTTGCTCAGTGAGGGAGTTTCTCTCTCTCTCTCTCTCTCCTTTTCTATCGGGTATGCTCTCTATTAGCATTAAGTCTTGGATCACCTCGTTTGGATCGTAAGGTCTGTGTGGCCAGTGTTTCTATGTAAATCTATGTACCGGTACTACTTACCATAACCCATACATGATACATGTTTGTATGGACTATGCTACTTACTACTCTCACCCATCTCCTCCCTCCTCCCCCCTATCCCTCCATAGAGAGAGAGAGAGAGAGAGTGAGTGGTATTCTTAAAAATGTCTTTCCCTTCGCATTGCCTAATACCGAACGAAAATTGTGAGAATGAGCGTTGCGTACAGAGATTACACGGATTAGCACTGGCATTTCTCAAGGGTAACGTCATTTGTCAAGTTATTTTGTCCACAAACGACGTCTCTTTCACCCCGCCATCAAGATGGTCAAGGACTCAAGGACTCAGGACTCAAGGGGTCAGTTTAAAGTTCATGATGTAATGGTTTAGAAGTGCTTATGTTCTGGGTGTAGTGTCTCGAGTTCGAATCCCGGGAGGACCATATGCTTTTTCATTAGTTTATTCAAGTAGGCTACATTGGGGTTTGTAATTGATGATTAACACCTTACGAGCGGCCTATGCGGTTTATTTATATGTACCGCCCAGCGGGGTGTTTTTAGCCAAAATAGGGCTGTTTACGTGATCATTTTCATGCCTAAATAAGACCCAGAACGTAAAACAAGTACCTATCCCTGAAAGGGCATAAACAGAGCTTTCGAATGACACCATAACGATCCTTTTATGATGGCTAGTTTTCTTGCAATAACCGTGCAACGCGAGTGCAAAAAGCATGTAATTCGGTACTTTCCCCATATAATTCAGTATGTAGCGAGTGAGAGAGGGAGGAGGGAGCTGAGATTCGTGTCAGTAGTTCGCCGCGGTGGTCTGGAGCAGTCATACGCTCGCTAGTCTCCTGCCACCACTTGTCTCTCTCTCTCAGCAACATTACGTGCTGAAATTGCCACTCGACCTATGTTGAGCGCCGCCACATAGTCCAGCTTTATTTAACTCGACTTATGTGGTGAGCCGCTAATTAAGGGTTAATGTTAGGAGCCGGGTGTTACTTATATAAAATATACTGTATGTTCCGCGTCTAGGCAATTTAACATGCATTCGTTTTCAGGATAATTTACAGGGAATAAATAGGCTCGCAGCCTTATTATACATAATTTATTAGGGATGAAGCATACATATTGTTAGAGGTCCTTACGCTGAATAAAATCGTGTAACAGTTGCCAGAATATGATAAATAGAGCGTCCCTGGTACTGTACTGGTTAAAAATGGGAGAGAGGTCCTCGAATGTTTATGAGTGACTGAACATCACGTGTGGCGTGGTGTGTGTGTGTGTGTGTGAAGGAGAGTGGAGGGGGGGGGGGGGGAGAGGAGGACCGCTTCACACCTCGCCATCAACACACTGTCAAAACACAAAGGCCCAAGCGCATTTAAGGAGTTTTTAGTTTGTTCCCTAGACCTCCATCAAGCTTAATATTACACCCTCTTGACCCCCTTTTAAGATAAAATTGTAAATTTCTCGGCCGAAGGCCGGTTCCTTTTAAATTACACCTAAATGACCTGAAAAGTTTTAATATTGACATAAATGGGGCGAAAGTTCTTAAAATCTCCAACCAAATGGAGCGAAGGTCTTAGAATCTCAAAGGCAATGGGGCTAAACATGGGGGATATACTGTACAGTAGTCTATATGGTATCTGGACGCTTCAAGCGAGGGGGGGGGGGGGAATCATCCCCTTAAAGCCCTGTGACTATACCATGTTCCAAATATGTAGGCCAGAAATCGTGAACCCTAACCTCTGTAACTCAAAAAATGGGCTAGAGCAAATAAGCTGTATATTTCCATGGCAATTTCGTGGCTGACTCTTAATACTATACTGTATAGTCTGTTCATTATAGCTAGGCCAGATGTCCTGACCACTAACCCTTATAACTAATACAAGACTAATACACACCTCTACCTAATCTTATCAAGGTTTATGGTATTATGAGGCTCTGCGAAGATATTTTTCATAGTTGAATATTTAATGCATAAGAATTCGTTGTATTACTATCACAATCGAAGGTGGGTAAGTGAGATGTTAGACAACTTTGTTATTATGCCATTACCAAAGTTTAAGTTAATTGTTCTTCATAAAATAATTCACACTCCAGCTATCTTTGTAATCCACCACCACCAACCCCTATCCTACACTACTGCTAGGCTGCCCTCTATAGTTTGTCACCCCCCACTTTGTATATGGATCTCTTTATGCACGTTCTGTCTCGTGCTCGTCTTTTACCTTTCTGTAACGTGTTTTCCCATAGCTTTGTATCTTTCTTGAATTTGCCTAGCTTACCTCTGCCGTTTAATCATGAGTTTTAGTGCCACATAGTTTTCATGGGCTTGGTGCTAGTCTTTATAATAATAATACCTTCTCCCCTCCCCCATCTATGATTCTCGAGGTAGAAACACACAGTTTCTTATTGGAGGGTGTCTGTTTCAATTTGCTACAACTTTAGCAGTATTATATGTTTCATTAATACCAGCAATCCAATATTTTGCAATCATAATACCACATAATGATAAAAACACAAAATCAATTGTTCTTTCCCAGTAAAGTATTTGGTCACCCCCTTCCCTCCACCCCCCACCTGCTCCCACCTGCCGCTGGTTACCCCTCCCACTCCTGTACCCTCCTTCCCCCTCCCTCGCCTCCCTCCCTCCACCCCATATCTTCACCTCCTACCCCCACACCATCACTGTTACCAGATAATTTATGGGCACTAATTGCAGATGATACAGTTCTGATGAGTGATAATGAATGGGAGTTGCAGGGTCTGGTAAATGAGTTTGGAACAGTGTGCGAAAAACGGAATTTGAAGGTAAATACGGGGAAGAGCAAGGTTATGGTCTTCGAAAGGGGTGAAGTCACAGAGTGTGAGGTGAAGCTGAACGGTCAGGCTATGGAGATACTTTTAAGTATCTGGGCAGTGTGTTGAGTAAAGATGGGACTATGGATGAAGAGGTGCGGGAGAGGGTACAACAGGGGAAGAGGGTTGTAGGAACGCTAAAAGCAGTAACAAGAAATAGGGTGGTCAGTATGGAAGTGAAGAAGTCCTTGCATGACAGTGTGGTAATCCCGACACTGACTTACGGAAGCGAAGCATGGACGTTGGTTGAGAGACTCAGACCAAGAGTGAGAGCAGTGGAAATGAATTACTTAAGGAGTGCGTGCGGAGTTACATGGAGGGATAGACAGACTAATGAGGAAGTAAGAAGGAGGTGTGGTGTGGAGGTAGATGTGCTGGAAAGTGTGAAAAGGAACAACTTGAGATGGTGCGGCCATATGGAACGTATGGAAAGCGAGAGAATGACTAAGAGGGTGTACGAGAGCGAGGTGGAGGGACAGAGGGGGAGAGGTAGACCGAATATGAGGTGGATCGATGGAGTGAGGAACTACATGAACGAAGGCGGTGCTGGTTGGGGGGAGGGGCGTCGACTGACTGGGGACAGAGGTGCATGGGGGCGGTTCGTTCGTGGCCACCCCTTCGGGGATCACGGCGTCAGGCAATAGATAGATAGATAGATAGATAGATAATTGTGCTGCCCTCTATTGAGGTCTTGGACAGACCAAGGCTGTATATGTTTCATCTGTCCACAACTAGTTGTACATGCGGATTGGGACCAGCAAGATGGACAAGGTAGGATACAGTATGTATGAAGCGATGGAGGAAGTGAGTGCAGAAAAGGATATAGGAGTAGTGATAGACAATAAGTTAAATTTCTCAGAACATTTAGCGGAAAAGATAAACAAAGCCATTAGAATTGTAGGGCTGATAAGGAGGACATTTGTGTCACTTGACGAAGAAATCTTCAGGAATCTCTATACAGCGCTGGTTAGGCCGCACCTGGAATATGCGAACCAGGTGTGGGCTCCATATATGGTAAAGGATATAGAAGCAGTGGAGAAAGTGCAGAGGAAAGCTAGCAAGCTGGTACCAACGTTGAAGAACGCGGGCTATGAGCAGAGGTTGAGGACACTGGGGCTTCCGACACTGGCATATAGGAGAAAGAGAGGGGATATGATAGAGACTTTTAAGATAGTGTCGGGAAAGTACGATGAGGATGTGTGTGAAGGTATCTTCTTGATGCGGGAGGGAACAAGAACGAGAGGACACTCTAAGAAAATTTACAAAGAAAGAAATAGGCTTGAGAAGGCAAAGAACTCATTTTGTGATAGAGTGGGTAAATGAGTGGAACGCACTGCCCAGTATGTAGTCGATTCCGAATCAATAAGGGAGTTTGAAAGTAATCTTGATAAAGCATGGGGAAGACAAGATTTGAAGTTTGATTATAAAACAAAAATACAGAATAGTAAAAATGTTGTGGCCGCCGCCAACACCGTGAACGACCGCAGCAGTGCAAGTACTGAGGTACTGGTACTGGTATTTCCAGCAATGTATTATAGTTTGTCCCCTAGGCTAATAAAAACGCCTTGCCAGATTTCCTTCAAACTTAGAAATGCCCACCTGCACTCCCTTCAAGCTAACTTTGTATATTTTTTCGTTAGATTTCTTCGAAATCTTCGCTATCGTTCGGCCTAAGAAAATGATACCTGAATGGGGTGAAGCAGCTTATTATCGCCAAATTAATGGGATGAAACATCTTAAAATCTCCAAACTAATGAAGCATAACGGGTGATATGGAAATGACATCCAAATAGGATTAATTGGATACTTTTACTACATGAAACATAATTATACTATTGATATAATTAAGGGAGGGGGGGGGGTTGTTGTTGTTGTTGTTGTTGTTGTTCCCCAGGCTGTCTGGCCGAACAGCCCCAAGGTCTCGAGCAAGGCCAAGGCCATAAACGAGCACCCCCACAAAATCCTCCCTGCTTACCACTAACAAAGCCCGGGTGACCGAAGCCACTCCAAGGCAGGGAGCTGAGGAAGGTGCGGAAACGCCCGGGAAACCAAAGCCTCACCCAAGGCCCTGTGCCCCTCAGCAATTATGAAGGGAAAGTTGAGGGGCAAGGGAAAAATGTGACGCTTTGGCTCCCAATCTGCCAACTTCTAGGTTGGCAGTAGGGAGGTCAATCCACGGAAAAGACGCCGCCACTTGAGATCTAGAAGATATATAAGTAAAAGGAACAGTCAGAGTAAGCTATGGGTATGGCAGAGATCGCTCAGTTCTCACTCGGATAGACCAGCCCATCACCACATGACTAGAACCCAATCCTCTCAGCATCAGCTAGGAAAGGCCCTAGAAAGCCGCCTTTGGCGGGGGGATAGCTCCCCTATTTCAACTCCTTTCGGGGTTGGGCACCCGGGGGGGGGGGTTGTATTCATTTGTTCATATACCGTATATATTTATTATTTATTTGTGTCCTCCGAAGACCTCATTAATTAAAAAATATAATAATATATAGAATACTGTACAATGAAAAGACGTCGTCAGTACAGAAGGGGTTAAGGGGAGATGGACGTATTTATTTGCTCATTTATGTATTTTTTTAGTATTGTATTAGTTTCCTCCCAAGTCCTCCATCAAACTTTAAAAACAAACATTCATTAGCTACCCCTTCTACATTAATGTGTACATTTTTCGATAGGAAAAAATATCCCGGCCGAAGGTCTGTTCTTCCAAAATTACAGGGTCAAAATCGACACCTAAATATCACGAAAGGTGTTAATATTGACAAGAAAATTTCTTACAGTTTCTTACAGTTTCTTACAGTAGATCCTCTGGAAAAAGGCAAACTATGCCTGTGTATCCAGCTCAGTACCAGTACTTGCACTGCTGCGGTCGTTCACGGTGTTGGCGGCGGCGGTAGCAGACGCAACATTTTTACTATTCTGTATTTTTGTTTTATAATCAAACTTCAAATCTTGTCTTCCCCATGCTTTATCAAGATTACTTTCAAACTCCCTTATTGATTCGGAATCGACTACATACTGGGGCAGTGCGTTCCACTCATTTACCACTCTATCACAAAATTAGTTCTTTGCCTTCTCAAGCCTATTTCTTTCTTTGTAAATTTTCTTAGAGTGTCCTCTCGTTCTTGTTCCCTCCCGCATCAAGAAGATACCTTCACACACATCCTCATCGTACTTTCCTGACACTATCTTAAAAGTCTCTATCATATCCCCTCTCTTTCTCCTATATGCCAGTGTCGGAAGCCCCAGTGTCCTCAACCTCTGCTCATAGCCCGCGTTCTTCAATGTTGGTACCAGCTTGCTAGCTCTCCTCTGCACTTTCTCCACTGCTTCTCTATCCTTTACCATATATGGAGCCCACACCTGGTTCGCATATTCCAGGTGCGGCCTAACCAGCGCTGTATAGAGATTCCTGAAGATTTCTTCGTCAAGTGACACAAAATGTCCTCCTTATCAGCGCTACAATTCTATTGGCTTTGTTTATCTTTTCCGCTAAATGTTCTGAGAAATTTAACTTATTGTCTATCACTACTCCTATATCCTTTTCTGCACTCACTTCCTCCATCGCTTCATACATACTGTATCCTACCTTGTCTATCTTGCTGGTCCCAATCCGCATGTACTTGCATTTTTTTGGATGAAAAGGCATTAACCAATGCTCAGACCATCCCTTCATGCCCTCCACATCTCCTTGAAGCAAACCCCATATCTTCCTTACTCCTCACTCTTCTATACAGTTTAGTGTCATCCGCATACAGGTATACCTCACTTCCATTAGTTATAACTTCAGGCAAGTCGTTGATAAATATAACGAACAGTAGTGGTCCCAACACAGATCCCTGAACCCCACTTGTAATTTCCCTCCACCCTGAGCCTATTCCATTCACCAGTACCCTCTGTTTCCGATCTTTCAGGAAGGCTTCTATCCATTTCACACATTTCTCCCCTATATTATAGCTTCTAACTCTAAAATGGGGCGATAGTTCTTAAAATCGCCAAACTAATGGGGCGAATGTCTTAAAATATGAAAATCAATGGGGCTAAACATAAGGGTAGTTATATAATGTACGGTATAGTCGTTATTGAACGGAACTGTACCGTACGGATAGCCTATTATGCCAAGCTAAGGCCGGTATCACACCAGCGATTTTTCCGGCAATTTACGATGAGCAAGTACTTTCTGTTAACCCTTTCTGTAACTGGCGATGTCTTTTTACCTTTACAATAGTCTACTTTATGCAGCTTAAGAGGGACCTGTGTTATTCAGAGGGTTTATCGAGATCGTATTCAGAGGGTTTATCGAGATCGTATTCAGAGGGTTTATCGAGATCGTATTCAGAGGGTTTATCGAGATCTTATTCAGAGGGTTTATCGAGATCGTATTCAGAGGGTTTATCGAGATTGTATTCAGAGGGTTTATCGAGATCTTATTCAGAGGGTTTATCGAGATCGTATTCAGAGGGTTTATCGAGATCGTATTCAGAGGGTTTATCGAGATTGTATTCAGAGGGTTTATCGAGATTGTATTCAGAGGGTTTATCGAGATCGTATTCAGAGGGTTTATCGAGATCGTATTCACCCCTTTGAGTCCTAGAGGTAAATTTTAACCCCTTTTGTGACGTTTTTTTTTATATCATTCCAGCAATATTTAGACGATTTTATGTAGGTTAAGAAGGATCTGTGGTAGTACAAAGGCTTAAGTGAGATAACTCAAAGCCTGTTAATTGATGGAAGCCCTTTTTAAACTGAATATAATCGTCTAATAGTAGCCAGAATAAAGTTAAAAGAACGTTATCGGTACAGAAGGGGTTAATATTGTGAGGCTAGATTTTGTTAGGTAGGTAGTTTGGTATTTACCTAATTGTAGTTTACAGGAGTTCAGCTAAGCTCGTGTTGTCCCGTCTCTCAGTCTACTTTTTATCAAAAAAAATCTTGAAAATATGGATGTTCCTTGCCCCTACCACCTCCTCCTCCAGCCCATTCCATTTGTCAATACATCTATAGGGGAAGCTAAACTTCCTGATATCGTTCTTGCAGGTAGGCCTTTTTACTTTGTAGCTGTGGCCTCTAGTTATTCCTGTATCCATAATTAACATATCCTCCCTATCCACCCTCTCCAGCCCCCAGGTGCATTTGTTCCATTCTTGTATATCGGGATGATATTAGCTCTTTTCCATTCAACAGGAACCTGTCCTTTATCTAAGGAAGCTTGAATTATGTCCCTCACTGGCTCCACTAATTGCTCTGCACACTCCTTTAAAACCCAGGCAGACACTTCATCTGGTCCCATAGCTTTCCTTACTTCAAGTCCTCTCATCGCAGATAACAGCTCATCTCTAATTATTTCAATCTTACTAAGACCACTCTCCAGTACTCCCGCCTGTGGTTCGTCAAAACCTTCCTCTCTTGTAAAAACTGACCCCAATTTGTTATTCATTACCTCACACATGTCCGATACATTTTCATACGTCCTAGCATCAACTCTTAATTTAGTAATTTGTTTCTTTACCTTCAACTTACTGTTTATATATTTATAAAATAATCTAGGGTCACTTTCACATTTATTTACTATGTTCTTCTCATAGTTCATTTTAACTTGCCTAATTATGTTAACATATCTATTCCTCTCCTGTTTATTCCATCTATATTAGTGTAGTAGCACAGTATATTTGAATCCACCTCCTTGTTTCTCTTCCCTCTCTGCCTCCTACCAGGCTCACCTCCTCCTCCATCCCTTCCCTGACCCAGTTCCACCTCCCCTGCTAATTCTATTCTCCTCCTTCCCCCTCTCTCTCCCTCTGTTCCACCTCCACCACATCCTGACTCTCTCTCCGGTCCCCTGCTCCCTGCATTATCTCTCGCTCCGTCTCCTTGCTTTGACTTCGTACTTGTCTCTCTGTCTCTTTCCCTATCACTCCTCTTACTTTCGGTTCTTGGTGGCTCCTGATGTACCACTTCCTTACTTGCCCTTCCCTTATTCTCCAAAAAAAAATCTTCTTTTGCTCTTCAGACAACTTTCCATTCTCTTCATCAGCCTTAGCTTGGAGTTCCCTTAACTGTTCTCGTTCTTCTACACTTAGGTCCTTTTTTACCCTTATATGATTCAGCTCTGTCGAATTTAATTTCCAGCTCACATTGGCTACTGCTTCTGCTGTTGATCTAAACTTTAGTTCCACTCTTAGTGATCTCATCTCGCCCTTCTTATATTTTCCTAACCTTCTCACCTCGTCCAATTCTTTTACCCATCCATAACCCTCGTCTAAGTAGTTTGGTGTTAGTGAGTTGGGCCTACTATAATTAGGGTTGGGTGTGAGAGGGATCTGCCTTGTGTGGGCCAATCGGCTTTCTGCAGACTCACATTTTCTTATATTCTTAGGGGGGTCACCGGCTCTTTTGTTTATCTTTCTCTCCTTTTCTCTTTCCCTGGCTTGTATCCACCTGACATATCCCCCTCACACCCAACCCATCTCGTCCATATGCCTATCTAATTTTATCTTAAAGCTCCCTATCGTTCTTGATCCCACTATATCACTTAGCAGCCTATTCCACCTATCCTCAAACTCTGTTTACCAAACCAATATTTGCCTATATCTTTCTTGAAACAAAATTGATCTAATTTGAAACCATTTGTACGAGTTCTTTCGCTATCACTGAGCTTTAGTACATTTTTCATGTCCCCTTTATTAATCCCACTAACCCACTTTAACACCTCTAACTCTGCGTCTCTCTAACGAATGTAAGCCTAATTTCTTCAACCTTTCTTCATACGGAAGACTTCTAATATTATGGATCATTTTTGTCATCAGGAATCCGGCTCCGCCGGAGACATTTTTCTATCGACAAATTTACATATTTAGCTTGCTGTCAAAACAAAAATATATACTGTATATGCCGTGTAGCTCCCCAGGAAAATATTGACACCTGGATGGGGGTAAGCATCTTAAAACAGTAGACTGAATGAAGCCGAATGGATACAAGCCAAAGAGAGAGGGAGAGGAATAGAAAAAAAAAGTGAGGTGGGGTCCCTTAAATTGTAAAGCTGCGAGACTATAATTGCCCATAAAAAGTGACGGAAATGGTACTCGTGTGACACCACCTTCTTCCTCATGTTTAGCCCCATTAGTTTTCAGATTTGAAGACGTTCGACCCATTAGTTTGGCGACTTTCACTCCTTTTCTTTGTCAATATTAAGACTGTTCGTGTCATTTATGTGTGGATTTTGTCCTCGGTTACTTTAGTAGTTTGCGAGTTATAGAGGTTGATATTAAAATGGTTTGGCCTACTTATTTGGAACAGGGTATCGTGTAAGCTAACTATAATATTAACCCCTTCTGTACCGGCGACATATTTTGAATTTTAATCTAGCTACATTAAAGTGATTTTATGAAGCTTGAGAAGGATACATGGTAGCGAACTGAATTAATAGAGATAATGTGGGCGAGTGCCCATCCCCGAAAGGGGTTGAAATAGGGGAGCTATCCCCCCGCCAAAGGCGGCTTTCTAGGGCCTTTCCTAGCTGATGCTTAGAGGATTGGTTCTAGTCATGTGGTGATGGGCTGGTGTATCAGAGTGAGGGCTGAGCCATACCCATAGCTTACTCTGACTGTTCCTTTAACTTATATATTTTCTAGATCTCAAGTGACGGCGTCTCTTCCGTGGATTGACCTCCCAATCTACCAAGATTGGAAGCCAAAGCGTCACATTTTTCCCTTGCCCCTCAACTTTCTCTTCATAATTGCTGAGGGGCACAGGGCCCTGGGTGGGGCTTTGGTTTCCCGGGCGTTTCCGCACCCTCCTCAGCTCCCCGCCATGGAGTGGCTTCGGTCACCCAGGCTTTATTGTGGTCGGCAGGGAGGGTTCTGTGGAGGCGTTCGGTTATGGCCTTGGAATTGCTCGGGGCCTTGGGGCTGTTCGGCCAGGCAGCTTGGGGAACAACAAACAACAACAACAACAACAACAACATAAGAACATAAGAAAATGGGAGTCTGCAGAAAGCCGATTGGCCTAAGCAAGGCAGATCCCTGTCCCACACAACCCCAATTACAAAGCCCAATTATAGGCTCAACACTCTAATACCCTGAGGATCATCTTACCAAAACGGTTAGAGATTAACGCAGGATTACGGGGGTCTGCAGAGCGCTGATTGGCCCAACCCTGCTGATCCCCCTTCTCGTCCATAATATGCTTATCCAATTTTATCTTAAAGCTCCCTATCGTTTTTAATCCCACTATAGCACTTGGTAGTCCATTCCACTCTACAACTCTGTTACCAAACCAATATTTGCCTATATCTTTTCTGAAACTAAATTTATCTAATTTGAAACCATTGGTACGAGTTCTTTCGCTATCACTGAGCTTTAGTACATTTGTCATGTCCCCTTTGTTAATCCCACTAACCCACTTGAACACCTCTATCATATCCCCTCTAACTCTGCGTCTCTCTAACGAATGTAAGCCTAATTTCTTCAACCTTTCTTTATACGGAAGATTTCTAATATTATGGATCATTTTTGTCATTCTACGTTGTACTCTCTCCAATGAATCTATGTCCATTCTGTAATAAGGACACCAAAATTGAACAGCATAAGCATAATATAAGTGCTGCTGTTGCCTCGTATTGACATTAGTACAAAGGAAATCAAGCAACAACAGACCTAGTGACCCTTCTAGGCTGCTTGTCCTCCAAAACACTGAGGATCAAGTGTCCAAACAGGGAGACATTGTAAATGTCTCTTAAGCCACTGTCACACGAGCGCTTTTTCCGTCAATTTTCCATGAGGTAGTTTTGTTTAGTACTATTTTGAGGCTCTTTCGCATTAGAATAGGAAACTAGATCGAAGGTTGATTATGTTAGCTAGTTAAATTCTTACGGAACTTATATTTTGAGGCTGCCAGACAACAGTTGCTCGTAGCAATTGACGGAAAAATCGCTCGTGTGACACCACCTTTACTGTTGGCAGGGAGAATTGCCAGTTGGGAAATCCTTTATTTATTATTGAATGAGTTGTGATACCCAAGTCGTACTTATACTTTTGTTGCATTTTTAGCCATCTAAGTTCTTTGATACAAGTTTTACACGGTCGTATTTAAAAACGCCTCCAATGGCTAGGTTTTGAAGTTGTTGTGCCCTTTCCATGTGTGAGGAGTTTGTTGCACCCCATATCATTAGACTATAATTTATAATACTTAATGCAAGAGACTGAACTACTAATATCCTTGTGTCTCTGCTAATATTATCTTTTATACGGTTGATATACATAAGAACACCGTAAACCTTTTTACTCATTTCATCAATGTGTGAGTCTAAAAATCATGTTATCAAAATAAATACCTAAGGTCTTTAATTCAGTCTTGCTAAGGCAGCCTCCCAGAAGCTGGGTGTGCCTAAGGGGGTTCTTTTCCCCTGCACAGCTTCTTGCTCTGTACAGGGGCATAGTGCGCCCTTGTATTGAGTATTGTTCACATGTGTGGGGAGGTTCCTCTCACACCGCTCTCCTAGACAAAGTTGAAAGGAAGGCCTTTCGTATCATTAACTCCCGTCCACTCACCAACTCTCTGCAATCTCTCTCTCTCCGCCGCAATGTTGCATCTCTCTCGCTATTCTATCGCTACTATAATAATCAGTGTTCCTCAGAGCTATCCCAGTGCATACCACCTCCTTTACGTAGGGCACGTGGTACCCGTCTTGCAACTCAATCCCACCCCTACTCTGTGCAACTCTCCAACCCAAGAGTGAAATGTTACTCTCAAACTTTCTTCTACTCAACATCTGAGCTCTGGAACTCTCTCCCAGAATCGGTCTTTCCCTCTTCCTATGACTTAAATTGCTTCAAACTCCGTGTGTCCAGGCATTTTGGCTCGAACGTCCCTTGATTTTGGCCCTGTCACTCTTTCAACTATGGGGGAGGCACTCGCTATAGGCAGTTACTATGCCTTTTGCCTCCCTCAATCACATAGAAAAAAAAAAAAAAAAAAAATTAATTGCTAGGACAAATTTGAGTTCCATCAATCTGCATGGGATCGTGGGATCCGTGACAGGATTCCTCTCGTGACTATGAACATACATGGATTTTTTTTGGTACCGGTATTTAACATTAAACCGTTAGTATTGAATTATTCTTTAATACGACCCAGGGTTTCTTCGCTTCTGTGAACTAAAGCCGGTATCACACGAGAGCTTTTATAGTCAACATTCGATAATGAACATTTTTCGGGCAACATTTCTGGAGTAATTTGCCCTGGTATCGGAAACTAGACTGGCGATAGATGAATTTAGGTAACCGAAATAATCTAAATAATCTACTCATAAGCTGCCAGACCAGTGTTAAGGATAAATTAATGTTGAGGGAAAAAACGCTCGTGTGAGTTAAGTTATTTAAGTTATTTATATCCTCGATTCTACCCGTGTGAATCAATTGAGTGTAGTCAGCATATTGTATAACATGACATTTCTTTATTAATTGAGAAAAAATATAAAATCACCTATTCGGACAGATTGAGTTCTCATACTCCAGTACAGTAGCTGTTGAACCAGAAACGATCTATTCCAATCTTTATACATTTATTAAGTAAAATAATATGACGCACAAGTCTGTCAATAATGCCTTGGATAGGTCGCAGAGCAAAATCAGGGATCGTTTCTTATTATCAAGGTTTTCATATAATTTAGATGTGAGAGGAAGGACGGCAGTTTCAGTAGATAGATTACGTCTAAAACCATGCTGAGTGAGAGAGAGTGAGAGAGAGAGAGAGAGGGGGGGGGGGGGCATACAAAGGAAAGATGTCAACAGAATAAGAGGAGCGAGATAGAGAGAGAGGGAGGGAGAGGGAGAAGAAGAGAAAGAACACAAAGGAATAAAATAGGAAGAGACATAGATATAATGTGTGGCCTTTTAGATGCTTTAGATGCTAGATGGTAGACATGCTTCCTAAGCTGAATGGAAGCGTCTAATAGTTGCCAATATATACCGTAATGAAAATGATGTCACCGGTACAGAAAGGGTTAACCCTCTCCAACATATGACGCAATTTTGAGCCTATTGGGGATACTTTAAAGCCTTTAATAGCTTTGATTCGGGATGGGATGATATTTGGGTTACTCGTGATGGGTTTAGGGGAGATTTCCACCTGAAGGATTTTTTTCTTGACTCCTTTCTCCCTCATGTTTAGCCTCATTGTTTTTCTAATTTTAAGACGTTCGCCCCATTATTTTGACGATTTTAAGAACTTTCGACCCATTTCTGTCAATTTTAAGACCTTTCGTGCCATGTAGGTGTCGATTTTATCCTGGCGAGCGATAGCGAGCCTGTAATATAACAGGAACCGGCTTTTAGCCGGGAAATTGTTCTACCGAAAAATGTAAAAATTTATCTTGAAAGGGGGTCTAGGGGGAGTAATTTTAAGCTTGATGGAAGTCTAGGGAATCAACTAAATACCTGTTTGTTGTTTGGTCTATCTATTGTTGTTGTTGTTGTTGTTCCTCAGGCTGTCTGGCCGAACAGCCCCAAGGTCTCGAGCAAGGCCAAGGCCATAAACGAGCGCCCCCACAAAACCCTCCCTGCTTACCACTAACAAAGCCCGGGTGACCGAAGCCACTCCAAGGCAGGGAGCTGAGGAGGGTGCGGAAATGCCCGGGAAACCAAAACCCCACCCAAGGCCCTGTGCCCCTCAGCAATTATGAAGGGAAAGTTGAGGGGCAAGGGAAAAATGTGACGCTTTGGCTCCCAATCTGCCAACTTCTAGTTGGCAGTAGGGAGGTCAATCCACGGAAAAGACGCCGTCACTTGAGATCTAGAAGATATATAAGTAAAAGGAACAGTCAGAGTAAGCTATGGGTATGGCAGAGAACGCTCAGCTCTCACTCTGATAGACCAGCCCATCACCAGTCTATCTATTGTTATACTGTACAGTAGAACCTCGCTCTTTTGGACTAATTGGGGGAGACCCCTGTCCGAAAGGGCCGAGTCCGAACTCACACTTCAGCCTTTCAGACAAATCCGAAAGGCTGAAGCATGAGTCCGAAGTTAAATGTAGTCCGAAAAGTGTAGTCCGAAAGAAATAGGTATTTTCTCAGCCTTTCAGACAAATCCGAAAGGCTAAACCAAGAGTCCGAATTAAAATGCTAGCCCGAAAGTCTGAGAATTCCGAAAGATTGAAGTCCGAAAGAGCGAGGTTCTACTGTATTTAGGCTTTTACCACCCAAAATTGCCACCTTTTGCACCCTTACCACCCGAAATCAATACCATTTAGGCTTTTACCACCCAAAATTGCCGCCTTTTGCACCCTTACCACCCGAAATCAATACTATTTAGGCTTTTACCACCCAAAATTGCCACCTTTTGCACACTTACCACCCAAAATCAATACTACAGTATTTAGGCTTTTACCACCCAAAATTGCCACCTTTTGCACACTCCCAAAATCAATACTATTTAGGCTTTTACCACCCAATATTGCCACCTTTTGCACCCGTACCACCCAAAATCAATACCATTTAGGCTTTTACCACCCAAAATTGCCACCTTTTGCACCCTTACCACCCGAAATCAATACTATTTAGGCTTTAACCACCCAAAATTGCCACCTTCTGCACCCTTACCACCCAAAATCAATACTATTTAGGCTTTTACCACCCAAAATTGCCACCTTTTGCACACTTACCACCCAAAATCATTACTACAGTATTTAGGCTTTTACCACCCAAAATTGCCACCTTTTGCACACTCCCAAAATCAATACTATTTAGGCTTTTACCACCCAATATTGCCACCTTTTGCACCCGTACCACCCAAAATCAATACCATTTAGGCTTTTACCACCCAAAATTGCCACCTTTTGCACCCTTACCACCCGAAATCAATACTATTTAGGCCTTAACCACCCAAAATTGCCACCTTCTGCACCCTTACCACCCAAAATCAATACTATTTAGGCTTTTACCACCCAAAATTGCCACCTTTTGCACACTTACCACCCAAAATCATTACTACAGTATTTAGGCTTTTACCACCCAAAATTGCCACCTTTTGCACACTTACCACCCAAAATCAATACTATTTAGGCTTTTAACCACCCAAAATTGCCACCTTCTGCACCCTTACCACCCAAAATCAATACTATTTAGGCTTTTACCACCCAAAATTGCCACCTTTTGCACACTTACCACCCAAAATCATTACTACAGTATTTAGGCTTTTACCACCCAAAATTGCCACCTTTTGCACACTCCCAAAATCAATACTATTTAGGCTTTTACCACCCAAAATTGCCACCTTTTGCACCCGTACCACCCAAAATCAATACCATTTAGGCTTTTACCACCCAAAATTGCCACCTTTTGCACACTTACCACCCAAAATCATTACTACAGTATTTAGGCTTTTACCACCCAAAATTGCCACCTTTTGCACACTCCCAAAATCAATACTATTTAGGCTTTTACCACCCAATATTGCCACCTTTTGCACCCGTACCACCCAAAATCAATACCATTTAGGCTTTTGCCACCCAAAATTGCCACCTTTTGCACCCTTACCACCCGAAATCAATACTATTTAGGCCTTAACCACCCAAAATTGCCACCTTCTGCACCCTTACCACCCAAAATCAATACTATTTAGGCTTTTACCACCCAAAATTGCCACCTTTTGCACACTTACCACCCAAAATCATTACTACAGTATTTAGGCTTTTACCACCCAAAATTGCCACCTTTTGCACACTTACCACCCAAAATCAATACTACAGTATTTAGGCTTTTACCACCCAAAATTGCCACCTTTTGCACACTCCCAAAATCAATACTATTTAGGCTTTTACCACCCAATATTGCCACGTTTTGCACCCGTACCACCCAAAATCAATACCATTTAGGCTTTTACCACCCAAAATTGCCACCTTTTGCACCCTTACCACCCGAAATCAATACTATTTAGGCCTTAACCACCCAAAATTGCCACCTTCAGCACCCTTACCACCCAAAATCAATACTATTTAGGCTTTTACCACCCAAAATTGCCACCTTTTGCACACTTACCACCCAAAATCATTACTACAGTATTTAGGCTTTTACCACCCAAAATTGCCACCTTTTGCACACTCCCAAAATCAATACTATTTAGGCTTTCACCACCCAATATTGCCACCTTTTGCACCCGTACCACCCAAAATCAATACCATTTAGGCTTTTACCACCCAAAATTGCCACCTTTTGCACCCTTACCACCCAAAATCAATACTATTTAGGCCTTAACCACCCAAAATTGCCACCTTCTGCACCCTTACCTCCCAAAATCAATACTATTTAGGCTTTTACCACCCAAAATTGCCACCTTTTGCACACTTACCACCCAAAATCATTACTACAGTATTTAGGCTTTTACCACCCAAAATTGCCACCTTTTGCACACTCCCAAAATCAATACTATTTAGGCTTTTACCACCCAATATTGCCACCTTTTGCACCCGTACCACCCAAAATCAATACCATTTAGGCTTTTACCACCCAAAATTGCCACCTTTTGCACCCTTACCACCCGAAATCAATACTATTTAGGCCTTAACCACCCAAAATTGCCACCTTCTGCACCCTTACCACCCAAAATCAATACTATTTAGGCTTTTACCACCCAAAATTGCCACCTTTTGCACACTTACCACCCAAAATCATTACTACAGTATTTAGGCTTTTACCACCCAAAATTGACACCTTTTGCACACTCCCAAAATCAATACTATTTAGGCTTTTACCACCCAAAATTGCCACCTTTTGCACCTGTACCACCCAAAATCAATACCATTTAGGCTTTTACCACCCAAAATTGCCACCTTTTGCACTAGCCTCTCATGCCTAACCCCTATCATCCAAAATCCAACCCTGGTAAACCTCTTCAGGTTAGGCTAGGCCTACCCTGTTTTCAGTAGTTTTAATATATGAAGATAATTACTTAACAATATAGGCCTAGGCTAAATTCTCATCAAAATTGGTCCTATGTCCAATTTAAGCATCTCTTACTATGAAATGGAGGACTCAAAGCTTTACCTTTCCCATTTGGGAAGGGTCAGCCAGGGGATATGGCAATTTACAGCCCACTATCCTAGCTCTGGCCCTTTTTGAGTTAGAGATAGGCTAGGTTAGATTTTATGATTTATGGCCATAGATCTACTTGGAGCATGTGAACAGGGCTAGGCTTGAATATAACAGAAAAAGCTTGCCTGATATTATAACTAAGCCACTTTTCCAGAGAGCCAAGCACAACCCAATTATTCAGCGAAAATCCATACCACAACCCATGGCTATTCCTAAACTCAAAAATTGATTGGTGGGTCCGAAGGGAAATTAGGCTAGAGAAATTCAATGGTCCTCTGGGGAATCACTAGGGCCTAGGCTATTATTTTTGTCAATTGAGAATGTCCTAAATACAGAATAATAAGATTAATGCAATAAACTGGGTAAATAATACACCAGGGACCATCACTTTATTACGATTCGATTCTGTCTGTACTGTAGCCTACAATGTATTTGTATAAATTCATGAATGCATATAATCCTCCCGGGATTCGAACTCGGGACACCACACCCAGAACATAAGCACCTAAACCATTACACCACCAACAGAGTAATGAAAGCATATGGTCCTCCCGGGATTCGAACTCGGAACACCACACCCAGAACATAAGCACCTAAACCATTACACCACCAACACAGTAATGAAAGCATATGGTCCTCCCGGGATTCCAACTCGGGACACCACACCCAAACTTTCTTCTACTCAACAGCTGAGCTCTGGAACTCTCTCCCAGAATCAGTCTTTCCCTCTTCCTATGACTTAAATTGCTTCAAACTCCGTGTGTCCAGGCATTTTGGCTCGAACGTCCCTTGATTTTGGCCCTGTCACTCTTTCAACTATGGGGGAGGCACTCGCTATAGGCAGTAATGCCTTTTGCCTCCCTCAATCACATAGAAAAAAAAAAAAAAAAAAAAAAAAAAAAAAAAGGAACATAAGCACCTAAACCATTACACCACCAACACAAAGTTACCGGTACAGAATTCAGGAGGGATTACGATTTGTGCTGATGCCTATAGGCCTACAGAGTTACCAAACTGAGTCCGTATGGTATCACATGAACGTCTTTTCTCTCAACACTGGCGAGCAACTTACGAGGTCATCTGTTTAGAATAGTTTTGTTACCTATATAAATCTAGCCTATAGTGTCCGATCCACGGTCTCTCTCTTTCTTTATCTCTCCAGTTTAGTGTCAAGTTACACGACCCTTCGCCAAAGCCTCCTCCCTTCCTCAGTTTCACACCCTCCCTCCACCTCCCCTTTCACACCCTCCTCCTTTCCTCCCAATTCTCCCCTCCCTCCATTCCCCCTCCCTCCTCCTCCTTTCTTACTTCCCCGTTCACCCCCCCTCCCTCCATTCCCTATCCACACACTCCCTTTTCGCCCGCCTCCATCCCCAAGGGGAAGACTAGTCTCTTTACCATGGTATAGCCTAGCTAGAATATACTGTAACAAAACTCACCATGGGTTAAAACAACCGATCGAGAATGTTCGCCTTTTCACTGCAGATAAATGACATAATACCTTTCCAATCCTCTTAAAATCGTCTATTGGTAGCAGTACAATGATACATGTGTTAGTATGGGGTTAAAAGCATGATGAATTACCTACCTAGGCCTGTGTGAGCAAGGCTACCGTAACCGTTACCAGACGGCTCGTTGCTTGACTTGTGGAAATTTGGCGCGTTCCGGAATAATAGTCAAGCGAGGGTGTAGCTTTTAAAGTAATTGTATAAGGTCAGATTAGGTCTAGTCTAGGCGTAATTCGGTAACTTTCTTTAATGCACAATGGAAATTTCGTTATTTAATGTATGATCAGTACGTCGGTTGGAAAAACCTAGGTTGAGCATAATGTAACTATAGATTCTCTGTTATTGCATCATGCTTTGAATACCACTAAAACATGCTTTATTATGGAAGTTAGAGCACAATTATAACTTTAGCCTATAATTATATAAAGTGATGTTAGCAGTAGCCTACTACTTCGTTATGCGGATTGGAAAAGTTGCACATCGGCCATGAAGAAAACGGGCACATGCACATAGGTCTACGTACAAACATACGTACAGTCATTAGCGCGCGCAGAGAGAGAGAGAGAGAGTGTGAGAGTGAGAGAGAGAGTGAGTACAAGTACTATACTCTTCACTGCCAGAAATCGCATACCGGTACCCTAACCTCTGTAACTCAAAAACGGCTTGAACAAATGGGCTGTAAATTTCCTTAGTTGTTCCCTGGCTGACTCTTCCTGAATGTTAGAACTATTTATCAATTTCTTTAGTTGTTTGTGAGTTAGGCTATAGAGGTTAATGTTGAAGTTTGGTCTACCAGTATATGGAACAGGGTCTGTACCGGTAGTACCAATAAAGTAATTAACACAACTAATGCTACACCCATTTCTATCATCAGGCAAACCGGTTAAGTTCTAGAGCACCTGGGATATGGTAAGGAAATATATTATCTAGTTTGGGTTCAATACTGATTCGAATGGGTGCGTAGCTATTATACCCTGTTATGTGTTAAGTGCCTAAACTTACTGCGTTCGGCCACTGTGACCGTGTGGCCAGTGTGTGCGTGGAGGGGGTGTGTGTATGGGAGGAGAGGTATGTGTGTATTGAGGGTAGGCTTAAGGTGACGTTTGTTTTCTGGACTTCCTTCTCCCTCATGTTTAGCCTCATTAGTTTGTCGATTTTAAGACCTTTTGTGCCATTTAGGTGTCGTGTTTTTCCTGGCGAGCGATAGCGTCTTAAAACAGTAGGCTGAATGGGGCCGAATGAATACACCCCAGAGAGGGCGAAAATAAGAGAACACTGACGGAAAATGGACTCTTCTTGTTTACCCTCCTTATCTCTTGACCCCTCTACTGCTCTCTCTCTCTCTCTCTCTCTCTCTCTGTTTAGTGACACATTATATATATAAGATGGTATTTTTATCATTCGTGGCAGAATAGGGTAAAGTTTCATTCATTTAGATATATTTCATGCATCTAAATTGAGCTTCTTTCTTTCATTTGTTCATTCTTCTATATACTGTATAAACTGTCTTCGTAGCGCAATGGATAAATGCACTGAATTTCGGTGTGAGCATCCTAGGTTCGAATCCCTGGACTGCCACATGTATTTGTTGATTTCATTAATTGAGTTTAGGAGTAAAGTTGGTGGAGTAACATAATAATATTCCTTCCTTTTAATCATTCAACTCTTGCATTCCTTCTTTCATCTCTCCCCCCCCCCCCACCCCCACACACACTTTCCTTAGGTTGTGGTGGTTGTGATGAGGATTGTAGTAGTAGTAGTGATTATAATGTGAATAGTGATGATGGTGTGGATATAATAGCAGGTGTAGTTGGTGATGCTGGTAATGGTGTATGATAGGGGAGTTACAGAGTTAAAAGGAATAGTTAGTACCTCAAAGACCTTGCGGCCCATGACGGGGAGATACTGGAAATGGAAGGAGAGACTGTTTAATACACTACCCTCTTTACAGAATGTGCTAAATACTACGGTATCTACTATAGGCTATTCTTGAACTGCTCTACTGAAGAAATGTTCGCAAATTATGAAGGAAATTTGTTACAGGTAGAACAAATCTTATTAAATTTGTGAATGTTTTTTCACAAATACTGGTAATGTACACTCACGCGTACTACTCACGCCCAGGGTGGAGTAGGGGAGGGAAAGACCCACCCCTACTCCACCCTGGGCAGGTGGAAAGGGGGAGTCGGGTCCAAGTCTTCCATCCCCAACTTCCCCCACCTTCCTTCTCTAGCCTGTACTGGCAGTTAGTGATTAGTGACGATTGTTCGCATGTATTACAAATGTTTGTTAAACAATAATTGCACATGCTTACAATGGCCAACATTAAATATATATTAGGAATTTATTAATAAAATATACTGTATACTTGTGGGTTACAAGTATCGGCTGTAATGGTATTCTCTCTCTCTCTCTCTCTCTCTCTCTCTCTCTCTCTCTCGCTCTCTCTCTCTCTCTCCCTCTCTCTCTCTCTCTCTCTCTCTCTCTCTCTCCTCATCGTCTTCTCTTCTCTCTCCTCGCCTCCTCATCTCTCATCGCCCTCCTCTCTCATCTCTCTCGCCGCTCCATCCCTCCTCTCTCGTCTCCTATCTGCTCCTCTGTCTCTCGTCCTCTCCTCCGTCTCTACTCTAAGCCTCGTAAAATTACCTTTCCTCCTCTCTCTCCATCCTCTCCTCCTTCGCGCTCTCTCTCCTCTCCTCCATTTTCATCCCCCATCTTTTCCATTCTCCCCGCTTGAATTTTTTTTAGATATTTAATTGGGCGAGTTGAGTGTTGTTTTTGATTTCGCAGGCTATTTTCGGTTTCGCGGTGTATTAATGCCATCTCGGCTGCTCGGTTCTGTGTGTCTGTCCTTTCCAAGTGTATGTCCTGTCTGTCGCCCTGTCTGTATGTTATGTCTGTCTGTCTGTCTGTCTGCGTGTGTCTGTATGTCGGTCTGTCTGTCTGTGTGTTTTTCCAATGTCTGTATGGTCTGCCTTGCCTGAGTTTAGTTGACGTTGGTGGAAGGTTGACGTATTGTTCTGGTCTAACTCCCCTGGTTCTCACATACAGTGCTTTCTTTCCTTCTTTCCCTCAAACACATATTGAACACGTGCGCAAAAACACAAACAGTCCACACATTGTTTCTCTTCCTCCCTTCCCTTCTATACACACACCACCACACAACACAACACACTACACACTCTCCGTCTCGTGAGGTCCTGTGTGGCCAGTGGCATGGGGGGGGGGGGGGGGGAGAGGAGAGGAGTTCTCTCAACTTCTTATTTACCTCTCCAAAATTAGTTAACACTCAAAGGGTTGAATGAAGTAACTAGCGATAGGTTTCTAAATACCCCCTGATGGGCTTGAAAGTATCCCAAATAGGCTCAACACAGCAGCTACTCAAAGACAACTGCAGAGGTTGGTAACAAAGGCTTTAAAGTATCCCCAATAGGCTCAACACAGCTAACTCAAATGACACCTGCAGAGGTTGAAGTAACTAAAACTAAAGGTTTTATCCATAACCCCTGAAAGGCTTTAAAGTATCCCAATCCCCCCAATAGGCTCAACACAGGGGCTAACCAACTCAGAACAACTGCAGAGGTTGAAGTAACTAAACTAAAGGTTTATAAATACGCCCTGGAATAACAAAGTGCTTTAAAGTATCTCGAAACGTGTTTATATTTTTTATTCTTACCTGTAGTTAGTACTAGGAATCCTACTAGACAATAACAGAGCAAAACTGGGGTGAGGAAACGCGAAAGTGGTGTTCCCGAAGTCTAACAATTGGAACTTTAAATTTTGTTTATCCTGTTCGGGCTGTCTCGCGTCGGCCACCCCTGGTGCCT